>OU862912.1:30057730-30657730 GCA_917880885.1 Limnephilus marmoratus | reverse complement strand
GGCACGGGCATCAACAAAATTGCGAAATTCTACAGACAAATTGTGTAATATTGCAGGAAAATTTTACTTTGGAAAATTTGGAAAAAAAACAGATTAAAATAGAATAATTAGTTGAATGTAAACATATAAAAATAATATGGGAAATAAGCCAATTACCCTTTGCATTTCTCGGCAGGTGGCATGCAGTTTATTGATTTCGTCCTGCTGCTTGGTGACGATGTTGGCGGAGGAGTGCAGCTGCGCCTCTAGAAGCACCAAGCTGTCCCCGCCTCCGCCACTCCCACCCACCAGTCCCAGCAGCCGCTCCGTATTCCGCTGCAGCTCCTGTTGGGCGCTCATCTTCTCCGCGCGCTCCTCTTGCAGTCGGGCTTCGGCCACCTCTAGCTTCCCCGCCTGCATGTCGGAATGGATCTGCAGATTTGAGTTGGCTTCTAGCAGCAGCCTCACCCTTTGCTCCAGGCGATCCATCTCCGCGTCTCGGTTGTCCACCTGTATTCCTCTATCAGCCTTCTCCACTGGAACTAAATCTGTTCTCACTTCAGTTATTCCGATTCCGGCGAGAGCGCACTCCACGTCACCACCGAGCAGAACAGTCTGCATGGAAGTTTCGTGGTAAATTTTAATTCTATTGGCCATTTTATGTTTAGGATACGGGGGCAAACTTCTCAGGGGCGGGGAGTCTCTGTCACGCGTGACGCTCCTTCTCAGGGTCGCCGCACTCCGGGTCATGCTGGTCTCTCGATTGGCAGAGGTGCTTCGGGCTTCTCTTCTGAGCTGAGCTATGTCCGGGGAGTTTTCTCTTTTTCTTCGCGGGAGTGTGGCGTATTTATCAAAAGCCGCCTTGGAATCTTGAGAAATGCGTAATTTAAGGGTTAGAGGCGAATCGAAAGGTTGTCCGCGTGGAGTGGAGGGCCCGGAGAGAGCGGGCCGCATTCCACGAGACTCTTCAGGTGGGGTACTTGGGGTGCGACACCGCGCTGTCGATGTTTTCGTAGCTTTAACTTTGAATGACGGAGGTTCTCTTACATTAAGGGGCAGAGAATCTGGAGTAGTTCGTAATCGTGATCTCGGTACTACAGTCGGTTTAGGCCCTGGAGGAGGCGGCTTGTCCACGGAGCCAGATTTGTCTCTGGATCTGGCCCTCTCCTTTGTGGCGAGGTTGGGAGCTCGGCCCTGAGTGGGGCGGGGTGCAGTAGCAGGCTTAGGCCGGATGGGTCTTCCCGGCTCCGCCACAACTACTCGCTTCTTCGATCCAGCAGAAGACCTTCTCGTACTGCCCGTGCCACCTCTGGCGGAGTTACCTCCTGTCACCGACGAGCTCTCGCTTCCGCCCTCGCTGGTGCCATCCCCGGCGACGCCTCCCTTATAGTCATCGAGACGATCTGCATTCTTGCAGGACAGTATATCGAAGGAGTCATCGCAGCCGGAGCCGCAGCTGATGAGACTGGAGGCGCGGGAGAGGGGGTCGGGGGCTCCACTGCTGGCATACTCGCCCCCCGCTACCTCCACCCCGCTGTCGTGCCCCGGGGCTACGCCCAGCTCTATCCCATCTACTTTATACGCATTTAATTGGCTACTTTCATGGCACACGGGCGGTATGGCTGCGGATTCAGGATTGATCGGCTTGGGCTCGGGATCCACATTGGCACTCGTGTCATCAGCCTGTACTTCTTGGGGAACGCAGGGGGGCTCGATGACCCCAGGGTTGGAAACTCCGGAGCTATCTTCTCGCTCTGTGGTCGGGACGGCGGTGTCGGTCTCTTCCGCTGGGTCAGTCATGGCGTCACCACACATATCAACCGAATCAAACCATCTGAAACAAATAATGAGAATCAGATTGGCAGAGAACATTAAATAATAATGATAGGTACATTATATAATCTGCGCAAATACATAGGTAGGTACTATCGGCGATATAAAATAACATCGACATGATAATGACATTAATGACCATAAAGAAATGTGTCATTTGCCAGTGGAATTATGCAGTTTTCTATCCGTTGAAAAAACGAGTCCGCATCCATCGATAGGCGGTAAATAAAGATACTTTCCAAGAATGCATATTCTGAGTGCTGACTCGCTGGAGCTAGTTTCTGTAATCCTGTTAAGTGTTGTGAATGCGGTTTAGAAAGGCATCGGCTAATCATGAAATTACATACTATTGTATGTTTTTACAGAACGATTAACTAGATTTTTGTCAAGTTACATTGCCAACACTAACCTATTAAATGAGTAATAGATGCCCGTGGAGAGGATTCTTAAGAGGAATATAAACGCTAAAACGCTAGAAATATTTCGAACCTCATGCCTGGAAAATTTTAAAATCGAGCTCCTTATTTAGACGAGGCAAGTAAGAGAAAAAGTGGTTTTTATTTATTTTGTGCGGAATTTTATAAGAACGAAAAAAGTTAGAACATGAAAAACCTCAAAAATAGTCTTGCCATAAAGGGGTATTTTAAAAAAAATGTTTCTTGCATTAATTACTTCATAGGTTAACTCATGAAAAAAAATTTTTTTTGGTGGTTTACGCTTATAATTTTTGTTACGTAAAAAATAATTTCATTGTAATTCCAATACATAGGAAAGGCTAGTAAAAGCTTCGATTAATCCGTAATGTTCATACTGTAAGCCGATTCGTCGTAAAGATTAATCAAAATAGTATCTAAATAGGATTTCACGTATAACTTCATCTTAAAGCGATATTCATGTCTATTTCACCGCGATTATTAAAAATAATATCAAATGAAAAGCTCGAAAGCTTAAGTTAAGCGGTAAAAAGGGAGGCGTCTACTAATATCTACAGGAATTCCAAAAACTGAAAAAATCGAACTAATATCTATGGGAATCAAAGTGTTGACGAATATCTACAGCTCAAACTGTTGATTAATATCTATGAGAACCAAAGTGTTGACGAATATCTACAGTACTGTCAGGTTGGATTTGCAATTATGTATAGCATATTGGAATAACGTAATATTGCGTATGCAGTTTAAAAAACTTAATTTATGTAAATATGTATGTAAAAATCCCTAATATCGGACTATTGGACACATTTAGCTGATTAGTCCAACCTACGCTCTGTAGATATTAGTTCAACCTACGCTCTGTAGATATTAGTCAACACTCTGAAGTTCGTAGATATTAGTTCAACATATGAGCTGTAGATATTCGTCAAACATACAGGCTGTAGATATTAGTATCTGGAGTCGTAAAAAGGGACAAAAGCAACATTTGAATTCCAGCCCACGATGATCACGTAACAAACATTGCACGGAATTGTTCAGTGAAAGCATTTATTTATGAATATTAATTTATTTTACAAGGCAACTATCGATTTCTCACCCTTAGCTAACTGAACGATGAAATGGAGCAATTTTTAAAGCAAAACTCAAAGGTGACACAATTCGTTTCAAGTGGAATCATACAAATATAAAATAGTGTATTCATTTGACAGAAAATGCAAAGTATCATTAAATCGTAATACCTACATACCTACTTGAGAAGTTAAAAACTCCTCCCTAAATGTATTACGTAATTACAATTACTATATCTCCACCTGAAACTCAATTAATAAATAGCATCAGATTACCAGTTAGGCTATGAATTAAAAAAAATTGCAATTGGTAATGAACAATATAGAAATAGATTTAATAGTCCTTCAATTTACAAACCCCTCCCGTAGTGGATATAAAAAAATAAGGGAGATATTACCTTCGAACCAATCGAACTTAACATTTAGAGTATCTACTGGGACTCCAGTTACTAATATCTACAGCCTGTATGTTTTGACGAATATCTACAGCTCATATGTTGAACTACGAACTTCAGAGTGTTGACTAATATCTACAGAGCGTAGGTTGGACTAATCAGCTAATTTTTTTATTTTTTTTTTCATGAGCTCCACGCAGGAGGCCCTGAGGAAAATAATGTCCCTCAGGGCCTATGTCATCTTTGAGGATGCTGTGTGGAGGGTTTTTTTTAAGGAAAGGAAGGAGAGGAGAGTTCTGGGAAGGAAAAGGGTTTAAGGGGTGGGTAGGAATCTGGGGTTCAGTATGTCCTGGTCATCCGCCTCCAAGACCTAGACACACCTCACCCCATGAACCCGGGCACCCCTGCTAAATCACCAAACGTAGCGAACCACTTGGGGTGACCTATGGCAGAGGTGTTGGTTATCCAATAAAGGTTCCCGGAGCGGCGTGTGTGTAATAATAATGTGTCCAATAGTCCGATATCAGGGATTTTTACATACATACTTACATAAATTAAGTTTTTTAAACTGCATACGCAATATTACGTTATTCCAATATGCTATACATAATTGCTAATCCAACCTCTGCCAGTACTGTAGATATTCGTCAACACTTTGGTTCTCATAGATATTAGTCAACAGTTTGAGCTGTAGATATTCGTCAACACTTTGATTCTCATAGATATTATTTTTCATTTTTTGAAATTCCTGTAGATATTAGTAGACGCCTCCCCTATTAGATAATAATGCATTTAAAAATAATCTCGTTAACTTACAATAATTGTAAACCTTTTATCCCTACTCCCGCTTAACAAAAGTACAAAGGGAAAATACCTATAAAGTTCTTTACTAATTGAAAAAAAAGGCTTAAATAACCGCAAAACTCCGTAAATTATTTAATGCCCCTCAAGTAAAAACAAAAACGAGAACAACGCGGCTGAGAACAAGATAAAAGATCGTTAGATTCCTAATAGGCTGATCCGTGGGAAGTTTATAATTAAAATATTAAAGTTAGTATTACGAAAAGTGTTCAAGATCGAAGTCATGCGGTTCAGGCAAGAGCCAGTTGCCGGTTGCGCCCTCGGCACTAATTTACGCGCAGAACAGTTTTTACTTCTCCATACAATGGACTGCCAGCAACGCTATTGTGTAAGTTTCTCACCATGCAAAATAGCGTTTGCTTTTTTCATACTTTATACATTCTGTAAATGTTCTGTTAGAAGTCAGAATCATGGCTCGTTCCAAAGAAAGTTGTGATAATTCAATAGAATATTTTTATACTGCATAATATTATTATATTTTCGGTTGGGTTGAATGAAACGTTATAATTCCCTTCAAGAGACGCTTTGGAAATCGATACTGGCTTTCTCTTATAGAGTTTCCCGTAAACGGCACCTTTCTTAATCCTTTTATAACCCACACCTGAAGTTACTGGCGCGGTGGAAGGAATATTGCGCGAGAACCGAGAACAATTTATTACTCAAAATTAAAATTTTTTTCTTCGACCTTCTGAATAGAGTTCCAAGTTTTATTGAACGATTCAAGCGGAGCAAACAGGATCCCTGTTTCGGTTCGTGAAATCCATCGGGCTTAGCATTTCCGTTAATGAAATTATTAAAAAATACCGAACCGGTATAGGGAGCCTAAAAACCCTTCCTCTTCTCTCTTTTAAATTATGCTCTTTTTAAATAACGGACTGCGGCGCAAATGTTATATATAACTAGCAGACCCGGCCACACGTTCCTGTGGCTTATCCAACCTTTATAACCAAAGCCAACTGTTAATTTGCATACATATCAAATTCACACGGTCCGCTTGCCAGTTGCCCGCTGCCTGAATTGAATCTTTGAATTGCTCGATTTTTCTCTACTATAATACGCATGTATTATACATTTATTTATTTACGGACAACAGTCCATTAAAAACATAATAATAACACGAATAAAAAAACAGAGATGACAGTGAAGGGAGAGCACATATAAATTAATAGCAATGACAATATAAGATATAAAAAGTACATATAGAGACACTACAAGTCAAAGTTTGAAGAAGCATTTAAATATTGCGTATCGACTGGCGAAAGTCATTTAATTTTACACCAAAAAAATCAATGCTTTGACTTGCGTTGGCAAGTCTCGACATTCTGGATAAGGGAGAATGGTATCCATAATTAGTAGAATGTTGATTGAGGAACAGCAATTCATTATTTCGAAGTCTACGGGAAGGGATGTTAAACTGGATGAGTTGTAACAATGCAGGTGTATCATTAATACTGTCGATAATTTTAAATATGCAAATTAGATCAGAGTCATTTCTACGTTTTTCTAAAGAAGACATGTTTAAAATGTGTTCAATTTCATCATAAGAGTACTTGCCTCTTTCAAGACCCAACCCCCAAGCAATTCCTCTTAGGAAACGATGTTGTACGGATTCGATATGACAAATGTGGACGGCATAGAAAGGAGACCAAATGATACTAGCATATTCAAGGTGAGGGCGAACCAGCGAACAGTAAAGAGTTTTAAGTGTACTTATATGTTTGAAGTCAGAGGTAATTCTATGAATGAAGCTGAGTAGTTTAAGTGATTTATTTACGATATTATTAATGTGATAACGGAAAGAAAGTTTTCAGTCTAGAGTGACCCCAAGGTCCTTGATAGATGTGACAGTAGATGGACAAACACTATTTAGTTTATAATCAAACTGAATAGGTTTTTTGGTTCTATAAAAGGACAAAATTTTGCATTTATCAACATTAAGTTCCATGCAGTTAATTTTGCACCAATCGTTAAATGAATCAATATCAAGTTGAAATAGTAAACAGTCAAGGTGGGATTTAATAATCTTAAGAATCTTATTATCATCAGAAAATAGCCAGAAACGTGTGTGAGAAAAAAACATATAAACTTTCCTCTTGAATCACTCTATCTGTTGGTGAAAACCGCATGAAAATCCGTTGCGTAGTTTAAAAGATCTAAGCGCACACACAGCGGGAGCGACTTCATTTTATACTATGTAA
This sequence comes from Limnephilus marmoratus, assembly GCA_917880885.1. Classification (NCBI taxonomy): domain Eukaryota; kingdom Metazoa; phylum Arthropoda; class Insecta; order Trichoptera; family Limnephilidae; genus Limnephilus; species Limnephilus marmoratus. The sequence goes on along the minus strand of OU862912.1, from coordinate 30,650,963 downwards.
AGAAGTCATAAAGAAAAATAATCACTTTTACATAGGAAGACGGAACGAGTCTGGAGTTATTTTTTTAAAGACAATGAAAAATATTCTTACCTAAATAAATAGCCATCAAAACAAACTAGCACTGAAGGAACATGTACATATCAAAGAAATGTTTTAACAAATAGGCAGACGACATGATGTCCGCATATAGGTATCGATCATGGAAATTTGAAATGCTGTAAATAAATCCAAAAATGAGTTAAATATGTGATTTTTCTATTTCGATCTGGGTCGTCGAAATATTTCAAGGAAAATAAGTGCGTCTTTTGTGGCGTGCATTTTAAGAGGATTATTTTTCTGAAAAATGAAAATAAATTAAATACTGTTATTAGATAAAGATTATTTTAAAAAATGTTAAGTATTCTGAAAGATCTATTCACTGTTATTTTAAAATAGAAATCCATAATTATAGATTTAAGAAATATGATTTAAAAAAAAATTAAACTTTCTTTTCGCTCTCTTGAACAATTGACATTTCGTCCTCTACAGCATTTGAAATTTGTATGATCGAAATCATAAACGCTACTGACCTATTTGCAATTCAAAGGAATTATACTATTACTAGATAAAAGTGAATCTATATTGCGCAAAGGTATATATTTTTATGTTTGGAATAACAGTTCGATCACGGTGGGAAATAACTTGTTTACAACATGAAAACCAATAAAGAGAAAAGATTAACTTTAGGGCACGTCAGTTATTCGAGGTTAATGATCCACAAAGCAGATAGGTAGTTAAAGTTAAATAATTAACCTACATTTAAATCTGGCTTTCAAAATAAATAGTATGAATCGAACCGAAGACCTTTGCTTACAACGCGCAACATTACGACGAGGAATGGGGTCACGTTGAATGCATCTCGTGAATTGGAAAAGGTCTGCCTACGAAAGGCAGCACAAAATATTAGAATTCACCAAGAGAAAAGGGAAAGGTCGGATTTAATGCTGCAGTATATCAATACGTGGACCCATTAATATGTGTCCGATGGTTTAAACCGTTTAGAAATACAAAGTGGGTGCTAAGCAGTCAGTTAACTGCTTCCCGCCAATATACCTTTACGTGGAAATATTAAACTCTAACATTTTAACACCAATGAAATTGGTGTTCCACGAATGTGAAATTACCCTCCTAAGATTAATTACTTTGATCGATAAATAAAAATTTAAATGTAAATGCTTATTGCTTAATCTATATGGAAAACTACGTAGATGTTTTAAAGGTAATTAAAGTATAGTTTGTTGTTTAAAGCGCTTTGTACAGCGCCCTTTAAGTGATATTTGGCAAAAATGTCACACAAGTTATCTGAGTCTTATTACCATTATAAAATATTCAAATAAAACTAATAAATTACCTCTCAAAATGCAAAAAATATATTACAAATTGGAAAACTAACACTGCAGATACAAGAAAATAAGAGTAGTCATGGAATTATTTTTAAAAGTTTTAAATTTTGCAAAACGTGACAAAACAAAATTTAAATTCTGACAATATAATAAGTTTAGTATTACAATGACAATTGCTGTGACACAAATTTCGAGAACGCTTATTTCATGTTATGAATTTCATTTCATGTGTGAAAGCAAACACGTTATAATATAATACATCCAGCTTCCTTCATGTTGCATATTCAACGTGCTCCATAACTAACATTAAAATCGACTGATCCTCAAAAATATTTGTTGTTTCGAGCTTTTTACAAAGTTACCCAAGTCTGCGTAAGTGTTGAAGGATACGATACAATCTTGAAGTAACAAAACGCGGGTCAAGTCTAGTACCTATGTAAGTATGTATCTACGACATAAGATAGTGTTCACTGACAGCTAGGTTTGATTAATAATTAATTATTGAAATTGAACAGAGAAACTCAATGTTAATTGTTCTTATTTTACTTTGGCGTTCATCAGCGAACAATGAAAAGTAACAATATTAAATTAGGGGCGCTGTTAGCTGTGACCACTTTTAATCAGATTGTAACTCGGTTGGCAAACATGGAAGCTTTAATAATTAGTACAACACAGCCCCCGTTCGGGGTGACCTGGCTAGTAGGGCGGAGAAATGTAGAGCGTTAGAGAGAGAGGTACTACGGTACAGTATTGGGAGGCTGTGCGCTGTGCGCTGTGTGTGTAGTGTGCATACTGCATTGAGCACGTACACGGTACAGGGTGGATGTGGGGGCATGGTAACGAGGGCGGATCTGGGCAGCGTGACCGCAGTGCAGTCTGCGCGTTCGCATCCACTAGGGATGAACAGTTGCCGAAAACGAACCGACAATCGCGTAGGCGTAATTTAACTGGTAGACCTGTAGAAAAAGCCACTGTTCTATCACATAAGTTCGAACACAGGTGAGAATGTCCACCGAAATCCAAAGCATTAACACAACAATTACTGAAAGATTCAAATTAACCTTAGTTATTAATATTAACTAATTCAGCGCCCTTGAGGTGATTTTTCGCGAAAACGGCGCTATATAAATTAGCCAATAATTATTTAGTGCTTTGGGGTGATGCTATTACTAAACGTCGACGCTAATAAGATAGATATGTTGTCTCAAAAAATGGATTCAAAACTAGTTTTTGTTGACTTTGATAATAATTATTATGGAAAAAATTCTGAAATTGAATTTCATAAAACTAAACTAATTAAAAAGGTCGTGTTATTGTTTAAACTAAACACACAACGAATTTCGTTAAAATATTATCAGATAAACACAAACAAAAATGCACTTTAATTGATAAGTAACTACTTACTGTAATCGTACATTTAAAGGTAAGCGATGACCGAAAATATTCGTAGATGATATTTATTCAAAGGTTAATATCATCGTTATAGTTATATGAAATCATACAAGTATATCCCCATTCTGACGGGATTGAAAAAACACCCGGGAGTATTTTTCTAGTCTATGACAGTCACTTAAGAATTGACGGAAAAAGATGACAGGTATTTTTTGCTTTCAATTGGAAGGGGGGCATGACTTTGCAGAAATCTCGGATTCAAGAGCTACATAAACGCGAAATGCCACTTTTCCACGTAGCAGTTGCTAGAAAGCTTCGGTACAACATACTTTAATGACAAAGCCACTTGTAACGTAAATAATTAGGGAACCACTGCCACGACCAACAGATTGGTCACCGCACGTGACGAAGACATGAAGAAACCTTCAGAAAATTACAACTGACCAATATTTATAACATGTGCACCAACACAGATTCACTTTCACCGAGACACTAATTGTTTTCATAATAACTACCAAGTGCATACCCAACGAGAAATATTAACTAATTCAAGCGATAAAACACACATATTGTATTTATTGTGCCTTTCATACCTCACTCTTTTCTTCATGACATTAACACACGTAAGTTGAGGTGAGAATACACTTCCGTCCGGCGAAAACACCCTTTGAATCTACGTCGACCACACTTGTTGAAAGAAAGCGGACAATTAAGACAAATGATTATTGTATTTTGTACACAATAAAACACGCGACTCGCTGACGATAATAGCCTTATCTTATATTAGGCAATTTAATATCTATTGATTAACGAAGCTACTGCGATAAAAGTAAATTTAAATGATAAAAGGGGGCATACATTAATTACGTGAGCAGTTATTCTTCCAGTCTGGACCCCCCCCCCCCCTTGGTGTGATAAATTTGGGTCATTTCATATATTCTTTTCAAGTAACGTGAGATTTTGCTGGACCCCCCTCCCTCCCCCCTTTTATGCTCACGTAATTAATGTATGCCCCCAAAAGAATCTTTTTACATAATCGAAAAATTATAGAAAAAGGCCATGCGAGAAACAGATATTTGCAAACTGATTTGATGACAATGTAAACATTAAGATCAGCATAAAGCAGTATTACTAAATTGAACATTTTTCTTTTACAATGATGTATTACACATTTTTTTTTTTTTAACTTGATTTATTCTCATTTCTTTGTACATATAATGTATAATATCAAATAGTATACATATAATAACATAATATATAATAACAAATAGTATGAACAAGAAATGAAAACCCACTAAGGCACTGCCTGAGTGTGGGTAATATTAAAACAAAATACTATATTTCTAAGTACCCAAAGTATAAAATAGATTTAAAAAACATATAAAATATAAAGTTAGTATTTCATAGGTAGAATAAGTGAAAAAGGTTTTTTTTCAGGTATTATAAAATAAAAATAAAAATATGGAAAAAACATACTGAAATTTTTTTTTTTTTTAGTTATTATAAAAAAAATAAACAGAAAACATATTGTACTACAGCTTAGAAAGTTACAGAAAGTGAGTTGTAGAAGGAATGATAAATTTATAGAAATAGCGTTTCAATATCTACATTATTCAACCATAATTTTACCTCTTTTACATATTTTATCATTTTATTTATCATTTGAGTTTGTAGTGGTAGAAGGTTAAATGTTCGAGGACCAATGAAACTGCTATGTGTCTGCAATAATTTAGTATTGGTTTGTGGGGTGTAAAATATATTATTTATTCTTTTGCTCATTCTGTTTTCATTTATTTCGAAATTATTTTTGTTTTTAAATTCATATTTCAAAGTTTGTAATATAAATAATTTACGTATATTAAGTATTTTAGTTTCTTTGTATAATAAGTTGGTCGAAAATGTTTTATTTTTGTTATATATGACTTTAATTATGTGTTTTTGAATTATTTGTAGAGGCTTAATAAATGTATCAAGTGCACCACCCCATCCTAAAAGAGAGAACATTATACCTATAAGAACATTATACCTATAAGAGAGAACACGCTTCAAAATGAGGTGCTTAAAGATAACAAAAGAGATGAACATAAACAGTATTTGGAACGGGCCGGAGCGGTGCAGGGACTTTTCTTTGATTCCACATTCAATGTTTCCAGCACTTCAATCCAGGATGCGGGTGCTCAGATAACAATACGTTCTGCACCAGAGATGCAGAATAATTCTGCAAGTAGCTACACTCTAAAGTGTATTCGTTTCAATCTACTGCAAACTGCAGCGGTGTCCCACTGGCTTTAAATGGAGGCATTTTTAGGTCACAAGGAAAATGGAATGCAGTGGGTTAAAATACGCAATCAAAATCAATGAATGTTGATAACAACACAATTAGATTAATATGGTACAAGGCTGTTTGATTCAGCACTTCATCGTAAAGATTATTTTGGTGGGAGGAAAGAAATAGGAAAAAATGGTAGCAACGTTTGAACAAAGATTTGTAGATTTCTCCAAAAGAAAGGCACGACAACGAATCGTTCAGTTATTAATTAAGACGAAACAATGTTTAAACTAATTAGGCGATTATCGGAAAGTCGTGAAAGCGAGGACCCAGGAGAAGCGATATCGTCTTTTTACACAATCGATATCAGAAAAATTGATTTATCATCATAGACATCCGAATTCAATAGACCAGAAGATACAGATGAGGGGTAAAACCAAACTATGGGAGGGGAAGAGGGGAAAGATGACTGTGATTCGTTAAAAAATCAATCTGACAGTATATAGGCATCTCGCATTATAATATCACCATTTAGTTCTTAAAAGCAAAATCTGCTTTGAATGAATAGACCTTTTTACATGGGAGCGCGAATTGCTTGCCACGTTAATAACATATTTGCGATGGCCAAATGCTCGCCCCGAAAAGGTTCGCCCCTATTCACATAGCAATATTTTATTGCCGTATTTAGTTAAGACACTTTTACAAATGTTTCATAATTTACTTACCCCTGTAACCAGTGACGAGCTCACTGGAGAAACGCCCACATTCGCTATGTTCTAGGTAGGTGTATGGCACAAGCTCTCATATATTGCCGTGTTATTTGGTAAAATATACAGCTGTTAGCTCTACGCTGGTCAGGGCAAGAATGATGACGTCACATTTTTTGATTCAAGCGAGGCTTTCGTAAGCCCAGCTGGCTCCAAGGCGGAGCTATAGCCGGCTCCATGCGGAGGGGGAAATAATACGTTTTTATCACTTAGGGCAGGTCCAGATATATTCATATGTCCGTGTTTATCATAAATATTATGAAGGTAACTTATTAAAAACATCGGACAAATCTCAAAACGTAAGTTATTTATGATCAGTTTTTATCGTGATAAAAAATGATCGTTGATAATCGTAACTAAAATCATAAAAGAGATTGATAATTAGCATGAGTAATCGAGCTGTCGCCAGGGAAGCGTACCGATATGAAAGGGCGCCGGGTTTTCCTTGACATATTTAAATTTACTGTACTAAAGGTGTATTTTTATGACATTGACGGATTAAGACCATCAAGACGCTAAATTTTGTACTAGCAGAACTGAAAATCCGATGACTTAATTAAATTTTAAGAAAACAGCGGGGAAAACGTAGGCTCTAAACTCTGAACTAAATTAGCACATTTATACCGCACAGCACTCGAAAGAAATTACGTTAAATTTCAATTTCACCTTCAGCCTTCAGGCTTCAGATATAACTCAACAAAGACGAGCATTAGGAAGAAAATCTGAACTATGTATTTAGTTATTTTTTAATTATTATTATTTTTTTATTTTTTTATTTACGGACAAATAGTCCAATTAACAATAATAATAATAATAATAATAATAAGCGCAGAAATAGAAGGATTTATGCTTGCCATTCAAGATAGAGTCATTAATACTAAAAATTATAGAAAGCATATAATCAAAGATATAAATCAAATTGATGATTTATGTAGAAAATGTTTGGCTTTTCCCGAAACTATAGAACATATTATATCGGGATGTTCTATATTAGCGCCTTCCGAGTATACATTTAGGCACAATCAGGTTTTAAAAATAATTCACCAAAGTTTGGTAATTAAACATAACTTGATTGACTGCCGTAATATAGTACCATATTATGAATATGAACCAAATTCATTTTTAGAAAATGAATTTTATAAAATATATTATGATAAAACTATACTAACAGACAGAACAATTAGTCATAATAGACCTGATATAGTTTTACATGACAAAATTAAAAAAATAACTTATATCATTGATGTTGCTATTCCAAATTCCTGTAATATTCAAAAACTATTTCTGAAAAAATAAGAAAATACACAGATTTAGGAAATGAGATTAAAAGAATTTGGCATTCTCGGACTATAAAAATATTGCCATTTGTTATTTCGGCCACTGGCATAATACCTAGGAATCTGATTCAAAATTTAAGCATATTAGATTTGTCAAAGAATTTGTATAAAAAAATGCAAAAATCAGTCATTTTAAATACATGTAGGATTAAAAAAGGATTTTTAAAATATTTATATTGAGGGATCGGTAGGATTTATAGGTTCAATTAGAAATGCCACAGAGCCGAACCCTCTGATATGAAAATATCTGGAGTCGGTGAATTATATTCCCATTTGGTCTCTAGTAGGTTGACATGTTGTTCTTGTATTGTTTTGTATTTATAATACTTATATAGTGCAATTGCATAGCGTGGGTTGACTAGATGATCATTTGGGGAAGTGTGTGAAAGGGTTTAGTTTTTCCTTCTTTTTTTCCTTTTTTTTTTTTTTTTTTGGGGAAAATTTAACCCGGACATTTAAATCTGGTGCATAAAATTTAATATAAAACGTTTATTTGTTATAGAGAATACATCAGTACAAAGAAGCTTTGACTGTCCAACTAGGAAGGTCTCCCGTTCTAGGACAGTCAAATGACAAACATTTTGATAGGCGTAAATTTAATTTAGAAATGACCAATTTGGGACACAAATCAACAAATCATCGCTAAAAAACTTTATCTTATTTACTAAAGCTCAGGCAAAAATATTTAATTATTTATAATGTATGCATAATTAAATTATTTACTAATTTAGTTATTATTAATTATTTATAATTATGCACAAGTGTCCTTTACGTACATGTTTTTTTTTTCAATACAGAAAAAAGAAAGAAATGTAATTAATACAAAGTTATTGAAAGCAGTGAAGAAGAAGCAAACAGAAAATACCATATGGTGACCTTGTTAAAAAACGTACTGCTAAATTGTTTAATTAGTACAGCTTTATACTTCAGTAGAGGCATACAAAAAATATCAGAATCATTAGAATAAAAGGTTTTCAAAAATGTTTAAAGTGTTTTCCAATCGTACTTTACAATATAATAATAACACGAATAGAAAAAAAAAGAGATACAATGAAAGGAGATTACATATAGATGAAGAGCATTAACAAAATACATATAATATAAAAGTACATAGAGAAGATAACTACAAGTAGCTTGAAGACGGATTTAAAAAGACTTTAAAAAACCACATTGCGTAACGACTGCCGAAAGTCATTTAGGCTTACACCAAAAAATTCAATGCTTTGATTTGCGTTGACAAGTCTCGACATTCTGGATAAAGGAGAATGATATCCATAATTAGTAGAATGTTGATTGAGGAACAGCAATTCATTATTTCGGAGTCTACGGGAAGGAATGTTGAACTGGATGAGTTGTAACAAAGCAGGTGTGTCAGTAATACTGTTGATAATTTTGAAAATGCATATTAGATCAGAGTCCTTTCTACGTTTTTCTAAAGAGGAAATGTTTAAAGTTTGTTCAATTTCATCATACGAGTATTCTCCTCTTTCAAGTCCTAACCTCCAAGCAATTCCTCGTAGGAAGCGATGTTGTACAGATTCGATGTAACAAATGTGGACAGCATAAAAAGGAGACCAAATGACACTAGCATATTCAAGGTGAGGGCGGACCAGCGAACAGTAAAGAGTTTTAAGTGTATTTATATGTTTAAAGTCAGAGGTAATTCTATGAATAAAGCCGAGTAGTTTAAGTGATTTGTTTACGATGTTATTAATGTGATCCCGGAAAGAAAGTTTACAATCCAGAGTGACCCCACTCTGGTTTGTAAACTTTTTTATTTGAAAGACAAACGTAAAATATAAATTAGTAAATTTCTTAACTGTTAGATTTAATCCCTCAGGCCTCGGGCCTATGTTTGTAAGAAGGTCAAAACATTTCCGCTTTACAATAAAATCCAAATAAATGGAAAATTTCTGAACGCATCTGAAAACTAAAAATTGTTTTTGAAAGGTGAAGAAATACGCCTTCAAACTTAATAATTCGAAATAAACATATAATTATTGAAATATAAAAAAAAAGTAATGCAAACATAAAAAATATAAAAAATCGCTCATCTTACGTTTTCTCTAACTAAATACACTAATACATGTAAAAATAATTAATAAAAATTTCCCAAAGTTTCATTTTTTTTTCAAATTGCGGTCGGGAACTTTGGTTTCATAAAGGTGTCCATTTTAATTATTTAATTTTTAGATTTGAATATAAAGCGTGGTGTTTTCTCTTTCTAACACTGTATAGATCATATTTCTAACCATGATATCAAGGGAGACACAATGATTTCTACGAGACCTATGAATTGTTCCGAAAAGCGAACAAATTAGCTTAAGAGATTAATTTCGCTTGAGTGGCTTGTACCTATCTACACAGTACAAAAAAAGGAAAAAAACTTCGGAGTCGTCAACAACTAGTATCCAAGTTTTTTGCGTGTAATGCGGTCAATTAACTCGACGACAAAAAGAAGTGTCACAGAAACGCGAGATGTCACTTATATGCAGGAAATAGAATATCTTCAAGTGACTTTATAATAATAGGCTTCTGTTGTAATTTATAAAGTACGAGAGTTGTGTCTTGTGTGTTACAGGAAGGTAGGAGTCTACCTAATTTAAGTTGAGAGTTCTCACGACAACTCTCACTTTCTTTCTTCCTCTCCTACTTGTACTTGTCTCTAGTACTCGGCATTGTGCCTCCTCCGGAAGCCAGGCCAAGCATGATGAACTTCACAACAATAAAACTAAGTACAGTCCGACACACTTTGCAGTCGGATATTGGGGTTAACTTATATTTCAGTATCGTTGAGGATATCACCGAAAAAAATCCGTGGGCTTTATTCAGACCAGTAACTGTGAATTATCTGAATATAATTTAGAGTTACGATACGATACGATACGATCGTACCACCCCAGCCAGGAGTACTCCTGTCCCGGTGAGACCGGTGCACCAGGGGGCACGGTTTTGTTAGGACTTGGAACACATGCTCTGCGGATGGGAAGGAGGTTGGAGTTAAATCGACCGGTATACATGGCAACCTAATAAGCCAATCTTGTAATTTAGGATGGTCAGGAATAAAGGAATGGATTGAGCGTAATACTTCTTTTTGTTTGTGTCTTCCTTCTTCTTGCCTCTTCTCGGCTCTTCTTGGATCTTCTTGGCTCTTCTTCATTCTTCCCTTCTCTTCTCGGCTCTTCTCAGCTCTTCGTGGCTATTCGTGGCTTTTCAAATCTCTTCTTGTCTCTTCTGGGATCTTATCGTCTCTTCTTGGCTCTTTTTACCTCTTCCCAGATCCTCTCGCCCCTCCTTTGCTGTTCTTGCCTCTTCTTAGCTCTTCTAGGATCTTCTTGTCTCTTATTTAATTTAGAGTTTGAAAAAAAATTATTACAATCATAAATTTATTCAATGCACATCGTCAGTAGGTACACCTTATAATATCATGGAAGTTAAGTAAAATAAGGTAACCAATCATGAATTAACAAAAATATTTACCTCTTAAGGGAGGATGATCAGTAGGTAGGTCACTTTGTATCGCGAACACCACAATTTCAGATGGCTGCAATTGGTTCTTGTTTTTTTAAAGATTTTGTCTACTTTCACGTTTCACTGGCCTCCGTGGTCGAGGGGCAAGGTTCTCGACTAGCGATCCGAAGTTCGCGGGTTCAAATCCCGGCGTGCGCTGAGAAATTTTATTTGATTGATTTGCATTGTTACAATTAAATCACTATTATATAATAACGTTATATATGCGGCATGTTCCAGAGTGGAAGACATCGTCCTGGTTTAAGACCACCATATTAATAGAACAATATAAGTTATATATGCGGCATATTCCAGAGTGGAAGATACCGACCTGGTTTAAGACCACCATTCATGCTTGAAATGGCTTTAGCCATGTTTGGTGACTAGATCTGAATAGCCAGATTCTTCCTCTTCCCCACCTCCTTCCTCTACCCACCAGTGGCGGTCCGTGTTCTGTGACCGCAGTGTTCGCAGTGTTCTGTGACCTAGGGGCTAAGATTGAAAAATACGACATTATTGATGTGGTTGCAGCTGAAAATGAATTTTATATTTTTGCAAAATTCAACTTTTTGTATTAAGCTATACTGAAATGTGGATGCGGCGCATCTCTTGACTGAAAGAATTCTGAAAATCTTCATACAAAAAGTTGAAAATTAAAAAAAAAAAATCATTTTCAGCTACAACAACATCAATAAGGTTGTATTTTTCAATCTTAGCACTCTAGGTCACAGAACACTCACGTACCGCCACTGCTACCCACGTACCTCAGCCTCACAACATACTCCAATCGGGAATGCCATGGTCTCACTGGCTCCAGACGGGAGCAGTTGGGACTCTTGTGAGGTATTCACATAAAAAAAAAAAGTTTCTTTGGTTTTCCTATTTGTATCGATTTATATTATAAAAGCAAAAACCAAAACTATTCAGCCGAATAACTAAAAAAATTGTTCTTTATTACCTATTTTGATCGCCTGCATAGTTAACTATGTCATGTCAAGCAGTACTGGGTTGGTAGTTGTACTTAATATTACTAGTAACACGGGCAAGAAATCGATTATTGAAATCTATCTTCGGCACATCCGCTTGGTAGTTCTGTACTTGGTAGAGAAGTGGGCTGAAGATCAAAAGGTCGCCAGTTGAAGTCCTAATAGAATTATCAAATAATGCTGCCCATACAGAACAACCGGAATAGAGAAAATTTAAGGATATGTCTGAAATAGACAATAGGTTGAGATTTATTATAGAACTTCTTCTAGCCAAGTGAAAACCTCCTTTGTCAAGGGAAGGGGATCTCAACAATGAATCCGGAAGTCGCGGATTCAAATCCTGGCCGGATCAAATAAATTTTAAGTGATTGGTTTATGCTGCTTTACAATTAATCAATTAAAAATTATATATATCGGAGGTATATTTGCGACACCTTCCAGAGTGGAAGATATTCTCAGCATCGTCCTAGTGAGAGGCAAAATCATTACAGTGTTAGAATTGAAACATTGCTTGAAATGGTTTGAACCGTGTTTGGTGTTCGGATCTGAATAGCCAGATACTTCTTTTCACATCTCCTTTCCCGCCCCACCACCTTCATTCTCAGAACATAACATAACATAGCTGAGGACCCCCCATACCTCTTGTCACACAATGTCACCTTCTCTACTCCCTCCCCCCCCTTAAGGTGTGACGTAATTTATGAATGGCCCCTTACAACAGAGCTGCTGCTATAGTATCTACCTAAAGACATTTTTTTTAAATGTGAATATCGCTCAAGATTCCCAACTGCTCCTAATCGTCTGGACCCATTCAATGGCAACTTAGAATCAACTCAACTCAACACCTATTTGAAAAGTCATTAAAATGTGAATATCGCACAAGATTCCCAACTGCTCCTAATCGTCTGGACCCATTCAATGGCAACTCACAATCCTGAGGGAAAATAATTTCCCCCAGGGCCTATGTCATCTTTGGGGATGCTGTGTGGAGGATTTTTTAAGGAAAGGAAGGAGAGGAGAGTTCTGGGAAGGAATAGGGTTTAAGGGGTGGAGAGGAATCTGGGGTTCAGTGTGTCCCGGTCATCCGCCTCCAGGACCTAGACACACCTCACCCCATGAACCAAATGCTAAATCACCAAATGTAGCGGACCACTTGGGGTGACCTATGGCAGAGGTATTGGTTATCCAATAAAGGTTCCCGGGGCGGCGGTACCTATTCGCGCCTCCCAAATTGAAAATAAATATGTGACGTACACTAGGGGAGGTGGTGGCAGGGACGGGGGAGGGGGGTTAAAAAAATTATGAAATTCGTGTGACGTTATTTATGGATCTTGCCGAAAACTAGGACAAATTAAAGAAGCCACGTACTTACCAAATTTATATAAACAGTTGTTTTAGCATAAATTTTCTACAAAACAGAAATCGGTCCGAGGCAGCAAAAACTCCCCTACTAAAAAAGGGGTTTCAGAACCCGACATTAAAAAATACCTTCTCCAAAATTTGTGACTTCAAAAAACCAAAACTCTCTGAAGCATAAGAACGGTTAACCTTGACAAGATATAAATCTCACCCGATCGCGTTTGTCAAATCGAATAAACCGCCGCATCATCCCAGAAACGCGGCAAAACGTAACAGGCAAAACTGTCGTTTTTAAAGTAGTATTTTTGGGAGAGGCTCCATGATTTTAAACCACATTGTTGCTTCGAGCCATGAACAACGATTCACCAGCGTGTAAATTATTATATTTAGATGCATAAAAAATTCAACATAATATTATGTTAGTTTAAAGTAAATAACAGCATGATATAATGTATTTCACTGCAAGTAGAGCATATCTGATTTTTGCGGACTAACACCGCTGTGGCCTGTATTTATTTAATTGTTTTCTTTTTGCCCGGTTTTCAGCAAGTGTGTTCATTATTGAATATTTGTACTCCACCGGACAAGCTAGAAGAAGTAAGAAGCCGAATAAATGAAACAGATAAATAAACATGACAATCAAGATGCAAGGGGTTGGTTAGTTTATCTTAGTTCCGCTCGTTTTATGGTTCCTGCCGCGGCAAGGCAGCTGGTAATACGGAAGGAAATAATTACACACGCTGCGTTTTATCTTTGAATAGGCACTCTATGTAGGGCGGAGTCATTGAACACGGAAAATCGTACAGTTTATTGGGTGGAAATCACAGTTTAAAAACAATATTTTCATTATTTTTCACAACTACCTACTCATCCGGAGAATAGCATATTACAACCACTGTACTTCCGGTAGTGTAACTATATACAGTAGTGATGCGACGATTACGAATATTCAATAACATTTTAGATATAATATTAAGTCTAAAGTTATGGCGTTTGAAAGATAGAGATGAAAACAGTATGCAATATAGTTGTGAATGATGAATATTTGAAGCAGGTGGATGAGTTTGTGTAACTGGGAAGTATGTTTACGAGAGTTGGGAAGGCCGATATGGATATTGAAAGAAGGGTAAATGCAGGTAACTCCATTAATGGAGGACTGAACGCCGTTGAGGCTAACAAAAAACTGTCCAAAGAAGCGAATTGAGTCGACAATGGAGTGCTGGTACCTACCCTGAAGTATGGCAGTGAGACATGGAACTGACAAGAGGATGAAAGTAGACTGAATGCAGAGGAAATGAGATCCCTAAGGCGTATGTGTGCCAAAACCTTGTACGATCGTGTGAGAAATGTGGGTATCCACGGGATCCGCAAAGAATGCAAGGCTGGTGTAAGCTTAATGAGCAAGATTAAGAAGGTGCTCTCAGATGGTTTGGGCATGTAAAACGAATGAACGATAAAAGAAATCGGGGATGCCTGAGGAAGACATAGCAAGATCAAGTGAATCAGATACTTGAGACGATGTATGAATGTGAATGAGGCAAAGAGTGTGTGCCAAGACCGAGTTGTTTGGCGGTCCGTCCCCTCTGCCTACCCCTCCGGAAACAACGTGATGGTTGGTTAGTTAGTTACGATATATCGGAATCGTAATCGTTATCGTCACACAAATAGCGCCATACCATTTCATCTGAATATTATGATAAAATAAGCAACAAATTAGCTTCACCCCAGAAAACCGTACAGAAAAATATATGGCTGCGACAGCACGGCATATCTCGCTACACCGCGTAGGTATATTGTAATAAAAAGAAACCAATACAAAAATATTGTATCTTTGACCCGCCCTCATTCTGTATCGCTCATTGAATCAAATACCAAAAGAAAATAAAAATTGAGGGGCAATTTAAAAGTAAAGTAGGTTGTACACAGATGTAAACGTAGAAGATAAGATCTTAAGTTTTAAAAGCTTTTCAGTCATCGCTCGTGGCGCCCTGAAACACCTTCACGTCTACGCCATATCCTCTGTGACTGCCTGGAGACAACCGCATAGCAAGTCATTTTTTAAATATTCAGCCACTTCCAAAATACGGTTAAATATACAGTGCCGAATTTACCACAGATGTAGATGGAACGTGTAACCGGGGCGCAAAATCGTAAAAAAGAATCGCTAGTCATTTTTACGAAATAAGCACAAAAACGCAAATTTCGTTCGGTAAGTTAGTTCTGTCATCTGTACGACCAATGTAAGGGGTGGAGAAACATAGGTACATATTATATAACATTTTTATCGTAATCCACTTGAACCTTAATATTTAGTATCTACGCAATTATGGTTCGTAAAGACCATATTAGCAAATAGTTAGTAATATTAGCAACAAGTAAACCATTTACACCTTTCTTACTATACATAAGTAATTTTTTTTAATTTTGAAACTGTTAATTCATGGTGGAACCCATTTTAATGTGGCTTTTATGGCAAAACATCTTCATAATTTCTATTTTTTAATTTCAAATCATATAATCATACAGCAAAATAAATCAATAAATTATCTGGAAAAGCTACTTTTCAGAATTTTAATTTTAGTTAAAATAAAATCATTAAAAAAATCCGCACACGTTTTTTGCGACGAAAATATTTCAGTTCGTCTATTTATTTACACTGTCTTAGAAAATAATATATTTCAGATTTTTTTACATACTTAGGGAACGTACCCATACTACGTGACACTTTTAGGGGGGGGGGGGGGTCTTCAAAATGTCACGCTCCATACAAATGAGCGGCGGGTTGCTTAGGATTTTGGTCACCGGGGGGGGGGGGGGGTTAAAAATTGCAAAAAGTTGGTCACGTAGTATGGGTACGTTCCCTTATGTTGCTTCGACATTATTGAAAAATTATAAATTTGAGCACTTTTATTACTAACTTGAAAGTAGGCATATGATAAAGCAAATTTTGAATGAAATAAAATCGATATTAAGTTTTTAGTTAAAAATGCTGGTATGGAGAAGAATCAATATTTCTCATCGGAACCGCCCTGTACAGCAAGGGTTTTGTAATTTGAATTCTCAGCCCCTAGTCAATCAGTATAATCATTGCAATTAAGATGCAAGTTATAAAAGTTTTTTATTCCATAAAAAAATCATACGCACGTATTGCTTGATGAAGATAGATTGCTCTTGCAATTTAGTGTTTGTGAACACTTACAAAAAAGTTGTCATTGGAATACAATACAATACCTTCAATGAATCCAATAAAACTAGTAGTCAATTTTATAGTACCTAATAAACAAAGTAGTAACGATTGAAGGATTGATTGTATTGATAGGTAACTGAGTGTCTTCGTCTTTAAACCTTAATAACTGTTATTATTTGATCTCAGATTCAGATTTTATAAGTATACCGGTTATTATAAATGTTTGCCAAAAAATATTCAGGTTAGTTTTAAATTATTGTTCACGGAATGTGGCGGTGAGGAGCGTGAGGACGCCACTCAATACTTTCTGCGCCGAGCGCAAACTGTTAAGTCCGGTCCTGAAAGTACAATGACGTACACGGACACGGGGGCGAATCTGACATAATGTATCACTTTCACGTTATTGGATACCGGCGTATAATCCATAGTTCAAGTTTAGGAGCAGACAACCCGGCGCCACGGAACCAAGGAAGGACTGCTACAATCTACATTACAACATAGTCTACGTCTATATTACCTACGTGTTACGTGCGAGAGTATAACTACTTTGCAGAGAAGATTCAGAGTGCTTCGCTCTACCTACAGTACCTACCGACACTTAAACTTGTTTGTTTGGAAAACTAAAAAACGACGGTCGAAACGCGTTATCAACGCTTTATGAGATAAAAGGAAACTTAATCTGTTGACGAGATAAACTACACAATAAAGTCTCAGGGCCTTACTAAGTTGTGTAAAATTTTAACCTGTTTAATCACAAGAAACCAAATTTGTCCCAGCTCACGTAGGTCTTGTGTCTGCCTTTACTGTCATGGTGAGAAATATGATCTAAACTTAGAGGTTCCCAAACTTTTTTTTTGTCGTTTACCACTTTCAAAATTTTACTGGTTTCGGTGGACCCCTGCTGCTACATTTCTATCATATTCCCAAAACTCGTCAAAAATGTAAAGATTAGATCTAACGATGGAAATTTGCGTCGCGGCTGAGTTCCAACCCTAAATTCAAAATAGTAAAATAAAAAGAAAAATGGTGTATTCTATTTATTAAATAATAAGATTACAGACTTAATATAATTAAAATTAAAAATTAATATCCTACTGTAACTTCAACAACGCAAAGCAATTAAAAACATAGTCATAATTTTAATGGGAGGGATGTAGGTACTTGATGGATTGACAGCAAATTATCAATATTTGGCTTCAGTTTTGAAACGAAAAACCGCAAATCTCCCCGTTGTCATGTTCAATCCGCTTCTTTTTTTATTAATAGGTTTGTAACGACACTAAAACTTTTTTCGACTAGGTATGACGAGGGAAACGCAATGAAAAGTTTTCTTGCAATTTCCCAGTCCAGGATATTTTTCGGGTGTTTCTGCCCGCAGACAAAATGTTTTAAAGCCAAGCCAACATTTTTGTTCTTTACTATCGAAACCAGATAAATTTTCGTGGACCCCCACTTACAACTTGTGAACCCCCATTTTTTTATAATGCGAACGTAGACCCCCGTCAAGTCTCCCGTGGACCCCTGGGGGACGACCTGGACCACTTTGGGAATCACTGATCTAAACGGTATTAGAAAGAGAAAATTCCACGCTTTATATTCAAATCAAATCAAGAATCCCATTGGGAATATATGGCGGACGATATGCTGAAATCGTTTATTAAGAAGTTATAATAGAAAAAAACAACTTAACGTATGTCAACTTCTATAATACGTAACATAGCTTCACGTAGATAAAAAAAAAAAAACTAATTAATTCTGAGTTTTTTTTCAGTTAATGTTCTGAAAAATCGAATCGCAGTTTACTTTCAGTTTAGGAATTTAGATATTCACGGTCGCTTGGCGAAGTTATTACCAGGTATGTAAAGTAGGTATGCACGAATACACACTAATAAGTAAAATAGCTTTATTACCCGGCTTCGCTAGAGGTGTGTATTTAAATGTATGGAACAAACAGTATTGCGAAGGTGTTGCTGTTGAGAGTTAAATAAATGCATAAATGAGAGTTAAATCAAAGCACCAGCATCAGCGAGATATCATGTCGTGGTGGAAAAGACTGAAAATAGTTGCGTTCATCCAGAAAATCTACAAGGAAAAGGATGTGCAAAATTTCATGACCGGCCGTTCCAGATTTTTACTGCTTTAGACAAACAAACATATTTCATCTTTATAGTGAACATAATATGTTCTTGAGTTCCAAATTATCTATAGAACGAACAACGATTTGAATGTTTCATCCATAAACAATTTATTAATAAACTAGCTGGTCCCGGCATGCGTTGATATGCCATTTAATAAAGATATTGTTTCTCCCTGAGTGCCCTTTCCCGTTCTTCCCGTTCCCCTTCCGCCTCCACTTCTTCTCCTGCGTCCTCAAACCCTCTCGCGTTCCCACTCCGTCACCTCCACCTTCCCTCTCCCCACTCCACTCCCCCCCTTCCCCCGTCCCACGAACCCCCCTCCCCCCCTCACACGTCCCCTTCCCCTCCCGCGTTCCCCTTCCACCTTCCCCGCCTTCCCTCTTCCCTTTCCCGCTCCCACGTCCCGTCAACCCTCCTCCCGCGTTCCATATATTCAATCCCAGTACATTCAGTTATTAAACAGCCCGTGTGCCACCTTTTACAATGTTTATTCAAATTTCCATTTTTCATGTATATTAAATTTGGTACCTAACATAGGTACCTATTTAAAATATCTAAAATTCTTGATTCGATTAAAACTATTAGGGGAGTACCTACTCTAAATAAATTTATTAAAGATTTTCAAAAATAGAATCCTGATTGAACAATCAATGTTTTGCAAAATGTCATTCTCAAACACGCGAACTGTCAAACATGCTCATGTTTTCTGAAATTATCCAATTTTCAACCATCCTCGTACTTCAAGGAATATTCTAAAAAAAGAATTAGCGAAATCGGTTCAGCTGATCTCGAGATTTGCGCTTACCAACACATTTAGCAATTCATTTTTATATTATAGACTAGCTGGTCCCGGCATGCGTTGCTATGCCATTGAATAAAGAAATTGTTTCTCCCTGAGTGTCCTATTCCATTCGTCCCGTTCCCCTTCCGCCTCCCTTTCTTCTGCTGCGTTCTCTTCCCGTCTCGCGTTCCCACTCCGTCACCTCCACCTTCCATCTCCCCACTCTACCCCCTCCCCCCCCCTCCTGATTTCCCCTCCCCCCTCCCGCATTCTCCTTCCACCTTCCCCGCATTCTCTCTTCTATTTCCCGCTCCCTCGTCCCGCCAACCCTCCTCCCGTGTTCCATATATTCAATCCCATTACATCAGTTTTTAAACAGCCCGCGTGCCACGTTTTACAATTTTTATTAAAATTTCCATGTTTCATGTATATTAAATTTGGTACCTAACATTTAATCCTAGATAACCTAGATTCGAACTATTAGGAAAGTACCTACTTTAAATAAATTTTTCAACTTTTCAAAAATGGAATCCTGATTGAACAATCATTCATTGTTTTGCAAAATGTCATTCTCTAACACGCGAACTGTCAAACGTGCGATATTTTCTGTTATTATCTAATTTTCTGCGCAATTTTCTTAATTTTTCTCTCCGTAAGAACCATCCTCGAACTTCAAGGAATATTCTAAAAAAAGAATTAGCGAAATCGGTTCAGCCGCTCTCGAGATTTGCGCTTACCAACAAATTTAGCGATTCATTTTTATATTATAGAAGATAAGGAACTAATTTCAAATGTTTAAACCTAGTGCATAGTGTATTCGATTCAAATGGATGCACTATGACAAATTAAAAGAGAAATGTCCAATTGACATAGGTGTAGTCAATCAATTATTGATTTAATCAACGTTTTCTTATTATAATGGAAAAAAGGCGGAAAAAATTCGGTTTATGGGCGAAATTCCTAAAAAATAAAACTAGTTATTTTTATACTAATTTTGGGTCGGGGAATCCGAATCTGAAAGAATTAGGTGGGGGCAAGCAAATATAAACTGAATAACACGACTTAAAAATTTTCAATTCATACCCAGTTTACAGGCCATTTTGACGTTTTTGAATGCCATAGAAAAAACCAAAGATATTTTATGTTCAACCACACAAAATTAAGTGTTGCCATAAGTAATAATATCCACAACGTAAAACTTTCAGACACGATACTTCCATATGAATCAATGTGACCCTAAAATTAAATCAAAAACGCGTCAAGGCAAGAAAACATCCCAGTTTTCAAGTAGTTTAGCGGCTAGGTTTGTGTAACATGGTTTGTGTAGAAAAGAAAGTGCCCCCTTCGTAGCGCCTACTCGCGTCACGGCAAAAAAACATCCCAGTTTTCAAGTAGTTTAGCGGCTACGCTAGGTTTGTGTAACATGGTTTGTGATAGAAAAGAAAGTGTCCCCTTCGTAGCGCCTACTCGCGTCACGGCAAAAAAACATCCCAGTTTTCAAGTTGTTTAGCGGCTACGCTAGGTTTGTGTAACATGGTTTGTGATAGAACAGAAAGTGCCCCCTTCGTAGCGCCTACTCGCGTCACGGCAAAAAACATCCCAGTTTTCAAGTAGTTTAGCGGCTACGCTAGGTTTGTGTAACATGGTTTGTGATAGAAAAGAAAGTGCCCCCTTCGTAGCGCCTACTCGCGTCACGGCAAAAAAACATCCCAGTTTTCAAGTAGTTTAGCGGCTACGCTAGGTTTGTGTAACATGGTTTGTGATACAAAAGTGAATAAAATTTATAAAAAATAATTACTGAAATTATAAACATGTTTTTTTACGTTATTGATATTATTGCTTAATGGCAACACTTAATTTTATGTGGTAATATGTTATCTTTAGTTTTTTTCTATGATCTTTATTCTAAAAAAAAAATGGCCTGTTGGATTGTGTGTAACTTCAAAATTGTACAGTCGTTTAACTCAGTTAATATTGCCGAGTGTAACCTAATTCTTTCAGATTCGGATTTCCCAGCCCAAAGTTAGTATAAAGATAATTAAATTTCTTCTTTCGGAGTATCGCCCATAAAAAGATGTGTCATTAATTTATTGAAGATTGTTTGTGTATCGAAAATTTTTAAGTCGTGTTATTCAGTTTATATTTGCTTGCCCCCACCTAATTCTTTCAGATTCGGATTCCCCGACCCAAAATTAGTTTAAAAATAACTAGTTTTATTTTTTAGGAATTTCGCCCATGAACCGAACTTTACCCAAAAAGGCACCAACTGTCCTACCAGCAAAATCACATTAGATTTAATTCAAAACCCATTCGATAAGAACTTTTCTTTACATTTTACACATGGACAAGCTAATAAATACTTAGATTATAATACCAAAGGCGTGGATTTCGGCATGGGAAAGAGCAGTTGAATCCACAAAGCTTTCTAAATAATCTATAAAAACAATCACAAATCACCTATCTGGTTTGTGGAAGATTTGTGATAGAAAAACGTAGGTAATGCAAAGAGCGAGATTAATCTTCTCCCTCGCTGGCTACGGTCTGATACGGTTACCAGAATAGGATTTTTTTCTAAATTTCCCACGGCTGTGATATCATAACAGTACCTTCATTTAAAGCAATTAGAACTCGTTATAAAATCAGTTAAAATAATAGACAAGTGGAGTAAAATTAAAAACTAACTAACGACCACGGCGTTTCCCCGCAGGTTTATGCGGAGAGGATGGACCGCAACATAAAATGGCCTTGGTACACACTACTTGCTTCATTCACATTCATACATCGTCTCAAACGTATCCTTCTGTTATTCTAATACTCGTCATGGCCTTGCTCAAGTATTTGGTACACTTGATCGTGCCTTGTCTTCCTCGGGTGTCACCGAGTTCTTCAACCAATCATATTCACGTAGTAAATGCTCCTTACACTCAGTTCATTCGCTCTACTAATCTTACTCACTACGCTTGTATCAGTCTTGAATTATGAGCGAATCACTACATTTCACGATCATGAAGGTTTTATCACACATTCGCCTCAGCGATCTCACTTCTACAGCATTCTGTCTATTTTCATCCCTCCGTGCCTCATTCAGTCTCGCTGCCATACATAAATAACTACTGTAACAGAAACAATGTCCAAATCCTCTAATCTCAGTGTAGTCCTGACGACAGACCACCATTCGAAACGTTGCGTTGCTTGAAAAAAGTCGTGTTCAGTGGACAGATCTGAAGAGCTAGGCACTTTCCCACATTCTCTCCCTTCCCACAACATAACCCAAATTCGCCCTAGACAGGAGGCCCTGGGGAAAATAATTCCCCTCAGGTCCTATGTCATGTGATGCTGTGTGGAGGGTATTTCTGGGGAAAGGAAGGAGAGGAAGTTCTGGGAAGGAAAAAGGTATGAGGGGTGGGTAGGAATCTGGGGGTCAGTGTGTCCAAAAGTGACGGACAAATGAATTCATCCCTTCCACTGCGGTCTAAATCCTGCTGAATAGGTCAAAAGATCGCCCTCAACCAGTCTCTCTCGATCCGGCTTGCCACACAGTTGGTGAGCAGACGCATCCGCCGCCAAGATCCGGACAAACCTGACCTCCATGAGCCTGGGCCCCCCTGCTAAGTCACCAAACGTAGCAAACCACTTGGGGTGACCTACGGCAGAGGTATTGGTTATCCAATAAATGGTTCCCGGGGCGGCGGTACCCGTACCCGCCTCCAAATTAATGTTTATGAACTGGGTCGAGTGAGGTATCGTTTATTATGTTTTTATTAGTACTGAATCGAGTGAGACCACTTCCAAGTCTATAGTATCACTATTTGGTGAGACAGGACAGGTTTTTAGTGAAGGAACATGAAAATAACAAAGGTTTATCCCCAGAGGGGTGTTCAATCACATACACGACCAAAGTTTCATCAATATACGATTTTTGCCCTTTATTTTGTCCATTTTATTACTCTTAGTACTAGTTTAGGAGGCGTCTACTAATATCTACAGGAATTCCAAAAACCGAACAAATCGTACTAATATCTATGACAACCAAAATGAGGACGAATATCTACAGCTCAAACAGCTGACTAATATCTATGAGAACCAAAGTGAGGACGAATATCTACAGCTCAAACTGCTGACTAATATGTATGAGAACCAAAGTGTGGACGAATATCTTCACCACTGGCAGAGGTTGGATTTACAATTATGTATAGCATATTGGAATAACGTAATATTGCGTATGCAGTTTAAAAAACTTAATTTATGTATGTATGTATGTAAAAATCCCTAATATCGGACTATTGGACACATTTAGCTGATTATGAAGGATTTGGGTTTTTGTTTTAACAGCTTTCTTTATTTCGAGTGCTTCTAAATTATTTGGTCTGTTACCATGACCATTTCTACGTCAGTTAGGTTAGGTTAGTTATTACGCAATTGAAGTAATTTATGCTTTTCCGTACAACCTCTTGCTCAGATGTCCTCTGTAGATATTAGTCCAACGGCCGACATAGTCCAGCGGTAAGGCTCTTGACTAGCACTCCGAAGGCCGCGGGATCGAATCCCGGCCTGGCAAATAAATTTTATTTGATTAATTTGTGTTATTTCACAATTTATTAATTTAAAATAATATATAGTATATTTGCGGCACGTTCCAGAGTGGAAGATACTCTCAGTATCGCTCTGGTGTAAGACCACCATTCAGAATTGAAACGTTGCTTGAAATGGCTTTAGCCGTGTTTGGTGACCAGATCTGAATAGCCAGGTACTATCCCCACCTTCCTCTTCCCTACCTCCTTCCCCTTCCCCCTACCTTCAGCCTCACAACATACCCCAATTGGGGATGCCATAGTCCTACTGGCTCCAGACGGGAGCAGTTGGGACTCTTGCGCGGTATTCATTTAAAAAAAAAACCTACGCTCCATAGATATTAGTCACCACTGGGACCGTCATAGATATTCGTCCGATCTTAGCTCTGTAGATATTAGTCCTCACTCTGAAGTTCATTAGTCCAACATATGAGCTGTAGATGTTCGTCCGACATACAGGCTGTAGATATTAGTATCTGGAGTCCTAGTTTAGCATCATTTTGAAACAATAAATAGTTTTTGAAACTGTAACAATACATGAATCAAGGTGATCGGTGAATAATCGTATATATATTTATAAATGCTCTGATAAAATTCAGAATCGCAAACAAGTACGTATATCTGCGGAATTTCCTGCTTATCGCGGCGCCAGTGATGGCAATAAATCGATATCGCGAACGAACCTGCATTTTATGACGAGAGTATTCGCTTGCATAAAGTATTGATCTAAAATCCAAGTCGGCCGCGAGCCATCTTTCTATTTTGACACATCATATATTTTTTTTAAATTTGGAAAGCGCTCAATTGCTTCACGTTTGACGAGATTGTATCACGTATAAACGTATACAGTCAAAACTTGGTTGTAACAAAGTATGAGTGGATCGACTAAATTTGCTCCTTACATAATGTATAGCCACTTATAACTTAATAGGCCACTTGCATCACATTTTTTAAAAATTTTTTCCGGTTTAGGCAAATATTCTAAGACATTCTGTATTTTTTTTTTTTAACCGTATTTTTGAAACCCTGGGGATTTTTTGAAAATTTCAATCCTAAAAATCAGACCATTTTTTATAAACCGGAAAGACGGGACATAATTTTATAGGTGTGAAAAAACGATAATTACATAGCCGAAAATAATTTTAAAAAAAGAACGTTTTCCACACGAATGGCACAGGAGAATAACGAGGCATACCAAAAATATTACATCTCATAAATATTTTTTTCCTTGATCCATCTTATTGATCATAAATCATTATAATGTACAGCGTCTATATTACTAAATTCAATGTAATATACTTGAACTTGTAAATTGTAATAATAATAAGAATATTATAAAATTTTATTTTGTTAAAATCAGCACCATAATCATTATACCTCTAAAACATGTACCGACATCCTCTTCACGTTCTGAAGAGAACCCCGTACCCATTAATTGTACGGGGTTCTCTTCAGAACATCTGTCAAAAAATCAAACCAAATGATAAGTTCGCAGAGAACAAACAATAAATCTAGTGAACGAATTCAAAAATTCGCCTGAAATCAAAGTGATGCCATATAAAAAAATAAATCAGTGTGGAATTTTATAAAATTAATAGGAACATTTTCGGCGACGGGACATTTTCATGTAGTGACGTCACGAGCCCAAATAATGGATTTATTTATTTAAAAACAAAAAAAAACTGTACATTTCTAAAAATTTTTACCAACATTTTCGTAATCTTAGTAAAAAACTCTATCCAGACGATTTTTTCCAAGTCGTTATGAAGTCCATGCAAGTGGCCTATTATTACTCATCAAAAATAGATCTTTTTAATCGTGTGTACTTACCTTCCTACCTCTAATATCAATATATTCCCCAACGTATAATATATCAATTCGCTGGGCGAAATGAGAAAGAAACTGTCGTAGAGCATTTCAATATCCTACCTTTTACATAACCTCTATGTTTTGTGAGATCAAGATAGATCTCGGCGAGATCTCCTGTCAGATTTGTGTGATTTTCTTTGGCTGTTCTTTGCTTTTTCTATGGGCCGATGTTAGAATTTCAGCTGTGAGCTGTCACGTATTTTATGTTATTTGTTTTTCCTGTTAAGCACTTGCATACTGCTTACTAACAACGTATGCATGGACACTGGAGGTCTAGATTCGTTCAAAATAAATAAATGTAGCTTCATTTAATCAAAAAAATTAGAATTTTGCGAGAGCCTTGAAGGAGTAACCATCAGTTACTTATACCAGGGCGGGTAAGAGGTAGATTACCTCCACTGTCACGTATTTTATTTCACGTATTTTCAGTTAACATTCTTTGAGGCTTCACAGAGTGATTGGCTAAGGGACACGGAAGCTAAGTGTGGTTTATGGTCAGACCGAAAGCCATTCACATTTTTGTTGGTACTTGCCAATTGATTTGAGATTTATTGTGTTACTTATGTTCTCTATTTTATGCAGGTGCTTGCAGGTTTTTACAGATGCAATGCCGCCTCGTGGAGCCTCATGAATGAATTTTTCTTTTGCCCTGTTTAATTTATCTTTGTCTTACTAACCTATTTTTTGCATTTTGTTTTTCCTGTTAAGCACTTGCATACTGCTTACTAACAACGTATGCAAGGACACTGGAGGTCTAGATTCGTTCAAAATAAATAAATGTAGCTTCGTTTAAGAAAAAAAAATTAGAATCTTGCGAGAGCCTTGAAGGAGTAACCATCAGTTACTTATACCAGGGCGGGTAAGAGGTGGATAACCTCCACTGTCACGTATTTTAGTTTAGGTCGTTTTAAACACGGATTCATGCAGGTATGCATGATTATTTATTCATTTAACAGCCTTAGAAAACCACACAAATCTGACAGGAGATCTCGCCCGAGATCTATCTCGATCTCACAAAACACAGAGAATCGCTCGGCAGATCGCTAAAATATCTAATTAATTTTCATTAAAATACGGACGTATTTAATACTGATGATTTTAGAATAATTTAATTGTAATAATATTGTAGGTACAGATGACGTAAATATTAAACAAGAACATAATGGGATAAATATCAATTCGGGAAGCGGGTATGGGTACCGCCGCCCTGGGAACCATTTATTGGATAACCAACACCCCAGGTCACACCAAGTGGTTCGCTATGTTGGTGACTTACTTAGTTTAGTGACTATGATGTTCGCAATGTTAGTTCGCCATGTAGTCTGTGGCGGCAAATACTTTTGCTTACCTATTGCGTGGCGGGCAGAATCGGGAGACACTGCATCGCCTTAGTTTATATTTGTCCAAAAGACCATTAGAAAATGTTACAGGAGGAGGTTTTTTTTTCATTATTTCAATCAACATTATGATAGGTGTTTAAGATAAAGCTATTTCCGTAAAGGTAAAGGGTCTTATTAGTTTAAATAATTCTTAGTTAAGTGATTAACTATCATTTTTTATAATTTATTTAAAATTGGAGATTGAAGAAATATTATAACGGTCTGTTGGAGAAATAAGAACTGAGGCGACGACTGGTTGAGGGAGATTACTACCAACCTCTCATGCCTTTTCCTCCCCAGAATTTCCTTTCCTTCCCTTTCCTAAAAAGATCCTCCACATAGCATTTCCAAATAGGCCCTGAGGGATTTTTTATTCATCAGGGTTTCCCATGTCGAGATAACTTAAAATATTAAATAATAATGAAGTTTCATTGATTGGATTTTTTAATAGACTCCGAAAATCCATGTTTTGAATCTTACATAGATAAGATAACAAAGAGATTATACTATGTACGAGTACCAATAATAAATATTTGAATTATTCGTAAATAATAATTACACTGTGAATTAACAACATAGGATCACGTTATCTGTCACGCTCAATGCGCACGCGCAAAATTTATGGATGCGTTCAGGTGCATTATTTATTACCGGTGAATAATATCATAATGTATGGCGCATCGTGTCATGTTTATCAAAGGGAATACCGAGGCCGGCATCCTATGGAGCTTAGACTAAATGTGCCCAGAGACATCAGAGGATATCCAAAGTAATTCAGATCGTTACAGAAAGGTCAAGATTTTCAAAATCCGCATGGCGTGGAGTGCTCACTCTAAACATTGATTGATTAAGAATACATAAACTCTAACATCGCACTAACCAGTTTAACCGAAATCAACCTTATAAGGACGAAAAAATAATCACTTTCAATAAAAACAGGTTACTTAAAAGCGAGCGGTTACAATTTGGTTCCGTGTTGTAGGCCCGCCCCAGGGCGAAATTACCAAGTCACGCTCAGTTGATACGCAGCATACTGGCACAAATTCGGCATGTTGGTTTCCAAGTTGAGGAGTAGTTTCCTGTTGCTGGTCATCGTGCGATGTGTTCTGGCTCGGGGGTGTGGGGAAGCGAGAGCCCGCAGACATTGGACACTGAATAAAAAATGGCCGCGTATGTTCCAAATGAGGTCGCCTGCTACAATGGAGAAAAATTCGAAACTACAATACAGTTACAAACTGCAACCTTTTGTGAAACTTCTCTGTAATTTATATTATGTACTTTTATGCCTATTTATCAAATGACCGATTGCGGTTAGTCTCACACAAATTGCAAAAGAAACACAGTCGTGAATACTAATAAAATTACAATACAATACGACATGATTTTTCAGAGGATCTACGTTTAAAACTTTTACAAATAAGTAAGGTTTTTATATCGCCAAATTGAATATTAGAAATTATTGAAAGCAGTTTAAAGTAGCGGCGCTAGATTTTCACAAACAACCTAAACACGGAACATTTTATAGGTATATCTCGTATTTACCAATTCAAACTACACAACAGGTTCAAATTAGTTTTGAAAACCACACAAAGCTCCAAAACTAAATTTTAACGGTAAACAAATTATGGAAAGTATTGCCTGGTCCCGAGGAATGGAAGAATATAGAAAGTATCGGAATTGAATAAGATAATTTAAAAGTTGACCGAAGAGAACCATCAAACAACTATACGACAAGAAGGCAGAGTAGACGATGACCGAGTTAATTCAACACTGCCGGCAGTCACGATTAATATAACAAAAGAAACAAAAAAACTGCGGCCGTCGCGGATACCTGCAGCTGCGGTGACCTTGAAACCCGTTTACATGTACATCATGTACTATTTCTACATGAAGATAAATAAATCGACACCGATCTAACTCACTGGATCAGCTCAGCGCGGTACAAAACAAAACGGCAGGGCGCATGATGACAACTGAACGTTTTATCATTGTTCTCTTTGTATAAACATTCAATAATTTATTAGTTTAGCCGTGGTGCACAATGCTCGATTGGGTTGAGTGATCGCTCTTAAACTGACGCTTCCGGCTCCATCCAATACTAAGTCGGTACTCATCATTTCTATTTGTTTACAACGAAGATTTACGGCAGCTTGTGAAACGCGCATCGGCTGTTCAATACATGCTGCTCGTGGCGATAGGAAATGAGTTATAAAATGATCGTTAGAGAAGGGCCGGGAATAGCCAGAGAATGTCAGCACATTGCGGACAAAGGGAATGCAAGGGACGCGGGGAAACGGGAATAGCGCAGAACACATCATCAACATTGGTTGATTGATTATCAGGTAAGGAGTGGTGAATAAGTTCATAAATGATCAACTAGATTAGGAAAAATGACTAATATATCAAAAGACTGTCTACAATGTAACTTATAGAGTCTTTCTGCTGAAGTTGGACAAAAGTCATAATAATACACGTTGACACAATTTTACAACCCTAGGACAAACGTCGACAATAAATCACGACCCACCCAAGCCACGCTCGAAAGGGGAAAAATAAACCTTCGCATGAATGAATACATTGCAATAAAAATATAGAAATAAATAAAATAAATAAAGATTATTGAAGTATGAAGACTTCTTTAGCCCCGCTGTGATTTGAAACTCGATGAAACGAAAAATAGCGACACTAAAAAGTGACGAACACATACATCTATAGGATTTAGCTTGCGAGATGAAGAGACACGGTCTCCTCTTTGTGCGGTGCTTCGTAGCCTTCCCAATCTTGTCTACTTTAGTTTTTCCGAAGGTTTCACTTCTACCGCGTGTGAATTGCAAACTCTGATTTTTTCAGTAATCGTTTCATTGCAAAACGACGCGAAACGCCGCTTTTGGTTGCTTTCTTTCTTTCCCATGTTCGACCGTTCGACTCGCGTCTCGGTTCACAAATGAATACGCACCATAAGATAGGAATATGAATAGTTTTAACAGATCGCTATTCCGGGCAGCCAGTTAAAATTAGTTTGGCTATCGGTCGATTGAGATCACACGTTGATGGGAAAAGTTTTACGATTGCTAAGGCTCAAAAACAAAACTACAGGTGTAATAAATTGGAATGCCTGTGAACATTCATCGAGTAACTCAGAGCTGACAATGGTACTCGTAGTTGCGTGCGGTGCTGAGGCAGGTGGTTCGTATCGGAGGAAATCAATCGAGCGTTTCATTATTTCGTAGGGAACAGAACAGAAGCTCGTGTTGTGAAAGTTCGGCAATAGTGTTTACCAGCAGCAGCCATCAGCTGTTCGTACCACCCCGTCCCGATACGACCACACGACATGCCGGTGAGATTGAGCAAGTAATTGGTACACTGCCGTGCATATTCATGTTTACTGTTACCCTACGTTGTCCACCATCGCCATCACTATCGCCAGTATCAGTAGCGTGATGAAGGTCGCAGAAACCATCAATATTACCTTCCATTTCCTCGTTCGCTAAGTAAAATAAAATTACAGACCATTATCCAACGTTATTACAGCGCAGTTACTACAATATCATGACTTGGAAACATAATATTTATCATGGCTTTGTTTCTATTCTGAGAAAACATGGGATGGTACGAATCGTAACCGCTGTAAATTAAAATTAAAATAGCGTTTCAAACAAAAATAAGCTGAAACTGAATAGTTTTGGTTTATACGGGCAAATCTTGTACACAATCTGCGCCCATCATTTCCAGCCAAATTTATCACACAAAAGCTCTCAGAGACCCAAACCCTGATTGCCAATTGTTATCTCATCTCCATTCTGCCGGTTGCCAATTATTATGGGTACCGTCACCCCGAGTGGTTCGCTACGTTTGGTGATTAAGCAGGGGAGCCCGGGTTCAAGGGGTGATGTTTTTCTAGGTATTTGAGACAAATGCGTTTGCCCACCTACCGCGTGGCGGGCCGGATCGAGAGAGACTGGTTGAGGGAGACCGAACCTAGATCTCTCCAGCCGGACTCTCTCGACCCATCGCCTTGCATCGCAGTGGATGGATCGATTCATACGTCCGTCACTCTTGGGCACATTGACTGCCCGGATTCCTACCCTTTTCCTTCCCAGATCTTTCTCTCCTTCATTTCCTTAAAAAAACCTTCACACAGCATCTCCAAAGATGACTTAGGCCCTGAGGGAAATTATTTTTCTCATGGCCTCGTGAGTGGAGCTATTGTAAAGAAAATCTGCCATAAGATATAAGATGGAGATAACAAAAGATATTATATTATTACTAAAAACACAACTCAATACCGTTAATAAAACATACCCCGAAAGGTCAACATTGTTCACAGGTCGCTAAAGCCAAGAAGCAAATCGAAATAATAAACATTAAATTGAATAAAGATTATTCTGAAAATTCTACTTTGCAAAAGAAATAATAATGTAGACCGTAAAGTTCAAAGTTTACTTCATACCGCAAATTCTGAACGAGGTCGAATCTCAAATATCAAAATGTTTCCTTTCCACTGAATATTTTTACAATGGATTTTTTCTTGAAAACTTTATATCCTCCATACTATCCAATAAAGCAGAATATATGACGTGGAAAATGTGAAGAAGTCGGGGACGCCCGAGGGAGACATTTTTATTTTATTTTTTTAATATATATATATTTTTTAAACAGTACATTGGTGAAAAAAATTACAATTAACAAGTATATTTCATGGTGGGTACCTATTATGTGGTTCATTGTAGTGTCTTATTAATGGTATGCATATTAAGTAATTACCGGGTGATGTACTCGTATGTAGTGGGAAGGTGTGTGTGTGTGAGTATGTGTGTATGGATGTATGTATGTATGCGCATTGAACAATTTATATTATTTATTTATTTATTTAAACGCCCATTGGGCTTTTACATACATTGCTATAAGTATTATTACATTAACTATATGGCATATAAAAGTTTAAGTACATATATGAATAAAATAATTATTATATGTGTAGTACCTACATAAATGTTTTACAAATAATATAGAATACCATTATGGAGAACAGTTTTTTTTTTTTTTTTGTACTTACAAACAAAAATAACGGGATTGAAATTAATCAGCATTAGTAGGGACTTAAGCATGATCGAAATATAAATTAAATTACAATATTAATTTGTAAAGTTACATATATATATTAAAGTTAAAAAGTCTAAAAGAAAAGAGTGAAATAGATAGAAGCTAAAAAGGGTTTTTCACTATGGAATGGTGAAGTCATACATTTCAGCAAAGTGTTTATGTAGATTTCGTTTAAGCACTGCTACGGAATCTCTAAATATATCAACGACATTACCAAATTTATTACCAAAATTTTGTATTCGATTTAGGGATATGTGCGCTTGATAATTTGTTTTGAAATTGTCACAGAAAAACGTGGAATTTTGTCTCGTATTTTTGGAAGGTACAAATAATTTTATTGTGGCCAGAATTTCAGGGCTGTCGATTCTATAATTAATAATTTTATTTAGTAGAACAAGGTCGGAGATAATTATTGACATGATGCTCTTTTTAACTTCGGGCAGTGAATCGGAGAAAATGTCGATGTCAGAATTTAGACCAATATTATTGAACATAATATGAAGGGCACGATTGATTGGCGAATTAGATGCTGCATTTGTGTTGTAATTAAGCGTGTGGAATAGTTCTGTATGGCGTGTACGTCTTAAAGGTATTGGAGGTTATCTACCACTTACCCGCCTTGGTATAAGTAACATATGGTTACTCCATTAAGGCTCTCACAAGGACTCTAATTTTTTTGAAAGAACGAATCTAGACCTTCATGGTATGTTAAAATTAACTAGGGAAAGAAGTTCGGTACAGTCAATGTTATTATTTAAAATTTTGTGTATAAATATCAAATCAGCTATTGCTCGCCTTTGTTGCAATGTTTGAAATGCACATTCAAAGTTATTGTTGAATTTGAAGGTAAGATATGGGAACGTACCCATACTACGTGACCAACATTTTGCAATTTTTACCCCCCCCCCCCCCTCCGGTGACCAAAAACCTAAGCCCCCCGCCGCTCATTTGTACCAAGCGTGGTATTTTGAAGACCCCCCCTGAACAGGTCACGTAGTATGGGTACGTTCCCTATTTTATAATTTTGTTTTGAATATGTTCTATGCTATCTATGTATACTTTATACTGCGGGTTCCAAATTGGCGAAGCATATTCCAGTGTACTTTTGACTAATGGCATGGCACGATGAAGCATAGAATCAAAGATTAACAAAAATTAACTTTTTCAATGATTGGCAATATTATTATTTCCACCTCAAAAGTACGTCCAGTTTACTAGAATTCCAAAACTTTACTCCAAACCATTCATAACCCCAAGTTACGCCGGGTTCACTTCAGCTATTTATATAAAGAAGATTGTCTGTGGCGTCCGGAGTTCGTTTGATTTTAATACAAATCTACAGTTTTATTCCGAGATTGATGAAATTTTGCCCACTTGATTTTCAAAACAATTTGGGAGGCGGATATAAGTAGATACCTATTTGTAAAATAATCTAATATATAAAATTCTCGTGTCACGGTGTTTGTTACCATACTACCCCGAAACGGCTGGACCAATTTTGATGAAATTTTGTGTGCTTATCTGGTAGGTCTGAGAATTGACCAACATCTATTTTTCATACCCCTAAAAGTAAAGGGTGTTCCACTCCGAAGAAAATTATTTTCCCCATACGTTTTGTATGGAACGAATTCTCCTATTTTGAAAGAACTGCAGCAATATTGTAAGGGGTATAATATTGAACTGTGAACCGGGGGAGGGGGGAGGGGGGAAAGGAACTCAGGAAGGGGGGTTAGCGGGACGGGGAGAAGTGGAGTGGGGAGAGGGAGAGGGAACGCGAGAGGGGAAAGGATACGCAGGGAGAAACAATTTAGATCAAGGTATGGTATACGCACGCAGGGAGAAACAATTTAGATCAATTCAGCTAATAAGTTGACAACAGTTTTTGATTCTGAGGCGGTACAAAGTTCGCCGGATCAGCTAGTATTTTTATATAAATAGAAATAAACCCTACTGTAATCATTGTAATCAAATATCGAAAACTTCAACAGGCTTTATCGACACATTATTTCACCCTTTTAACACGGTATTGCTCTTTAGTGTCGGTCCATATCAATTTTTACATTATTTAAAAATATTTTCAACAACATTCATGGTAACGAGGAAATTCACATTACCTCATTACTTATTACCATGAATGGTTTAACATTTAATTCATAAAATATGTTGGATGATGATTGGTGATATTGCGAATAAAATGCGTTTACTTGTTACTTATACAGGGTGTAACAGCACGTACCCGAAGAAATTTAACCAGCGATTCCTGAGCCTATCTGGAGTAAAAAATGTAGATGTCATTTTGGTGTCCGGTGATATTTTTTCAATTAAAAACAAAAAATATATATTCAATCTCATGTCGCTACTGATTCCATAATAAAGGGTTTAAGTGTCGCTGCATCGTATGTTACCGTGCTTATCAAGCGACCCGCTAGGCTATAATGGTGCTGACACACATGCTTGTTACCCCTTCCACCCGCAAATCAATGAGCATGCTCATTTGGGCGTAACACACAGGTATCCTTTGCTCATTCGTAGCATGGTTAAATTCCTTTAGGAACGTGCTGTAAAACACTGTGTAAAGTGTGTGCACTGTCCACCGCTTATGCGCTAACTATTATGTAACACATAACACACCATAAATGTCAAGTAATCATAAATAATAGCCAATTCCATAATGTATTATAATTGCTTAGTATGTCAAGACACCACTGATCAATTACACCATTATCACATCCACCGTTCGCCGTTTCGTGGTCCTTTCATAACACGCTGAACTCAGTTTTCTCGCCAGTTGCATCACCGTTTAAATTATAGTGCTCTCATTATAAGCAATTACATTACAAGCTAAAGATCTAACTAATAAATAATAACAAGTCATATTAACAAGACGGAATGCTAAAGTGGACGTTCAATGAAGACAGTTCTCAATGTTAACAAAAAAAGTGAATTTACCACAGATTTAAATAGATATGAATTTTATTTCTTGCTATTGCCAGCAATTCGGGCGATTTATAAATTTGAAATGCTGCAAAGGACAAACTGTTAATTGTTCAGGACAGCGAAAATAAAGTGAAAATGAAGACCTGTTATTATGAATGTTTATAACATTGAATGGATCTTTCAGAATAATTAAGATTTTTTGTAAATTTCTTTAATAACAGAATTTGATAAATTTATACAAAGGCGGTACCAGCTCATTTTGGACAAAAAAAAATATATATACCCTAGTAGATAGGTAATAATTAGATGTAATTAATTCCGTGAGCGGAAATTGAAAATAATGTATTTTATCGTCAAGTTCTTAAATTTAAAAATACGAAAATGTCATTTTTCAATGACCTCCATGTTGTTATCTTTATTTTAAAAAACAGCCTACGTTTTTAAATGGTTTGTCTGGCAAAGCAGAATTTGTCTAGCGGGCTTGTGAATATTATCTTTATTTTAAAAAACAGCCTACGTTTTTAAATGGTTTGTGTCTGGAAAAGCAGGGTTTGTCTAGCGGGCTTGTGTGACAGATTGGCCGCGCCGTGTCAGTTCGCGAAGACGCGAAGTGAATTTTGATTTTACGCAATTGAAATTTAAAATGCATCATTTTCCGCCTTCCCCAATGCAAAATACGTAATTCTAACAATTATTCAACTTCTGCAAAGTGTTTTTTCGTGAAAAAGTGCATATTTACCGCTGTAACTTACAACATGGAGGTCATTGAAAAATGACATTTTCGTATTTTTAAATTTAAGAAATTAACGATAATACACATTTTTTTTCAATTTCCGCTCACGGAATTAATTACATCTAATTATTACCTATCTACTGGGGAAAAATGTATTTTTTTTAGTGTAAAATGAACTGGTCCCGGTTTTGTATAAAATTAATCAGAATTTAATTTTTTCATAAAAAAATCCTATTAAAGCGCACGTCGTTAAACACTTATTTTTCTAGAAATATTTCGACGACGCAGATGGAAGGCGAAAAAAAAAAACGGAGAAAAATTGTAGTATGACATATTTAACTCGTTTTCGGATTTTTTGTCCTTTACACTTAACAGCATTTCTAATTTCCACGATCGATACACCCTACCCGCCTTACTAAACGATGTCTATAATAAAGTTGAATAAAAATGTTAGTAAAAAGAATCACAGTGTATTTTTTAACCAATGCCCTAAACAAGTATCTATTTCGCTAAATTAATGGTCACTATTTGTTCCCACGACAGTAAAAAGGATGTTGCGAGCTTTCGGATTCCCAATTTAAACAGGCATTATTGATTCTGAGAGAAATAAGAAATAAATATTAACATCACTATTTTACTGCATATAAAATTTCCGAATCAAACGGTAAACGAATCAATAAAATTGATTATACCATAAAATTAAATGTGTGGGATTAGTAAAATACAACTGTGTGAATGCCTAGCAAAAATCCCGTAAGAAAGAAAAATTCCGTGTGAAAAGGGGAGCGATTATTATCCATATCGAGCTTTCACTAACAATAATTATCGAAAATACAAAAGAACGGCACAGAATAAAATTATTTTAGATTACTAGGGGGACATACAATAATTACGTGAGCTCAAAAATGGGGTGGCCAAAACTTATCCAAAGGGGGGGGGGGGGGGGTGTCTAGATTGGAAGAAAAACTGCTCACGTAATTAATGTATGCCCCCTAGCTACTGATAAAAATAAATAAAATAAAATCCTAACCAAATTATTGGTTGGAATCAAAGATTATAGAAACAACTACATCTTTGGTAGGAACAGAAGAAGGCTTAAACCGAGCTATGGGGATAAAAGAATTTAAAAAAACTACAAAAGAATAGCTTATTTTCAAGATTACACTGGATTTTATACCAAAGCCGTATAATATAAAGGGTGACCGGACAACTCAGAATGAAATTAACTCTTCAGAAAAGTCATTAAAAGTGATGATAAAAAAAATGGTTAAATAGGTTACGATAGGTTAGGGTTAAGGGCTATTTTAAAATTATGTTTTTCATAATGTTTAATGACTTTTCAATAGAGATGAAACGGATATCCGGTAACTATCCGGTATCCGGCCTAAATTTACTATCCATCCGGATACCGGATAGTAACTCAATATCCGGCCTGATACCGGATATTCAAAAACTACGACAATTTCCAATAATAAAATGCAATACATTCATCTTTGTGAGATAAATATCAATAAAATGGCTTATAATTATGACGGCTTTTATTTAAAGTCGAAAAAGTTAGAAAAAAGCCATAAGGCCTTCCAAAAAACTAAAATTTTCTTCTGAGATATTCACTCTAATGATAAATACAGAAATGGTAAATATCTAAACTAAAAACATTTAGTAAAAACTTACAAAAACCCCGCAGAGTAGCGAAAACTTAAATTAACACGATTAACTAAAATCACAATCACCATTATAGTGAACTAAAAATCGTAAAAAACACAGAGATTATTGAAATGATTAAATACTGACATTGAAGCACCATAATATACCTCTTGTTCTTCTTCTTATCAAAGAGAATATTTTCGCGATCACTCACGAATACTCACGATGGCAACCGAAACCGCTCGAATTAATCTGATTGCGTTCGCCGCACCTGTGCGGCGCTAAACTCGTCACGACATGCAACGAGACAATGGGCCGAATATCCGGCCGCCGGATATCCGGCCATCCGGCCTCGCAGCTCGCCGGATATCCGATATCCGGTATCCGGCCAAACAACTATCAGTTTCATCTCTACTTTTCAAAGAGGTGTTGAGTTGACTTGATTCTGAGTTGGCATGGAACCAAAATAAAGTATATCTTCTCTGTTATAGAAACTGAAGCCCTCGCCTTTCTTTAGTCCTGGTTTTAAAAACAGCTGAAAGGGTGGGCGTTCTGACTCGATCTAATTTTAAAATGTATTAAAAAACGCCCATAAATTTCTTTCTAGGGTTGAACGGTTAGTAAGGATTATAAAATGGACATTTTATATGCACCATTTATTAAGCGACATTTAAATAATTCGAAAGTTTAGCCGAGTTGGAATGGAATAAAATCGGACAATTTGGGATTCAATCGGTCGTAAACTGATCGGGCTACCGAGGAAAATTACCTACACAAAGGACGTTAGTAAAACAGAGGTAAGGAAATTCGGTAATCGACACCAAAAAAACATTGCCCTTGACCTTGTCTTACCAACATTGTGGAAATGAAGGTATTAGTCAAAAGATTTTGTAGGTTCTTTTTGTTGAGCTTTCTTTATGAGCATAATGAAGAATGGTAAGAAAGGCACGAAAAGGATAAAATAAAGTTGAAGGATCTAATCACCCGTCAAACTAAATTTTTTTGTTCCTATCTGCACACTTCGAATAGTTTATTTATCTCTAGCTGAATCTGTTATAGGGTATGGAATAACAGCTTGGGGATTTTCTTGTAAAACAAATATAGACCATATTCAATCAGTGCAAAAATCATTGGTTAAATTATTAGCTGAAAAAAATTTATACAAAGAAAAGCATAATATTCCATACTTTTATCAAAGTCTCAAAATTCTTTCAGTGAGAGCAATTATGTGGTACAAAATTGTATTTCAGCACATAAATAACCCTTTATATATAAACAGGCTAGAACACAACCATAATACTCGTTTTAACTTTAATGAAGGACTAATTGTACCTAAACATACGAATAAATATGGACAAAGAATGTTAAATTACATGATTCCCAGTTGTTTAAACATGCTTCCAGCTGAAATTAAAAATTGTGCCCAAAACAAACAATTGGTGAACTTACTGAAGACTTGACTTACGGAAAGAATTAATTTGTATTAGCTTACAATAACATATTACTTATTCTAAAGACTTTACAATTGTTATTCATGTTTTCATAATTTTTCTTTTATATAAGTATATTTCTGTAAAAAAACTTAATTTTATCTTATATCTATAATTGTAAAAATGTATCTAAGTATATTTATGTAAAAAAATTTATTTAATTTTACATCTTTAACTGTAAAAATGTAACTATTAAATCTCTATAATAAGATTTTTAATGTAAAGAACCCGTTAGACCCGTTAAACTGCTAAAAAGTAGTTTATCGGGACTTTTTGTCTTATATTTGTAAAATGTATAAAATAAAAAAAAATAAAAAATAGTTTAATATTTAATTCGTTTATGGGTGTGTCAAATTGATAGGAGTTTATGGTTCAGAGCTTGAAATTTCCTTTCACGCTGTTCGCTTTTATTATTCGTCAGTCTGAAATAAAACACAAATATGATACGTAAAGATTACTAAAGAAAGATTTCTTCCATGCTTTTCTTTATCAACCTGCTGTTTTATTATTCCGTGGTTTTCTGTATGTTTGAAGTTGAGTTTTTTTTATTCTGTGTGTGGTAACAGTTGGTGATTTGTAATATATTCCCCTCCCGGGTCTCCTACAAACATCCGCGAACTTCCCCTAACGAGCCTAGGGCGTAAGGGCTCCCTCGCCGGGACAAGGTCACCTCTGCCTACGCCATTGTAGTATGTAGGTATATTGTCTGTACTGTAAGTTTACTCGGGAACTGGGCATTAATGGACATGCAGAGAAATACGTACATTACAAGTCACAGGGGGTCCGATTTTCTCCGAATAATCGTCAAATTATTATAGGATGGATATCTAACTGAAAAAGTGCGGTAGATTTTTGTTAGCTCCGCACGGGAGGCCCCGAGGAAAATAAATCCCCTGAAGGCCTACGTCATCTTTGGGGATGCTGTTTGGAGGGTCTCTTTTTGAAAATAAAGAGAGAAAGCTCTGGGAAGAAAAAAAAAGTATCAGGGGTGGGTAGGAATCTGGGGATCAGCGTATCCAGGAGTGATGGACGTGTGAATCTATCCCTCCCACTACGGTGCAACGCGATGTTCCGAGAGAGTCCTGCTGGAGAGGTTATAAGATCTCCCTCAATTAGTCTCTCGCGATCCGGCCTGCCACGCAGTTGGTAGGCAGACGCATCTGCCGCCAAGATCCGGAAAAACTTCCCCCCATGAACCCGGGCACCCCTACTAAGTCACCAAACGTAGCGAACCATTTGGGTTAACCTCTGGCAGAGGTGTTGGATAATGGATAAATAATTGCGGCACACTTACTCGCCTCCCAAACTGAGAATACCTTGTATATTCATTTTCTTTAACCCCAAGTGGGTACGTAGTAAAGGTAAAGAATAGGTTTATAAGGCTTCTTAGGCAGATATTTATGTAAATTCATAAAAGACAATCCCAAAAATGAAAGCCATTTTTAAAGTAAAGTTACGTTAGTTAGAGCCAAATGGACGATAGAATTACTTTTTACTTAACTTAGCTATGGCCAGTGAAAGATTGGACTCAGTGGCTGTTAGTATCACCTTGGTGAAAGAACATAACCTCTAAAATAAACCCCGCGTGAAATGGCTTTAGATATGTTTAGTGACGAGATATAAATAGCTAAAAACCTCATAACCGTCCCCTCCCTCACTTCCTTCAGTCTCAAATTAGAGATGCCATCGTTCCATTGGCTCAGGCCAGTCAAGACTCTTGTGCGGTATCTAAAAAAACCGTCACATTAATTATATCAGTCTGTATAAATAGGTTGGTAA
This sequence comes from Limnephilus marmoratus, assembly GCA_917880885.1. Lineage (NCBI taxonomy): Eukaryota > Metazoa > Arthropoda > Insecta > Trichoptera > Limnephilidae > Limnephilus > Limnephilus marmoratus. The sequence continues at coordinate 30,610,347 of OU862912.1, read as the reverse complement.
AAAACAAACATTTAAAAAGCTGTGATAAAGCGGTAGGTGGGTACCTACTTGTTTGTTTTGTATGAATGGTAGATCGGCGAGGAACTGGTTTTGATGAAAAGGAGCACAGTTCGCAATGAAAAGGTTAACACGTGTGGAGCTGTTGAGCCCAACCGGGAGCCGGGCAATGCCGGCAACGTAATTTTACCAGTGTCTGTGAATATAATAGGGTGACAAGGGTTTTTTTCGTCTGGTGACTTACATTTTTGTGATACAATGGGAATAATATGGCAATTTTCTTTATTGTGACATCTCCATTAAGAAAAGGCTTCGGTGTTGCTAAGAAAATTACGTCGGTATCTTAAAACAGAATATTTTACAGGCGTTCTTTGTTCAATTGTGACGAATTAAAATTAGTAACAAAATGATCCGATGTATATGGCTAAACAAAAAAAAAACTGTTTTGATTTTTAAATTTGTATATACGCAGTGAGTTTTGAGAAAATTTCTTGAATAATCTCAGATAAAAAGCATTTTAGTCAACCAATAAAATATCTAAACTCACGTATTAAAACGTAAGACAAGCGATATTTTAATCAGGGAAGAGAATTGTGTAAGTATAATGATTGTGGTTAGAAAATTACATTATTCCAACAATCTTACAAAACGAATATTTATTACACGTAATAATAGCAATACATTAGCAGAGGGAATATTTACGACAAACTATAAAAATACAATTATTTCACCTATTTATAAATCTGGAGATCCTCAACAAGTAACTAACTATCGCCCAATTTGTCTAATCTCAAACATTGGAAAGATTTTTGAAAAAATTGTGAAAAACCAATTGGTCGGTTTCCTAGAAAGTAATAAAATTCTTCAAAAAAACCAATTTGGTTTTATAAAGTCACTCAGCACACAAGATGCTATTGCTAATGTAACCTCATACATCAATGAATCATTGGATAAAGGTGAAAAATGTGCCGGTATATTTATTGATCTCAGAAAAGCTTTTGATAGTATATCCCATGAGATTCTACTAAAAAAACTAAACAATATAGGTATAAAAGACAATGCAATTAAATGGATTTCGAACTACCTAAAAAATCGACCGCAAGTCGTAAAAATAAATCAGATTAATAGCGATAAAGAAATATCAGACTTTGGAATCCCTCAAGGTACAGTAATCGGACCAATCCTTTTCACCATATATGTTAATGACATTTTTTTTCAACCACTACATGGCCAAATTACTTCATACGCCGATGATACGGTACTAATAATTAGCGATAAAACTTGGGAAAAGGTAACATTTAAAGCCACCGAAGACATAAATATTTTAAAGAATTTCTTCGACGTAAATTTACTATCACTAAATGGTGATAAAACATTTGTAATTCCATTTGCAATACACAAAAATGATACCCCTAAAAACATTGACATCATCATCCATGATAATTCCAAAACACATAGTAAAAATTATTGTATCCAAAACTGCACAATATTAAAAACAACAAACACAATCAAATATTTAGGAGTCATTATCGATAAAAATTTGAAATGGAAGGAACAAATTTGTCAAGTTGTAAAAAAAATTAGAAAATTGATTTATATATTTTTAAGAATCAGAAATTTTTTATCTGTAAAAAACTTATATCTAATATATTACGCTTTGGTTCAATCAACTTTACAATATGCAATCATTAGCTGGGGATCCGCATACAAAACTAATCTTTCCCCAATTGAAGTTGTGCAGAGGCTAATAATTAAAATCATATTAAAAAAACCTTCTGACTACCCAACGGATCAATTATTTAAGGAATTCCAAGTACCATCTTTCAAAGATCTATACAATAGAAATGCATTGATTCAAATTATAAAAGAAAAAGAAAAATATCAATTTATAACTGAAAACCGTACTAGACATAAATATATTTTTTCATGCCCAAAATTTAACACTTCCTTTGCACAAAATTATTATACTTATCAAGGAAGACTTATTTTCAACCGATTACCGGATGAAATTAGAAAAATTAATGATAAAATCCAATTAATAAACACTGTAAAAAAATATTTTAAAGATAATCTCAAAAAAAAAAAAAAAACAGTTTCCGACTAATCTAATCTACTTATAACTCAGTTTCCAAGTGATACTCCATTCTTCAAATAAGTTAAATTTTGTATTGTTTTTAGCAACTAATTACAATAATTCTGGACACATTATCCAAACAGTAAAATTGTTTTGATAGTAGATAAATACTTATAATCACATATCACCGAACTTACAACTTATTGTTTTTTACATTCACATTGTAATTTAAGAACTTAAATATAGCATTAAAAAATGTACACTACTCTTCCAGACACAAGCTAACGCTTCCATGGAAGAGTGGTATTAACATATTTGAATATGAACATGTAAGCAAATTAATACATCATCTAAATGTACATTATATTTTATATGCTAAAAAATAATAAATAAAAAAAAATAAAAAAAATTAGCTCCACATTCCACTCCAGAGAAAAAAAATGTTCTCAGGGCTTATGTCATCTTTGGGGATGCTGTGTTGTGGGTGTTTTTAGGGAAAGGAAGTTTTGAGAGGGAAAAGGGTATGAGGAGTGGGCAGGAATCTGGGGGTCAGTGTATCCAGGAGTGAAGGACGTATGTTACATTGTATGTTACATTACCCACTGCGGTGCAAGGCGATGGGTCGGGAGAGATCGGGTGGAGAGTTCAATGGGTTTCCCTCGACCAGTCTTTCCCGATCCGGCCCTCTACGCATTAAGTGGACAAATGCATCAGCCGCCAAGACCTAAATAAACCTCAAACCATGAACCCGGGCACTCCTGCTATGTCACCACAAGTAGCGAACCACTATGGTGAGCTATGGCAGGGATGTCATGATGGGGGGCGGCAGTACCCATACCCGCCTCCCAAATTGAGTATCGGTTTATTATGATGCGAAAAATACATTATATCGAAAGGCGCAAATACCTCCCCTGAAAATGAATGTAACCGGTATGAATGTAGCCGATAACTCTTCGATATATTAAAATCTATATCTATCTATCTATCTATATAAATCTATCTTCTATCTATCATCTATCTATATAAATAAAAATGAATCGCCGAAATGTATGTACGCGCATAACTTACGAACGACTGCACCAAATTGGATAATTCTTTTTGTGTTGTGTTCGTTATTGTCAGGAGAAGGTTTGTATAAAACGACTGGAAGGTCTGGCTTTATGAAATTTGTATACAAAAATGCAATTGGTGGCACGCGAGCTGTTTGAAAACTAAATGTACCGGGAATTAATTTATGGAACGCGGGTGGGGCGGAGGGGAATCAAGGAGGGGGAGGGGAACCTGTGAGGGGGAGGGGAACTCGGGAGGGGGGTTTACGGGACGGGAGAAGGGAGGGAGTGGAGTGAGAGAAGGTGGAGGAGGCTGGGTGGAAACACGAGAGGGGAAAAGGACGCGGGAGAGAAATGGGGGGGCGGAAGGGGAACGGGACGAGTGGGAAAGGACACGCAGGGAGAAACAATTTCTTTATTAAATGGCATAGCAACGCATGCCGGGTACCAGCTAGTATTCGATAATAGTCGTTGAAAGAGTTTGATTTTACCTTCGCAATACCACGTGGTCTCCCTCAGATCGACTGATTCAAATGATTATTTCATTACGACCAACTGAAAGGGTCCCCACATGCTAGGGACGCAACGACACATTTCGTATAGTTTCTAGTCGAGTCACATGGCACTTAGTGAAGCGGACTCTCTCAAATGATTTATTTCCATATCTGAAAGACCATGAATTATCATGTTCTTTTACAAAGTGTCTCTAAATCGCAAGGTTCGAGATGTCTTTTTTAATCCAAGCTATTAACGGGGGGCAGGGACATGAAATGTGCAATATGCGCACACTATTTGAATCCATTTGTTGTTTTGTGCTGTGAGAAATAAAACTACGTTCTCGGAATGGCCTGCTGATGATGGAAAGGGGAAACTGCATGACGAAGACCTATTTATAGGTGCAACCAATGTCTCGACCCTCGATAACCGACGAACTATTCATTGACCCAACTTTTAACGATCGTATGTAATATATAAAATTATGTCATTATTGTTGAAATTTCAATTATCCCTCCCCCCCACTTATTTTATGTTTAATAACTACAATATGTATGTTTTCTATACATATTTGTTATCTCAATTGCCCTTGAGGTGATTCTTTACAAACAAAAACGGCGCTATACAAGTAGTCCAATTATCGAATCGAACAGTATTAATACCGTAGCGTCTGCAATTTCAGAACCCAGCTACGAGTGAAAACCTACGTAGCGAGTTATATAATTATTATACTATTCCCTCAACTCCTTAAGGCTCTGCAACCGGGCCCGAAAAGAAGAAGTTGGAGATATACGAAATTACGAATGTTAGAGGAGAGCGCTAACATTTACAGCGACAAAATCGATGCAAAAATTGCGAAAATGTTTAATAAAATACGACTCGTTTAAAATAGAGCAAAAATCTCGCGGGCATTATCTTAAACAGCATTTAAAGAAACACTGTGAAATAACTGAAACAAACGTGTTTATAATAATTTTTGGAGCATACTTTGCGATTTTTTTCTATCGAGGGAATTTTGTATAATTTGCGTTTCGGCGGGGGCAAAGTCTAGATATTATCTTCAAGAAAAACATATATTTTTTTTTAAGAGCTTTAAATCTTACCGTGTTTAAGGGAAATATGTAATAAATCGGTAAAAATTCGGGTTGCGGGCCCTTAACTGCCAAATTCAGTTCTACTAGAAAGTAATAAAATAAATATCAACAGAATGTAGTCGTTAATATTGATAAAAAAGATAGAATCATGATTCCTTTTATCATTTTTTGACATATTGGACAAGATGGCGGAAAAGATGGCTGGCCAATATAAATTAGATTATGTTTCCGAAATCTCTGTGTTGCTTCATTATTTATCGATCTTATATTTTAAGAAAGAAGCTGTAATAAAGAATATAATGAAAAGATCCTTTCTCTTACAATAATTGTATTGTTTTCATACCTGTATTATGATGTGCTTAGTAAATTGGGAAGAAAACATAATTTTAAGGTCAAAAGAATCGATAAAGTAAGATATATGTATAAGGATGGGTTGTTTCAAAAAATTTCATGAATTCTTTAAATATTTTAAGTTAATTTTCACGTTCCGTGTAAGTTCTATTCAAGTTCTGTGATCATTTCAGTTTCATACAGCAACTGGCTTATAATGATATAATAACAGAACTTGAATAGAACTTCCAAACAACGTGAAAATGAACTTCAAATATTTGATGAATTTATAATTTTTTTTTAAACAAGCCGTCCTTTTTTTACATGAATACCGCACAAGAGTCCCAACTGCTCCCGTCTGGAGCCAATGGGACTATGGCATTCCCAATTGGGGTATGTTGTGAGGCTGGAGGTAGTGGGGAGGGGAAGGAGATAAGGAAGAGGAAGGTGGGGAAGTGCCTGACTATTCAGATCTGGTCACCAAACACGGCTAAAGCCATTTCAAGCAACGTTTCAATTCTGAATGGTGGTCTTACACCAGGGCGATACTGAGAGTATCTTCCACTCTGGAACGTGCCGCAAATATACTATATATTATTTTAAATGAATAAATTGTGAATAACACAAATTAACCAATTAAAATTTATTTGCCACGCCGGGATTCGATCCCGCGACCTTCGGAGTGCGAGTCAAGAGCCTTACCGCTGCACTACGCCGGCCGTCAAGTAGGGTTAAAGGGATAAGAAAAACAAAAACAAGTGAAAAATTTGATTGTAATATTATCAGAAACAATGACCCTTCACCTTTCCACCTCGTCAAATAAAATATTGCGGGTAGTACATCATGTCACAGGGTGTGGCCCACGATTTATATTGTAGGCACGGGGTGAAATTGCGAAAAACAAGGATCCTAGTTTATGTTACTAGTTACTACCCCTAGCAACACACACGTTGTCTCATTTCATAATCTCATTACGGCTTGAAACTTTATTAAGAATAGGGACATGACTCAAAAACATCTTAATTAAGAATCATAGTATACAATATCACAAATTTCCCCAAGTCTCAAGGTTAATTCTGAGAGGAAATGAGTAAGTTTTTAACAATCCCAGCGCAAGTACTCTGCCGTTAGTTGGTGTGATGTAACTGTTAACACTATGAGAAACTAATTAATTCTCTATTAAATGTAGTTCAAATTCCCATATATATTTATATTTAGGAGGCGGGTAAGAGTACCGCCGCCCCAGGAACTATTTATTGAATAATCAACATCCCTGAATAGCGGTTTGGTGACTTAGCAGAAGTGCCCGAGTTCACGGGGTGAGGTTTGTCTAGAACTTGGCGGCGAACGCGTTTGCCCACCTGTTTCATGGCGGACCGGATCGGGAGAGACTGGTTGAGGGAGACCTAACTTAGACCTCTCCAGCCGGAATCTCGCCTTGTACGGCAGTGGGAGGGATGGATTTATACGTCCGTCACTCCTGGACACATTGACCTCCAAATGCCTACCAACCATTTATACCTTTTCTTTCCCAGAACTTCCTCTCCTTCCTTTCCCTAAAAATACTCTCCCCACAGCATCCAAAATAGACCCTGAGGATTTTTTTCCTGTGTCGAGCTAAAATGTAGCTGTCGATAATTTTTTTTTCTTAATATGAAAATGCGACTACCCATGAAATGTCCCATGATCTCCTAAAAAAATGCTTAAGTACAGTATAGAAATAACAGTTTAGTAAATTACAAAAAAACGTAATATCGGTTTGCGACAGTAGCCTATTCATACTAATGTATTTATTTTATTGTAGAAACACAACAACCGACAAATTTCGACAACTAACGGCCGTTGTTCCCAACTTTTTCATCAATCAATCTAACGCCGTTGTTTCCAATCCTATAGATCAACTGTTGAGCTGACTGATTGTGGTTCAACACTCCTCAAATGCACAAATATGCTCTTCCCAACGCAACTCTCTGACCAAAAGATGAATCGAGCGTTACTGAACAAATCAATTAGCTGATCGTAGACTTAGATTGATCAATTGAAAAGTTGGGAACAACGGCCGTAAGTCTCCCAGGATCAGCTAAGTGATTTGTTTAGTAACGCTCGATTCTCCATTTAGTTGGAGAGTTGCGTTGGGAAGAGCGGATTTGAGGAGTTTGAGCGAAAATTTCAACCCAACAGTTAATCAGCAGGATTAGGAACTACGACCACAAGGTTTGTTAAAAATCACGTTTATTTTCTAATAGATAGACAGGAATCATCTTGATTGCTATTGTTCCAACACTGGGCTTTGCAGGGTTTAAGCAGGTTAAGCTGGGCTCCGAGGGAATCACTCGTAATAAATGTCAATTAAAAAGCGCGCTTTAATTTAAGCCGCTGAACCCGGCCGAGACACGAAAACAGATAATTAAAAGCTACAAATTTCGACTGAAGTTTGTTAGGGCCTTCGCTCATGGAGAAACCGAAAACTGGTTGTCAACTCAGTTCACGGCATAACTCAATTTACCAACCTCCTAAACAAAATCGATATTTTTCTGAGCGGACATATCGCAAATTACTCGAAAAATTGAGAGGTCGTGACAACCTGTTAAAATGGCAACTGAAACGCGACGCATTGCTACTCACTGCGTCGCCCTTGACAACGAGATTTTAACAAGTTGTCTGTATGCGGACCGCCAATGAAATTCACAAGTTCCTTTCCTGTGGATGGCGATAGAGTCGCCAACTGGTTTTTTAGTTTCTCCATGAGCGGATGGCGTTAGGCTTTGCTGAAGTTTTATATGCGGGTTGCGGTAAATGAGTATGCGGGTTCTATAATTCTATATTTTCATGTCTACTTGATATAATGACATACCGAAGCCCACCATCGACGACATAGTATAAAATGCCATTAATGCCATTTTATAATAATATACACGAATTTAAGTAAAGGTCAAAATTGATGGGCAAAAGGCATTGCGGAATTCCACACAAATCCGAAAGTTATTATTATTATTATTCACAAATTCAAGCATGACGCCGAGAAATGTCCGGAAATTGGGGTAATAAAAAAGGAAGGTTAACAGCGGAACGTGGAGGGGTCATTTTAGATTTACAATTTTCATGGATTTTTCTTTAACGTAGCATTTCCGAATGGCTTAAATCGTGTCTTTTTTAAACAAATAAAAACGTTTTTAATCACCACTTAAATGTGAAATATGGACTAATATAAAACATTGACAATGAAACTATAAGCAAGAATTATAAATATTTACAATAAATGAACAAGGACCTATGTTCCTGGACTCACCTCGATTATTAATTTTACAGAATAGTAATCAATACATACGTATTTCTCCATCAACGGTAAATGTAGTTAGTATATTGGGCAGTCCAAGGATAATACTATATTAAATACGGCAAAATAATAAATGTGGTTTTAAAGCCCATCGGCGGGTTCAAAGAGTTTACGACATTGACTTGGTTTATATGTAATCTAATTTAAAACAAAAACACGGCTGATGTCACCAGAGCACGCAAGAGAACGATTATAAAAAAATGTACGTAGATAACAGCACAAACTACAATAATATAATATGCATACGAATATAGATAATGCAACAGAATTTCAACAAAAGTTTTTAAGCATTCACATGGAGCAAAGGTTTCCAATCTTATCTGGCTCACCGCCCACTTTACAAGTTTATTTTTTTCGACGCCCCACCCCCCATTAAAAAAAGAATGCCAGCATATACGGAAAAAAAGTACCACAAGCGAGTAATATGAGCAAAAAATATGAGTGAAAATGACATGTTTTGAAATATCGCGACCAATCGGTTGGTAGCGTAGTAGTTATTGGTTACCACTCGAGCGTTGCGGATTCAACCCTCTACCAGTTTAGTTTTCCATCATTGCCACATCATTTTCCACTGATAAGGATGGAAATTCGAGTGAATATTTAACAATTTGAGATTATATGTAACCTGGAAATGTTACTTCTTTAAACGCTCCTTTAAAAAGGTTTTTCTGAAACAATATCGTCAAATTAAGAAAAATACCATTAATCCATCAAAAATACCTGATCACATATTGAACGGTTCATACTATGCAAGATTCTTGCAAATGTGTACCTAAGACCTGTATGACGATACGATTGTATCGTATCGTATCGTATAGGATACCCAGCCAGGAGCACTCCTGTCCCGGTGAGACCGGTACACCAGGGGGCACTGATTTGTTAGGACTAGGAACACGTGCTCTGAACCTGTATGACGTAAAAAAATAAGACGCTTGATTTGGGTCAAAAATGTCAACAAATCCGAAAATGACTAAATATTAAAAAATAAAAGCTAATTTCAATAGAATGTGGTTTCATTTTGGAAGTAAAGGAGCTTTGGAATTAGAGGAGCTTCAATTGGAATGTCTAAGACATCCACCGTACTCTCCGGACCTTGTCCCAACAGATTACCATTTTTTTCGAAATTTGGATAACTTCTTGCAAGGGAAAAAATTTTACTCCGATGGGGCAGTCCAAACCGCCTTCAAAGATTTTATTGATTCCCGTCCGAATGGTTTTTTTAGTAAAGGGATCGATGAACTACCTATGAGATGGCAAAAGTGCATAGATAGCAATGGTACATACTTTGATTAAATAAATATATTATATTTTTAAAAAATCGACTTTATGTTCCTCCCCATACAAAACGCCAATTTCATATATAAGGTCCTAATATAAAATATAAATAAATAAGTGATAAATACAAATGATGTGTTCAAAAGATTCGGGTAATTGCATTATATGCACAGGTAGTTAAGTTCGTCTGATTTAGAGCCACGATTTGGAACGTAAGGCCGATGCGAGTTAGGTTGGATTACCGTGTTATCGGTCCCACAGATCCGGTACAGCAAACTGGTTAATATTAAAGCAGACCTGGGAAAAACAACGACGGACCGCTGTATTACCTCACTACCTTCCGCGTTTTGATCTCCTCATCAAGTCGGCTCTCGTGTCTGGTGTTGCAAGGTGCAATCAATGGATCCCGACTGGAACCACCGTGAAGAATGTTGTCCCGCTATACTTTCATCACGGAGGATCGTTTACCTCCTTATGATTACACATATTATATTCTCAGACAATAGATAAGATATATAACATCAGTTTTTGTGAGTCTGGAGTATTTGTAAAGTAATCGTAAAGGCGCTATGATTTTAAAAACTTGTCAATTTTATCTTGGTCATATATATGGCTTCGGGATGCTTTCTGTGGCCAGTGACAACTGCCACCATAGGTCACACTTTTATTAAACTGTCACCGAATAGAAGACGACGCGAGCTTTTTTATCGCATTACAGATACCATTTTATAATAGATGTATCAAATAATGAAAGAAAATAGGTTTTAATACACCCTTTCTCGATGCTTGGCGATCCTTTTTAAGGCTGTCATTGAGAAAAGCACTGCAATGAAATAACTACGATAGTGAAGTGGGGTGACAAACTCCAACGAAATGTATTTTCTGATCGATGTTACATCGTGATTTATTTATGACGAGATTTCATTTCAGCCCTGATGACAGACGCTGTCCGAAACGTTGCCCAAAGAAGGAGAAAGCGCAACACGGCAAATACTACAAACATAAATCACGATAATACTTTTGGACGTAAAAATTTCAAATCACATCATACCGGAGATGGTTAGAATGTTTTGTGTGCAATTTCCTATACCTTTACCGCCGTAAGAAAGTTTTTTTTCTAAATATTTTAACATATAACTAGTAAATAATATTTATGAAAAGTTAACAAATTAATTTTTTTAATATAAATCTCACCTCGCCAACGGCGACAGTTGCATTTCACTAGCCCAGTTTTTTATTTTTTTTCAAATTTATCATTGAGTTAGTTTATACTACATGAATATAAACTAATAAGCACAATGTAACATTTCATTTGAAAAATTTAAATATTTTTACAGTAAGCATAACATTTCTTTTTAAATACATTCATTCTGTTCCGGTTCCAAAGGTAAAAAATACCAGAAAATGTGAAGAATTTCGACCAATCAACACCTTACCAAAATATGAGCAGATTCTTGAAGTTATAATAAAAGAACAAATTTTGCAATATCTAGATAAACACGATATTTTATACCAAGAGCAATCAGGGTTCAGATCTAATAACTCATGTGAAACAGCATTAAACGTAATTGTCGAAGAATGGAAGGAAGGAATGAATAATAATAAATTTATCTTAGCAATATTTTTGGATTTTCAAAGGGCATTCGAAACTATAGACCGAGACATACTAATAAGAAAGCTTAAAGAAATTGGTTTCTCATCTGTAGCCATTAAATTAATACAAGAGTATTTGAGAGACAGAAAGCAGGTAACAAAAATAAATAATCAATTTTCAAAACCAATGGAAAATAAGTTAGGAGTACCACAGGGATCGGTCCTTGGACCTCTATTGTTCATACTCTATATTAATGACATGGTGAAAATATTTTCAAAATGCAAAGTACGACTTTTTGCCGATGATACACTAATATACTTAATTGGAGATAACTATGAAGAACTAATACACATTTTAAATAATGAACTAAATGATGTATCAAGATGGCTAAAAATAAATAAGCTTAAATTAAATACAAAAAAAACAAAATGTATGGTGATCGGATACAAGAAGACATCCAGTGAAAGCAAAATTAAAATTGATGGTGAAATTATTGAAAATGTTACTGAAATGAAATACTTAGGAGTTATATTAGATTCCAAACTAAACTTCAATAGACATGCTGAATACACCCAAAAGAAAATTGGCAAAAAGATATCTTTTTTTGGAAGAATTCGGCCAAAAATTTCTAGAAAAACTGCAATCACCATATACAATTCAATTATTGCTCCACACTTCAACTACTGCTCAAGTATACTTTTCCTATGTAACGAAAGAGAACAAAATAAGTTACAAATTCTCCAAAACAGGGCTATGAGAATAATTCTCCGACGAAACAGATTTTCAAAAATAATTAAAATGTTAAAGGAACTAAATTGGTTGACCGTGAAACAGATGCTGACCTTGAACACGATGGTATTTATCCACAAAATATTGAACAACACGTTACCAAAATACTTCTCAAATAAAATTGTATACAATAAAGACATTCACAGATATAACACAAGGACGTGCAAGGAAATTAGGCTACAAAAAAAGGACAAAGCCAATACGCAGAACAGTCTACTGTACAAGGGAATGAAGTTGTATAACACACTACCAGAAACTTTAAAGTCCACACCAATTGGAAAGTTCAAGATGTATTGTAGGAGCTACATAAAACTTGAAAAAATATAGTGAATATGAAATATTTTAATCAATTAGAAATTTGTAAACTTCAATGTACAAATTACTAAAATAAAAATTATTATTATTATTATTATTATTCTTTCTTCATTCTTCATACTTTCAGGATTTCATCATACATCTTTAGTCCTCTGTTCATTAGGCAGTTCTGTGATTTTGATTTCTTCATTTGTAGTAATCGAACTCTGTTTATATTTCTTGTTTCGTAATTATGAATGTCTCTATTAAAAACAATTTCATCCTTAAAGTATTTTGGCATTTGGTTTTTCATAATTTTATGCACAAAAATGAACACATTAAATAGTAGTCTCTTTTTTATTGGAATCCAATTTAGCTCCTCTCTCATTTGATTAATTCTTGCGTATTTGCCTTTCCCCAATATACATCATATAGCTTTGTTTTGTACAACTTCTAGTTTGTTCAAATTTCCTTCATTGGCCAAATATAACATCGTAGAGCAGTAGTCCATCGTAGTCAGTAGTCTTAGTCTTCTAAGAAAATTTACCTTTTTTGATACCTTTTTTAGCACATATTCAAAGTTTGCTGTGAAAGTCAGTTTTGAGTCGAGTATTACACCCAAAATAATACAATAATTAAAGTTAATAATTATAGTTAATAATTAAATATGTTATCACCACGATTTGAATATTTACAAACAATGAAGTTCGTATTAATTTATAAAAAAGTAATATAGAGACTCAAAAAAAAAAAAAAAAACTCAAACCACGCAAGGTATCTTAAATAGTAGACGCAGGTATCTTAAATATGTTGATTATTCTTGCACGCACAACCTCAACATTCTCAGGCACAATATGAATATTGTTCTATAATCCATAAATAATTATTATTATTGGTAAATAATAGATACATATGCACGCAAAGTATGTGTGTACCAGATGTTACTATTTTCTTGTAGCCAAGACATCAAGGCGTAGGTACTAAAGTATAAATTCAATAATAATATATTTTGCATCCGTCAATTACAGGCATTACAATCTATTTCGGGGCAAGGTGACAACCAACGAGGATGAATGGTCCAGACGACGTAGGCCGCTAAACGACCTCCAGGAAAATTGGTCCTGATTTAGCTAACAAAAGGTTAAATTTAGGATTGATGGCGTGGCTACTGTCGGTCATTATATTGATGACGAACATTTTGATACAGTGACCGATGATGCTTTTGTGTCTTAAATCTAGAGATATAATAATTACTGGTGATTTAAAAAATGTATATATGTATTAGCTACATATTATCAAGAATTGCCTCGCTTTGGTTATTTTTTCTACTTTTTTATTGTTATCAAGTTTAATTGGTGGAACTCCATTTTAATTTTTATTTCTTTTATACCTATCTATCTATCTAAATAAAAATGCACCGTCGAAATGTATGTACGCGCATAACTTCCGAACGACTGCACCAAATTGGATAATTCTTTTTTTTTGTGTTCGGTATTTGCCAGTACAAGGTTTGCATAAAACTAAAAGGAGGCGGAGTGGGAACGCGAGAAGGGAAGGGGACGCGGGAGAGGAAGGGGAGGCGGAAGGGGAACGGGAAAAATGGGAAAGGACATGCAGTGAAAAACAATTTCTTTAATAAATGGCATAGCAACGCATGCCGGGTACCAGCTAGTATTCAATAATATTATTATTTAATTAATAAAAACAGTTTATTTATAAACAAGTTCTGCTATGTAATTATTATTGCGTGACAGCTATTTCGCCTTCTGAAGGCATTATCAAACTGGCAGCTGTTTTGCCTTCTGAAGGCATATCAAACAGTTTGATAATGCATTCAGAAGGCGAAACAGCTGTAACGCGTAATAATAATTACATAGCAGAACTTGTTTATAAATAAACTGTTTTTATTAATTAAATAATAATATTATTGAATCATAAAAGAAATAAAAAAAATTCATTCTTTGGGTCGATGGCATTTCTGGGGAAATTGAACGGAGGGTTTATTTAGAGAGGAAGAGTGAATCTGAAACTTTGTCATGACGAGACCCATATTGCAAGATGGGAGGAAACACAAAAGTCGTTCCACAGTCATGCTGTGGAGCAAAGGAACTGGTTATAGAAATGATCCATTTTCATGAGGCAATGATTTATAACCATGTAAGTCGGACATCCGACGTAAGTTTGACATGTCTTCCGACTTTAAACCGGTGTCGAAAGGGTCAATGACGCCAGTTCTTTGAAACTACTTCCATTTAAATAACATACACATGTTGTCTATCTTACATAATATAACGATCCATGCTGATAGGGAAATGTACCAGACATGCAAGGCGTTTTTGCTCATCGAGGGGTTTTGACCAGATGTCATTACTAAACTCAATAGAAGCTACGTACAGTTAGCATGGATTCTGAGTCTAGAGGACTTCCTAATCTACTGTTACAATAATAACCGTGAGCAATAAAATACTTTTATTACAAACCGGATTCTGCACGCAGTGCACAACAGTGAAATGAGGAAACAGAAAAATTAGGATGGATTACGCGAACTGCTTGAATTTGATGCGGCAGGTGGAGCAGTTTTTTTCTGAGCTAACAACATACTACTTTTGAGATCTAGGCAACGATTATAAATGCAGAAAAATAATTAAAGCAGTACGAAACATCAACAAAAAACTATAATAACATGGTTATAACCAGATAGTATGCATAATAAACGAGCAAGTAAAAGAGAGTTATGAACGGACCGCTTCGAGAATTTAAATAAAATATTCACCTCGATAGGCGGCGAAAGTGATCAATGGGAAAATGTAAGGAACAGGAGTCACTGAATAATAAAACTCTTCATTTATTTTTATTACTTGAGTTACCTACTTCAGTAATTTTTCAGCGCACTACGAAAAGGAACGCGCTTTCATAAACAAGCATAACATAGTGGGGGGGAAGGTTTATCTGGAGGCTGAATTCATCTAGAAGAAGTACATTCATGTAGAAAAAAACATGTAAGCAAGTTGTACCCTTTATATTGTACCCATATTAAAAATAATATATATATATTATGATTCACTATATAGGTACCTACTGTATGTTCTTATTTTATTTATTCCCTTCCCTTTCGCGAACAGTAATAATTGGAATCAAATGGCAATTAAGTGCAAAAAAAAATCAGCATTATGGGGTATTTTCTGATTCTGATCGTGTTACTAAAAATTTGGAAAATCACTGATTTCAAAAACTATTTAAAACCACACATTCCCAACCGGTTCCAACTGACTACAACGTCATTATGGAGTAGAAAAGGTTACTGACTGGTAAGATGGTCGTCACCGACGTTGGCCGGCGTGACGTCAAAAACGCCATATTCCCGAACGAAAACGAACACGTGTCGTTTCACAAATGTCATATTTGAAATCTTTATAAAAATTAAATTTATTCGTCAACGTAAAAATAAAATAAAGCTTTCTTAATATTAATGTTTCTTTTAGCCTTTATAGAGAATTAAAAAAAAAAGTGAAAACAATCTATTGCAACAGTTACGACATTTGCATTTTAACATGTAAATTCAAATCGAAGATCAAGCAGGAGCGTTCACACCATGAACCAAACTGAGATGTCTCAATGCAAAATGGCCCCGATGAGGGAGTTACAAGGATTGCGGTTTTATAACGCACTGGAGTTTTTTGGTATATTCTGATAAAATATTTTTTATGAAATTTAGCTTTTCACTGAAGATGTACGAGTGTACAAATCACCAATCAAATTTGGCTTTCAATAACGACAGGGCATGCGAAGTTTGTAGTCCATGAATCTAGGCTGGCTGTACATTATATCTTGGGTAGTCAGTCTATTTCTTCCGACCTGAATAAAGGATTAGAAGAAAACAATAAAAAAGTGAAAGCACTTTTAGAGATGTTAAAATGGCAGTCTTTCTGATTGCAATCCGAAGTAACCGTAATAAAGAAGGCCACGGCCAAACGGAGCTACAAACTGTTGAACAATGAGTGCCTCATCGCCACTCGACAGGGCCAGTATTGTCAGTGCCAGTGACAGCGCGCAGTGGGGCAATCGGTTTTGGACCTGACAACCTTGAATATTTAGCAAAGTTCACCGGCTGCCCGTTCCCAAAGTTTGCGGATAATGTTTAATGCATGGTGGCTGGTGGTTGCATCATTACGAATGCAAGAGAGTTTCGATTAGGCAACGGAGAGTTCATACTATGGTTCATATTTTTATTCGATAATGTCACAAACATTGCAGCGCGCTCACGTTCCCTCTTGTTTATGTACCATAAAAGCTTCGAACATCCGTTACGTGGACCAAATAATAAATATTTATAAGCAGATTTTAGGGGGATTAAAAAGCATTATATCACATGGACATGTGTACAGTACTCGTAACTATTTTTAATCACGACATTGACAGGTAGGCGTAACGTGTTAGAAAACTTATAAATATGGGGAGGTCATTATTACTACTTGTACAATTTGAACGATAGGCAATCAATTTTTTATCATTTCTTGCAAAAAAAAATTTTTTCTTGGAAAGAATGAAACAAAAGAAACCAATTTCCAACAAGAATGTATCCAGGCAGATTTTTTCATGCAACAATCGTAATTTGGAATAACCAACCAAAAATGTCACGGTATAGCCCTCGACCCCGACTGCAGAAGTTTAAAATTAAATCGAAATGTTGAACTGGCAGTTTTCAGTTACTTCTGGTAGTTTTTTAATTTAAAAAAATATATATTTCATCCAAAAAAAATTATACTTGTTTCAATTAAAACTTTACAGTTAGATACCTGCAATTAATTATTTTCTAAGTACATTATTTAACATTCGGCGAATAAAAGACTATCGGTGATTTTTCACGGGGAGAAAGCCAGACAGACCTATTTAGGTATAAAATTTAAAAAAACTTACCTCAGACAGAAGGAAAACTATAATGCTGAATTGTGTTCTAGCAATTTCCGCACCTGCAAAAAGAAAACCAAATTGTTACAATATGCGCCGAGGAGAAACTGCTAAATAAAAGAATTACCATTAGCGGAAGATTAGGGAAGGTTTACTAATGGCTTACTTTTTGTACAAATTTGTACCAAAAGTTATGAAAATGACCTGCAAACTGCGGGGGCCTCACTTTTATTGTTCAACACCTAGGAAAGGTTAATAGACAGCACACCAATCACGTAACATACAAATCAGATACCAAGTTTTGGATCACTAGCAAAGACAGATCATATATTAACAATATTTTTGGAACCTCCTAAAGCATGCTTTCCCATTGGTACGATGCTGATTGTCCTTGGATTTTTACTTTAAATTTAAATAACATTGTTGTTGTTAACCTTATTTTTGTTTTAAACTATTTAAGCTAAAATGCACCTGCTCTCAACACAGGAACTCCTAGTGAGACAGGCAGAGCACAATTACCTACGTAACTTTAAAAAAATAAAGATTATAATTAAAAAATCAATCCAAATAGAATATAACCGCTGTGCGCAAACAAATTATCAACCGCGCTGGTGGCGCAAAATAGTGAGCGACCGCTCAATGTGATTAGGGAACGTACCCATATTACGTGACACGTTTGGGGGGGGGGGGTCTTCAAAATGTCACGCTTGGTGCAAATGAGCGGTTGATTGCTTAGGTTTTGGTCACCGGGGGGGGGGGGGTTAAAAATTGCAAAAAGTAGGTCACGTAGTATGGGTACGTTCCCTTAAGTGCCTAGAATGCCCTACAGATGAAAGCCAACATTTCTATTAAAATAACGAATTATGAAAAGAAATTTTTTAAACCCACCAACGTAAAACATCTGTGCTTGGTGCGTTCTTGATATTTTGACAAGTTAAATTAACGTAAAATATTTTTTTTAACGTTAAAAGTTAAAATAAACTAAATGTTTGCGATTAATACGGTTTTCCGCTGCGTAATATAGTAGAATGAGTTTTTTTGTGTCCCATAAATCATTGCGGTAAAAACGGCACCCGCCATTTTAGCACCAGGTGACAGACTTTATTTTTAAATGAAAATAAAACGTTAAAAGAAGAGTCTTAAAGAACGACCTCTTAACGAGTCTGGCTACCTTAAAGGTAAAAAAGTATGTGTATGTATGTAATAATATGTCGCAGTTAAGAACATTATAGCGATAGTAACGAGTTTAATCTTTTTAGAACCCAGCCCAGGTTTAGCGGAGGGTATAGGCGAACCGCAGAAAACCCCGTTGTAAGTTGTAACATCTCCCTCTTTCTCATAAACGAAACAGTGAGTTTCCGACACAGCTCTCATTGGCAGGACGATAATAGTAGGCAGAAGGTGTGGCGGGTGTTTGTCCGGATGAAAGTTTGCAAAGGCATTCAGTTCCATCCAACGGGGTGGAGTAAAGGCACTTTGAACAATTAGAAAACACAAAGCCAGCCTATGTAAATTAATTAAACATGAGACCTTTATTTCCTCGCGGGTGCTATTCGAACACGATTTTAATGTTCATAACTGTCTACATCTGTTATGATTTTTTTTAATTTTTTTATTTTTATTTCATACATTTTTTATTAGTAACAGATATTTGTTTTTTTTTGGCTACCACACTAGGCTAAGCCCGTGTTGTGGTAGTCGTACATTATAAATTTTTTAAATTTCAAAAAATATTAAGAAATACTTAAAACTAAAGAGAAAAAAAAAGATCATATTTTAAAGAAAAGTAGAAATAAAAATGAAAATTCAAATTTTGAAATACAAAAATTAATAATAAAGATCAAATGTTAAGAACTCAAGTGTTCTATATAAATTAAAACATATAAGTATATAAATCAAAATTAAAAACATAAATAAATTTAGTGAAAAACTAAGAGAAAAAAATAACATTTAAAAAAAAAATAGAAATAAAAATGGAAATTAAAATTTTGAAATGCAAAAATTAATAATTAAAATGTAGTGTTAGAATAATTGTTACGTGTATACTTTATCACAATCTATTATGCTAATTATAATTAGTTTTTTATCTACATTTTATGAACTCCGATATGGCGAGCATCAATGTTATCCAAGTTTATACATAATCTGAAAAAAATAAAGCACAAATTTGATTGTGAGAAACGGCGAAAGATCGAAAAACTCAACCGCGGACTGGCGATATGAAACTTGCACGATTTTTTCTGACTGGAATTTATAAGCCAACCCAACTTTTTTCATTTGTAAATATTTCAAACGTCATTTAAAAAAATTGTGATAGTGACTACTATCACAATTTTTTTAAATAATTTATTACGAACAAAATGTTTTAAAATCAACCGAAAAACAAAATACGTTAAATATAAAAACTTAAGTACACAACCTCATCGTACGTAAAACTAATTAAATTATAGATATATAAAAAATTAGGTCAAAATTTTAATTATTAAGCTAAGCGTAGTAGTAGTAGGTGTAGAAGGTAGGTGCTGCAAGGTTTTTATGTTGTAAAACTAATACCATTCAGATAAGATAACTTAATCCCACTATCGCAATTTTTCTGGCAGTAAAAGCATCATAATATATCACCGGACATTTGACATTCACGTGGGCATAGTTTTAATATGTACCTACTCTAAGTAGATTAGGTGGAAAAAACAATGAAAAAAATATATAATAAAATGTTTCTGTATATTTTCACCGCCGTAAAAAAATAAGCATAGCCTACTAATTTCCATCAAATATTCCATCGGCGGTCATGGAATTTTTAGTTTACGCAAAAGTGAGATCTTTGATACTTCGATGTATTGTAATAATTGAATTGCAGTCATATTTCAGTTTACCGCGAATTTGATTACGGAAGGCTTCCCACCGTAGTCACTCACCGTAATGTAGAGAAACAGACATTAGGTACACGGGTAACAGATAGGCAATGGTAATATGTGGTGTCTTCAACGGTTATACACGTAATCAGAAGTAATTGCGTAACTCCGTGATTATGATTTCACGTTGGGTAATTTGTAGGTTGGCTCAGGCAGTGCCTTGCGTGCTTATCGATCTAGGGTTCCCGGCCAAACGACCTGCCTTTACCACGAGTATTTATTTCTACAGAGGGCAGGAACTAGATAAACGGTTCTATAAACCAATGACAAAATGCTACAATACTTTGTCGGTTGAAGGAAAATAAACGAATTCTTTGGGCATAGATCAGGGTAGGTACGTTACGAAAACTGTAGGCATTTGAGAACTTTCGTCATGGAGGCGTGGACTAGGGCGGGAACGGGTTGGGAATAATATTATGGAAAGGGAAATTCTAACGAAATAAATAATACTCTCAGCAATCCTGTCGGATCTTTTCAACGAGCTATTACGTTATTATCCACTGTGTGAAAGTAATACCAACAACAAACCGATATTAGTTTTTTGTTGTTGTTGTCATTATGGAGTTTATATTTAGGTTGTGATGGTATGTAACATTCTAAAATTTAAAAATACTATTATTTATTATTATTTATTTTTTTAAATTATTTTTTTTATTCATTTCATACACTTTACAAATATAAGAACAAAAAGTCCCGATAAACTACTTTTTAGCAGTTTGTCTAACGGGTTCTTTACATTAAAGATCTTATTATAGTGAGTTAATAGTTACATTTTTATAATAATATAAAATAAAATAAAAAAATTTACAGAAATATAGAAAAGAAAAATTATGAAAACATAAATAACAATTTTAAAGTATTTTATTATTTTTAGTACCTAAGTACCTAAAATAAATTTATGCACCCGTTCTTACAATAGTTCGTGGTGTAATGGTCAGCATGGTTGCTTCCAAAGCAGTTGATCGGGAATCGATTCTCGGCCGTGACATTTTTTAAAATCATCGTTTTATATAGTACTTATGATATAGGTACTATAACTATATTTTTACTTTCATCTCTACATATTATAAATTAAAGACCTCCGCCGCGTCTGTCTGTCTGTTCACGATAAACTCAAAAACTACCGAACGGATTTTCATGCGGTTTTCACCAATAGAATGAGGAAGAATAAGTATATAATTTGTCAAGGTTTTGTGTAAATTGGTTGAAATACATAATATATAAAGGAGAAGGTCTGCATGTGGTGGATGAGCAGGCTGGATTTGATTTGTATGCAAATCTACAGTTTTATGCTGAGTTTGATGAAATTTTGTCTACAATTGTTTTCGAAAACTCTGTGTAAAGCCTGGGTATGGCCGGGGACTTCAGCTAGATTTTAATAATAAAAAAACGGTATTCGTATATGCGGTTACAATAATATTATAGCTCATCAGTTTTACAAAATTATTTGTTGTAACCTCAATACATAGGTATGATACATATTTTGAAAGCACACTGTTTCCTCAGCTCGACTGTCTTTACCGTTTTCCTTGTTTCAGTTTTCACCCCGACACCAAATAACACATATTTGCAATTTCTTAGTTAAAATTTCTGCCTCACAGAGCAAGTTTAAAAAAATTAACGGTTAAAACAAAGTAACGTTTAACGTTTCCACGAAGTTAGTGGAGTAAGAAACCCTGATTTATTTTACTCCATTTTAAACCTTCAAAATTAATCGCTATTAAATTATCCGAAGTCATTTTTCGGTGACCGGACAACTCAGGATGAATTCAACTCAAACCTCTTTTGAAAAGTCTAAAAGTGATAAAAAAAATAGTTAAATAGGTTACGTTAGGTTAGGTTATGGGCTATTTTTCTTATTTTCATAGCTTTTAATGACGTTTCAAAGAGGTGTTACGTTGAGTTGATTCTAAGTTGTCATGGAAACCATTTTTCATCTCAAATTACAAATTTTAACTTGTGTTGGTCTTGCCCCTACACAACCCGAGCAAAGCGATTATTTTGAAAATTCTTAATTTCTTGAGCATTAATTTAGATAGACTTTTTCGGTCCCTGAGCGGTCTCAGTGGGGAAGACAACGCTTGTTATTAATAATAATAATACACTTTCACAGCAGGCTTCCAACTTCCAACTAATGGCTGGCGGCTTATTTGAGGTCAACTATAATAAATTATCCCCGATTCTTTTATCGAACCATAAAAGTATTCATATTAAACAGGAATTCCACGAAAACACTTACAACAGTCGAAAACATGCCCTTTAACTCTGCTTGGAAACAAGACGGATTCAGATTTATTACTTATAAAAATATTATTACAACTACTTATAAGAATTAAGCCGTGGGCGGCGTTTTGCCGTAAGACATCTTTCTCGGGCTTTCTAGCCACCTTTCACCGCCCCCTCCAGACAAGGGCGGGGGCGGGGGGTGGCAGGGGAGTTACGTATTCAGAAAAAGGCTTCCAAATGCCAACATAATCAGAAGACGTTCAAAAAAGCAGTCCGTGACAAATTGTGGCCACGTGCCAAGACTACGGGATAATGTAAGGTGGCGCAGATAAGAATTTGAATTCGATTATGTTAAAAGTGAAAAAAACACAACATTTTTAAACAGAAATGTCTAAGGGTGAAAAAAACAAATATATTTTATAAAGCAACTACTATTGTATTTGTCATTCATTGGAGGTGACTAGATATAAGTCTCAATCTCAGTTAGTTGCTAGCCATAAATCTCAAGACCTCGCATTTCGAATTTTTACCGATTTAATAATTTAATAATAACATAATTCCCTTAAAAAAATTTAAGTTTAAAATATACATATGATGTGTTATTTTTTAAGATAATATCTGTACATTAGCCGAGCCGAAATTAAAATTACATGAAATTCCCTGGATAGAAAAAAATGGCTAAGTACCTACGCATCGAAAATTATTAAAAACACATTTTGTTCTGTTCTTTAAGAGCGTTGTTTAACCAGCCAGCGGACGAAAATCCACATTTCGTCGAAAGTTGTTCTTACGATTGTGCAGGGCGGTTACAATGAGAAAGATTAATTATTCTCCGTACCAGCTTTTTTAAATTATAACTTTTTTTATTGTAATATAAAAAATATGAGATACATATATATATATACATATTTTACAAAATTTTATATTAAAGGTCGTATTTAGTCATGTATACCTTATCAGAAAAGAGGAGCTCTTGTGCCTGATAAGGGAGCCACGATTCTTACTTAGGTTTTAAGTTATAATATGAAATGTAATATAAAATATAAAATAAAATATTTATTTTTTACTGTAATTTTTTTTTGAAAAATTGTTTAATATTATTTATTTGTTCTGATTCGGTGATGATACTGCGTAATTCATAAGGGAGGTTATTATAGTTTTTTATGGCTTGGAAAATATAATGATGTTGCATTTGAGTTGTTTTAAAATTAGGTGTAATAAATTGGTTTCCATTTCTCATTAGTTTGTAAAACTCTTGATATTCTTTGTTATTTTTTTCTTTACACATTTTTATAATAGAAGCTTGTTTGAATATGTCATCGACATTTGGTGCTGGAAACAATTTGAAAAAGGAATATCGAATTTATTTTAAACTCAATATCGAATTTATTTTAATCCAAATTAGGGAACGTACCCATACTACGTGACACTTTTAGGGGGGGGGGGTCTTCAAAAGGTCACGCTCCATACAAATGAGCGGCGGGTTCCTTAGGATTTTGGTCACCGGGGGGGGGGGGGGGTTAAAAATTGCAAAAAGTTGGTCACGTAGTTTGGGTACGTTCCCTTAGCTTTAATTTATGCCTTCATCCAAAAATGCTGAAAGGCGTAATGATAAAACTATTAAAATAATGTACTTTTTGTAGTTATTTTTTACTTATAACTTTTCATTATAGAAAAATGTTTAAAAATTTAAACATTTTTCAATAATGTCTAAATTTAATAAGAATGTTAAAAAAATCAGAAATATATTAGTTTGTAAGTGCGTAAATAAATACACAAATGGACCAATTTTCGTCAAGAAACACATGTACGTACATATTTTTTAATGATTTTATTGAAACTAAAATTAAAATTCTAGATAATGTATTGATTTATTTTACTGCATGATTATATTATTTGAAATGGGTGTGGTATAATACAAAATCTTTTTTGAAAATTTAACAAATCTGCCAACGACCTATGGAATAACCTTATTATACTAAAAATTAAAAAATTTTCTCAAAATTTATTACATGCGAATGCTAGATAAAAGAACAATCTTTCGAAATCCATTTATAATTTTTTGTGGAAAAGAGTCAATACGTCTAAAATCTGATTTGAAAATGACATATTTCTGGTTTTCTCTGGTAATGCCCTCATATGTTAAGATGAAGCCATGCTAAATAATGCAAAATCACACAAAATCATATGTTTTTGTTTTGAAAATTTGATCGCTTAGAAGCATTATAGATGCTTCAATTAAATACTGCGTGTAGAACATACCGTGGCCCTTAAAAACATTGGTCAATTTTTTTATAGGTCTTTTAATAAGCCTAGAAAAAAAAATATAAGGTCTTTAAAAAATACTTTCAAGTCCAAACTCTCCTCTTTATAAACCCCTTTTCTGATGTGGTTTTATTGTATAATGTGGCAAATTCAGTTTCTTCATTACATAGTATAAAATGAAGTCGCTCAAAATGTATGTGCGCATAGATCTTTTTAAACTACGCAACGGATTTACATGCGGTTTTCACCAATAGAGTGATTCAAGAGGAAGGTTTACATGTATAATACATGCCTTTTATAGTAGAGAAAGGCCGAGAAAATCAAATATTCAATTCAGGCAGCGGGCAGCTGGCAAGCGGGTGGTGTGGATTTTATGAAGATTGGGTTATGGCGTTGTGTTTCGTTAGCCACAGCAACGTGTGTCCGGGTCTGCTAGTTTACAATAATCGCAAAAAAATGATATTTACGAACGAACTCCACAAAATTAAATTAAATATGCATTATCGCGTTGTTATTTTACAATACGGTCGCTAAACGCGACGAATTGGGTTTTTCAAAGTGAACCCTGTGCCGTCCACCGAAGGATTACATAGTTGTGGCGCCCATTTTTTTTATCAGTTACGCCCCGGACGCAGCAGGGAACAAACGTTAGGCTCCGCGTCGCTTTGTTCCGTGAAATCAATTTTTTATTTCCGTTTTATTACAATAAACAATTCGTAAAAAAGGAGTTAATGTTTTTTACAGGCCTTTACGAAATCAACCCGTAAAAAAAACTCAAATATCTTTTCCAACCTTTCCAAAAGCTTTTTCTCGAGTATTTTTAAACTCCTCCCATAAAGGGGCGTGAATTCATTTTTTTATTTTTTTCCTGGACTATTGGATCGCCTTACAGTAATGAAAACATTTACATCTTAGTCAAGAGATTTTTGCTCTATTCTAAACGAGCCGTGTTTTTTTGGTTAATCTAAAATCATATCTCGAGCCGTGTTTTATTAAATATTTTCACAATTTTCGCTTTTTTATAGTTTTTTAATATTAGCGAGCCCCCTCTAACATTCGTATTTACGTATCTCCCTTTCAAACCATCCCCTGCTCCTTTATGAACGCTTACCAGACCAAAATTTAAAGACACTGTTAATCTTAGTTGTAAGTAACTAGTAATAAATATCAGCTGTAGGTAAGTTATAAGTTTAAGTGACAAGTGATAAGCTATACCTTAAATAAATAAGGTTGTATAGCGCCCTTGAGGCCATTTTCCCACGAAAACGGCGCTGTGAAAATAATCTAATCACAATTATTATTATTATTCAATGGTAACTAGATAAATGACAACCGAGTGGTAACTAGATGACAATTTGTTAATAATAATATAGTAACAATATAATATTAACTATAAAGCAGAAAATTTGGTTGAAAGTAAAAGTTCTGGCGCCATGAAATTTGCACTGCCTTTAATCTCTAGAAGACTCCATAATTTGCTCCATTATTAAAAGAAAGTTGAAACTCGGGCTAAGCCGGGTATTAAATGCAAATAATAATATATGTACATGGGTTTTAAATGCGTAAACCGTTGGTCTCAAACCAATAATAAACCTGATAAGCCGGCACAAAAATTTTACTACGAACGAATAAATAATTTTACTGTGGAAAAAAATTGGAATTTTATCGGAGGGCATAAAAATAGTTCGATCGAGAAAATGGAAGGCAACACCTTTCAAAATAGTTAAAATTCCGAAATGTCGAAGAATTAAAAGCTATACATATATAAGGTGAAGTTCAGGGGTAGACGGCAGTCTCGGATAATATTTTAATCAATAAACCGACACCGCACAGTGGGCTGAAAATCGCCTTTCATAGACATAAAGACTTGAATTTTCAAGGGTCTTTTTTTGCTAGAAATGGATTCTGCTGATCATTACTATGCTATAAAATTTCGTATGAAACAATTGTGTGTACAAATGAAGGAGTTATAATTTTTTTAAGAAAAATTTGTATGGCACTGACATTAAAAATGAGGATATCTCTAGAATCATAAGGTTGGCCATTCCATCCTTACACACAGATATACTACAATTTATTTGTATTTTTTTGACATACTTCGTATTGTGGCGCAACGTGCGTTTAACTTTTACTTTTAAAGTTGAAAACAAAAGGCCGTTACTATAGTTAAATTTTACCAAAATACGTTTTTCAATCAATATGACTGCTTGTTGTACGTTACTTTTAACGTTTGTACTTACTTTCCGAAAACCGATAGTTACTCTAGAGTTACTCCGCCAAATTGGCATCATTGGCATATTTGACTGTTCTGGTCGAAGTAATGTACGGAAATGGGTGCTTCAACTGCATAGTAATGATCAGCAAAATCCATTTCTAGCAAAAAAAAGACCCTTGAAAACTCAAGTCTCTATGTCTATGAAAGGCGATTTTCAGCCCACTGTGCACCGCACTGGTCCGTACGAAGACTAATGTTTTGCTAACTTTGCCTTTCTACAGTTTGTAATCGAATAAAGCTATCATCTGTTACCGGAGATTTGTTGGGAGCAGACTCAAGCCAACTGAAACTGGATTATGGCTGATTAATAAGTTTCTACACCTTCCTACAAATGTTGAAGCACCATAACATACAGTACTGTTTACTACGTTTTCTGTCAAATAAAGATCAACTCGCCATTTCCTTTCACCGCGGATACATGGAATGGATCGTGAAAATATTTCATCTCGCAATGTAGATTTGGTTTGTTTTCCATCCGTTAGTTTCCGTTCTCGACGAATGCGGGCGATGCAGTGAAGCCAGCGACCTTGAAGAGGTCATCCATGCATCGCTAGGAAAAAAAGAGGTCAGATGAAATGCTGGCGTGATAAGTGCAAGTCACAAACCGGAACGGGACCGAATCATTATGAACAGAAATAAAACGCTGTACAATATCGGGTAAAGATAAACATTTATGCATTTCAGACGTCCGTCGTAGACACGCTTCGCGGCTAGGTTGATTCGGAATGAAATTCGTCGCCCTTTTTTGGCCGGTAAATCTTACAAATGTATTAGATCTAAAAATATCTCGATCCGTGCAAAGACAAACACGTTTAGATAAGCGAAGATTGTCAGCCTTTTGAATTTTTGTTGTAAAGCTAGCAGGAACTTCCTACCAGGAAGGTGTTAGAAGTAAAGCGTGGTAGACATGGTAGAACATGACATGTGATGTTTACCCCGGAATAACACACTCCGTTCAAAACAAACAGAGGTGGCCGCGTGTCCCGCGAGAATTTTTCGAGACGAACAAAATACCGCCACCAACTGTGACCGGGGTATTCGGTTCCCTAAACAAAACCACAGATCAACATACTTTCCTTAAAAAAAAAACATAGAAGCAGCTGGTATCTGACCAAAAACCGATGACAATCATGAGAGTTTACAAGTAGGTACAGAATTTCTCTTTTCAGACCTGTGCAGAGGTACAAAAATCTATTCTTCGGGGTTGACTCATGTCGTTAGTCGTTAGCAAATGACATGTGGACTCGTTAGGTAACAGTAGAAGCACATTGTCTGCTATAAACGTTAAAGTGGTATTTTTATAATATTCTGAAACGTACCAGATGTTGTTAGCACATAATATATAAGTCGTAATGATGAATTTATTGTTCATGTTACTTTGTGTTTACAATATCAAAACAAGAAGAAGAGATACAAAATAACACGTGTATTGTTAAGAGGGCATTACCAGAGAAAACCAGAAATATGTCATTTTCAAATCAGATTTTAGACGTATTGACTCTTTTCCACAAAAAATTATAAATGGATTTCGAAAGATTGTTCTTTTATCTAGCATTCGCATGTCATAAATTTTGGGATTTTTTAAAAAATTTTAGTATAATAATGTTATTCCATAGGTCGTTGGCAGATTTGTTAAATTTTCAAAAAAGATTTTGTATTATACCACACCCATTTCAAATAATATAATCATGCAGTAAAATAAATCAATACATTATCTAGCAAACGCATGTTTTAGAATTTTAATTTTATTTTCAATAAAATCATTAAAAAATATGTACGTACATGTGTTCTTGACGAAAATTGGTCCATTTGTGTATTTATTTGCGCACTTACAAACTAATATATGTATTTCAGATTTTTTTAACATTCTTATTAAATTTAGACATTATTGAAAAATGATAAATATATGTATAATCAAAAAATAACTACAAAAACTACATTATTTTAATAGTTTTATCATCACGCCTTTCAGCATTTTTGGATGAAGGTATAAATTAAAGCTAATTTGGATTGAACTAAATTCGATATTGAGTTATAATTTAAAAAAGCTGGTACGGAGAATAATTAATCTTTCTCATTGTAACCGCCCTGCATGATCGTAAGAACAACTTTCGACGAAATGTGGATTTTCGTCCGCTGGCTGGTTAAACGCTCTTAACTTGAAGATTTTTTCATTCGAGCAATCAACAAAATGTGTATGAGAAAAGCAGGTATTTTGGTTTTCTCTTGAACCGTGAACACCGCGGAAATCTTGTGAAGGTCGAGAAAACCCAATAACCACCGCAATTTATTGTATGTACTTAATTAAAAAGGCTTTATAATTTCTACAGAAAGGCACGGGGATCAAAGAGAACAATGAATATTAGATCACAAGTCTTGCAGAGAAAACAGGGTGATATTCAGAGGAGGGAATTCTTATGGCGAGTACAGAAGGATTCAATCGACGTCGTTATTTAATAAACAAAAATTTTAACAAAACCAAAAAACGACTTCAAAAAATGCACTAAAAAGTAAAAAAATAATTTCGTGTTCTTCTACAACTTTATAATCAACTTACCTTTACTACTCATCAATATGTACGTACGATTGTTATTTTTGGAATCGGTGTCGGCGGGAGAGGAGCTGTCAAGTGAACACGCCGGGCCGCGGGTACCTTGGTTGACACCGACTCCAAAAATAACAATCGTACCTACATATTGATGAGTAGAAAAGGTAAGTTGATTATAAAGTTGTAGAAGAATACGAAATTATTGTTTCACTTTTTAGTGCATTTTTTGAAGTCGTTTTTTGGTTTTGTTAAAATTTTTGTTTATTTTTTGATTTTTAGTGAATCTGAAGTACACTAACTAATTCGATTAAGATTCGGCCGAGTATCGTAAATTTGTTCTTCAGAATTGGAGAGTTCCGTTACTTTGTCATGGATCCCATAATCAGAACCTAACTAAACTCTCATCAAACTACCCTTGAAGTACATCCTTTCCAATAAAAAAAGAATTATCGAAATCGGTTGGCGTGATATTGAGTTATCGCGCTGTTGAGTATTGTATATCGCTACTGATATTGAGTTATCCATTTGTCGCGCACATACTTGATGCAAATTTAAAACTTATATGATTTTCTCATGGATGCCATTGTCAGAACTGGACCAAATTAAAATGGGACCACACGGGAAGCACCAGCTTTCAAATAAAAAAAGAATCATCAATATCGGTTCACCCAGTCGAAAGTTCTGAGGTAACAAACATAAAAAAAAAAATAAAAAAATACAGTCGAATTGAGAACCTCCTCCTTTTCGAAGTCGTTTAAAAAGAGACCATTTTGAAATAATGACTTTATAATATGTTTCAGTCTGCTCGTTCCCATGAGATTACATTATTATGTTACAACGTAAACATGTTGTGAAGACCTTGAGCATGCAACACATCAGCGAACTCTGGAGTAAGACCAGCTTTTTTCTCTCGCTGGAATTCAAACAATCGTCGTATAATAATTTAACTGAGAATTTACAGCAGTTAGTCCCAAATGGAAACATAAAAATTATAAAGGTATTTTGTCATCAAAAGTTAGGCAGAACACAGGTTGTCGATTTTCCTCCCATAAAATATATTTTTTAATTTGAATATACTAGCAGTCCACAATAGAGTACTAATACCAGCCCTGATGTATGGTAGTGAGGCAGTCCATGTCGTCAGACCTTTCTACTGATTTAATTCAAATTTTCCTTAAATTTTAAAGCTCTTAAAAAAATATATGATATTCTTGAAGATAATATCTGTACATCCCCACGTCGAAACGGCAATTATATGAAATTCCCTCGATAGAATAAAATGCAAAGAATGCTCCGAAAATTATTATAAACACGCTTTTTTCAGTTATTTTTTAAGTTATACGTATGAAAAAAAATCTCAATGTTTCATTAAGAGCGTTTAACCAGCCAGCGGACGAAAATCCACATTTCGTCGAAAGTTGTTCTTACGATCGTGCAGGGCGGTTACAATGAGAAAGATTAATTATTCTCCGTACCAGCTTTTTTTAAATTATAACTCAATATCTAATTTATTTCAATTCAAATTATCTTTAATTTATACCTTCATCCAAAAATGCTGAAAGGCGTGATGATAAAACAATTAAAATAATGTAATTTTTGTAGTTATTTTTTGATTATAAGTATTTATCATTTTTCAATAATGTCTAAATTTAATAAGAATGTTAAAAAAATCTGAAATATATTAGTTTGTAAGTGCGCAAATAAATACACAAATGGACCAATTTTGTCAAGAAACACATGTACGTACATATTATTTAATGATTTTATTGAAACTAAAATTAAAATTCTAAAACATGCGTTTGCTAGATAATGTATTGATTTATTTTACTGCATGATTATATTATTTGAAATAGGTGTGGTATAATACAAAATCTTTTTTGAAAATTTAACAAATCTGCCAACGATCTATGGAATAACCTTATTATACTAAAAATTAAAATTTTTCTCAAAATTTATTACATGCGAATGCTAGATAAAAGAACAATCTTTCGAAATCCATTTATAATTTTTTGTGGAAAAGAGTCAATACGTCTAAAATCTGATTTGAAAATGACATATTTCTGGTTTTCTCTCGTAATGCCCTCTTAAATGCTATTTTAGACAATCCCTACGAGATTTTTGCTCAATTTTAAACGAGTCGTGTTTTATTAAACATTTTCACAATTTTCGCTTAAATATTATCGTTTTTTATCGTTCATTAGCGCGCTCTCTCTAACAATCGTATTTACATATCTCTCCATCTTTTTCTTTTTGAGCGGGTACACCGCGCCTTTATGTAAATAAAGCAAGGACTGTGTGCCCCATGGAACTATGATTGTATCCATACTCTTAGGTGTGCCCAGACGGATTTGTGTGGCGGTCTATCCTGCCTGCCCCGGGCCGCGTATTTACAAAACCTATACCGATTCAGTCGCGGTAACGACAATTTACATTTTAAATATACCTCTATATTGGTTATTTTTTATCACATTGCAAAAACAAAAATTGTTCTAAAATCTAGATAAAATAATCTTTCTGATGTGTATATTAGAAATTAATAATTTTATTTCTAAATATTTAAATTTTAATATTATTCCCATATATTGTAAATACACCTCTATATTGATAATTTTTTATCACTTTGCAAAAACAAAAATTGTTCTAAAATCTAGATAAAATAATCTTTCCAATGTGTATATTAGAAATTAATAATTTTATTTCTAAATATTTAAATTTGGATATTGAAAATTTAAAGCGACTGAAACGCGGTAGGGATTGTAAATACGCCCCTGGGCCCGGGAAACAGCGTGGATGTTATTTAGTTAGCCATCAGCTTGATCATTCAAAATCTTATATTTCCACGTGATATCATCATAATATTATTCTAGCAGCAAAGTGTTGTGACCAAAAAATACGTTGACGCTAATTTAAGTAATTCCCAAAGAAATCTACACAATGAAGCCACCGTGAGAGTGGAGAGACGGTTATTTTTAAAAATCGCTCCACGAGACTGCCCCAATGGATACATATATTTTTTGTTTTGTTTTATTGACACAAGAGTGATATTGATAGTGGTACTATCAACTTTCTAGCAACCAAAACCCGGCATTGTGAGATATCCATTAACGTTTCGTTTCTCTTCTGTGGAAGTTAGTAAAAACGTTTGTAGAACTTCAATAAACGTCTTGTATATACAAAAACATTTTTTATTAACCGATCACATCAAGAAATGGATGATTTTACCGCTCCATTATCACACTGCCCAGTTTTCCGGCTAATTATATTTTGTAAACTGTTTGTGAATACTTCATAAATTAAGACAATGTGTGAATATTTAACAAAAGAATAACGTGGTATGTTAAATCAACAAGAATTAAAAATAAATTTTGCCAGTTTTGTATGTGACTTGAGTAGAACAGTTAGTAGGTATGATTCTTTTTGTTTTAAACAAACTTCACCTCGGCTTCAGAATAATGCATGAGCTGAAATGACTTTGCACTCGGTCTTCCAGAAACTTAGACCATAGCAAAACTTGACAAGTTTTTTCGTTAATAACTAGTTTAAAATTTAATCAAAATTGACGGTAAGCAATTTATTAAGAGGAATATAAACGCTAGAAATATTTCGAATCTCGTGCTTGCAAAATTTTAAAATCGAGCGTCTTAATTGCACGAGGCAAGTAAGCGAAAAAGTGTTTTTGATTTATTTTGTGCATAATTTTGTAAGAACGAAAAAAAAGTTAGAACACGGAAAACCTCAAAAATGGTCTTAGCCATAAAGGGGTATTTAAAAAAAATATTTCTTGTATTACTTATAGTTAAGTCATGAAAAAATATTTTTTTGTCGTTTACCCTTATATTTTTTGTTACGTAAATAATAATTTTATTGTAATTCCAATACATAGAAAAGCTAGTAAAAGCTTCGATTTATCCGTAGCATATTTTTTGATGTTCACACTGTAAGCCGATTAGTCGTAAGGATTAATCAAAATAGTATTTAAATAGGATTTCACGTAAAACT
Source organism: Limnephilus marmoratus (assembly GCA_917880885.1). Taxonomy (NCBI): domain Eukaryota; kingdom Metazoa; phylum Arthropoda; class Insecta; order Trichoptera; family Limnephilidae; genus Limnephilus; species Limnephilus marmoratus. Next base: position 30,576,883 of record OU862912.1, on the reverse strand, counting down.
TCACCTTAAATGCTAATAGTACATTTTATTAAGTCCCATGCAACTGCTCCCAACCGTCTGGAGCCGGAGGGACTACGGCATCCCTAAATGCAGTATATTGTGAGGCTAAAGATAGTGGGGAGAAGAAGTAGATAGGATTCATGAAGGTGAGGAGGTATCTGGCAATTCAGTTCTGGTCACTAAACAGGACAAAATTAATTTCAAGCTAAGTTTTAATTCTGAATGGTGGTCTTTCACCAGCGCGAAACTGATAGTATCTTCCACTCTGGGAGATGGGAAGAGGAAGGTTGGGTACAGGAAGGTGGAACGATCGACGTGGTCTAGGGGTAAGACTCTTGACTCGCAATCCGTCGGATCGAATCCCGGTGTGGGCAAATAAATTTTATTTGATTAATTGAGTTATTTCACAAATAATTCATTTAAAAATATATATAGATATATGCGGCACGTTCCAGAGTGGAAAATACTCTCAGTATCGCCCTGGTGTAAGATCACCATTCATAACTGAAGCTGAAATGACCATAGCCCAGTGGCGGTCGTTTTCAGTGTGCTAGAGTGCTAAGATTGAAAAACACGATGTAATTGATGTTGTTGTAGGTGAAATGATTTTTTTTTCAAAATTTCAATATTTTGTACGAAAATTTTCAGGATTATTTCAGTTTGGGAATGCGCCGCATCCACATACTGAAAGAACCTCTTACAAAAAGATAAAACTTTGAAAAAAAAAACATTTTAGCTACAACATCAATAACGTCATATTTTTCAGTCTTACCACTCTAGCTCACTGACAACTCACGGACCGCCACTGCTATAGCCGTGTTTGATGACCAGATCTGAATAGCCAGGTACTTCTCCACCTTCTTCTTCCCCATCTCCTTCCCCTCCCCAATACCTTCAGCCTCACAATCCCCTCCCCACTACCACCCCAATTGCGGATGCCATAGTCTCACTGGCTCCAGACGGGAGCAGCTCTTGTGATGTATTCACATAAAAAGTTTGAGAAATAGATACCTCGCACCTGGCTAGATCAGATATGATCACCGAACACGGCTAAAGCCATTTCCAGCTAAGTTTCGAATCAGAATGGTGGTCTCCAGAGCGATAATAAGCGTAGCTACAACTCACTACAAGTGCTTACTTAGACTGTAAGAATCATCAGCCATTAGATTACTCGTATGTAGATCAATTGATAAGAAATACAATATTTTACGAACGCTGGATTCCGCAAAGGGGGCTATCTATCTGCCATAATAACTTTAGTCGGTCAGTTCGGCGATAATTGTAAGGGTTTATTAGACTTATCGTAAGTTTTAACAAGACAATAATAATATTTAACACGATTTACATTTCCACGAAGCATTATACAATCCGTTCTACGCTGTTAACATTTACGAATTAACATCGACTTCCTATGCAAGTGTCGGTGAGTTCGGTCAGAAGAGAGCGTTGACACTAGACGCGAATATTCTTTGAAAAACAATATTGGGAGAGATGGCCGATACTTTACTGCGAGCGGTTGGCTGGAACCACCACTCTATGGGAATATTATTAATATACAGACACGTGCTCGAGGTAGGTAGGCTTTGCGGAATATGACACGTGTAATATAATATATGTACGTCTATTATATTGTATATCTATTCAAAGAACAAACCATGTGGCGTCTTAAGTTACCTTTACAACAATTTAATGGAAATAATTCAATATACGATAGAATCATGGAGAAAATCACGCTGCGAGCTAAAAATAATTTCTTTGGCCTATAAATTACATAAAGAAAAATTTGGGTAATTTCAAGACACCATAGCTCACCCTTTGAGCCTTTTCGCTGCTCCAGCACACATATTTTTGTCTACTATGTGGAGACGAACCAATTATTACATTCCACAGAAAAAAAGGAAAAGTAAAAAAAAAATCTGACTGAATCTGATTGAGGGCAAGGCAACTTGCAAATCCGAAAGTCGCGGGATCGAATGCGTGGGCAAATAAATTTTATTTGATAAATTGTATTATTTCACTGTGAATACATTTAAAAAAATATTTATTTAATTGTAAGAAACAAACAGCTTTTACATAATTACAGTGATAATATAATATAATATAAAGTGAACTGAAGTCAAGCCACAGAAGTTTCCTATGCTAAAGTTAATTGGCAAAGAAGTTTCAATATTATGAATATAGCATATTTGCGACACGTTCCAGATCGAGAGTAGAAGATACTCTAATTATCGCCGTAGTGCAAAACCACCATTCAGAATTAAAATGTCGCTTGAAATGGCTTTAGCCGTGTTTGGTGACCAGATCTGAATAGCCAGGTACTCCCCCCCTTCCTCTTGCTCATCTCCTTCCCCTCCCCTAGACCTTCAGCCTCAGAACATATCCCAATTGGGGATGCCATATTCTCTCTGGCTCCAGACGGGAGCAGCTGGAACTCTTTTGAGGTATTCACACCGAGTAGGTAGATACACCCTAGGGACAAAGGAAGTTATACGTAGATGAAATTTTCTTCCTTCTTTGAGATAAAGTTCATCCCATATTTAATTTAAATCAAATATGTATAGCTTTCACATGATCTTATTATTATTGTAGTATTTTAAACCATGTTTCGCTACTTCCATCTTCTTGGTCAACGTTTCTGACAGCTTACAGTGTCTACCACCAAAAAAGATGTTCAACACGTACCTATATATACATTTAAGCACCCTTGAGGAGATCGATATTTCATTAAAATGGATCGATAAAAATTAGCAAAGTACTATCTACCAAGACTGTCCGAAACATTAGTTCAAGATACAAGAGGTAGCACAACACCCAACCATATCTAAACACAATACTATTGACCGTGTGAACCATATTATACCCGTCCCATGGTCTTGATGTTTTTTTTTTATTAACACTTGAGTAGGTATATCGGTTCCATTACCAACATTATAAACGGAAGGAACAGTGACAAAATATAACACTATTGAAAGTGATATAAAGTCATTAAAAGAGATGAAAAAAGCCTAACCTAGTTTTTTTATCATGATTTTTCATGACTTATAACATAGGTAACGTACTACTTATTAAGGGTCGACCGAGACAGATTTTTCGTTCTCGGCTGAGACCGAGACTGAGAATATATTAAAATCTCGGCCGAGACCGAGAACAGATAAATTGAGAAAAAAAATAAGCTATTTTTGCATAATATGGTATATTTAATAATGTAATAATAATTTGTTTTAAATAGTTTTAATAATCAAAATTGAACAACATGATGTTGTAGCACATAAAAAAGCAATTTTTCTGCGTTTTCACCCTTCAAAGAGTGTCGCCTCATGTCGTATAATTGACCAGCTCTGCTAAAGAGCTGTTCACTTGCTTTGCTATACTAGTAGGCGGTGCTGATAAAAACTTTTTTGCTGCAGGCCTCAGTACTTGATTAGTGACGAATACCAATACTCAAAAATGATGAATGTGGACGCGCGCGGTAGATTTGAATCCCTTTATCCAATACCGTATCTACTTACAACGATCTCGGTTATGGCCCATCTCGGCGATTTTTCGCCGAGAACCGAGACAGAGTTCTCGGTAGAATTTGTAGCCGAGATTGCTGAGACCGAGATATCGGTCGACTCTTACTACTTATATAACTTTCCCAAGGGGTTTTCTTTTGTCACTGATCTGTATTGCCCGGTTCAACGGCAGACCGACCACCATACACATTCTGGCTGGTACTGCCAGATGACGAGAGAGGTATCCCACCCGACACAAGCGTTCTTCATAACACAATACTTGTTGTCATTATCTTTTCTTGCAGATGCTTGCAACATACGCAAGATGCCATTACCCTGCGAGCAGCCAGCAGCCGCCTTTTATGTTTTTCTCTTATCTTTTTTAATTTGTTTATCCCTGACTTGCTTTATATTTTTCGCATTTTGTATATTATGTAAGCACTTGCATACTGCTTCCTAACACTGTATGCAGGGACACTGGAGGTCAAGATTCGTTCGAACTTAAATGTAGATTCGTTCTTTCAAAAAAATTAGAGTCCTTGCGAGAGCCTTGAAGGAGTAACCATCTGTTACTTATACCAAGGCGGGTAAGTGGTGGATTACCTCCACTGCCCGGTTACCACTATTTCATATTCTTTGAGCTACATCGATGCCTTTGAATAATTTGTAGTAAACCTACATTCAAGGCATTTTCATAAACATTGCTAGCATACTAGTTACATAACTAAGAAAACTGTGTAAACAGCTGACAGAATGCCGGCCTCTGGTGGATTAACGCGCTGACACGTGCCTTCTACGTGGACCGGCTACTGTCACACTATCTAAATTACAATCCTCCACGTGCCGCTGACAAATAATGAGCAGATTATGGGTAGATAAAACATCCTACGACACTAAACATTTTACTAGTAAAACGTTGTGATGGATAGAAAAATAGATCGATCGCCAAATAAATTACTAATGGATCGATCATTTCAACAATCGACACGTATATTTACTTTGCCCATCGCCAGTCATGATCGATAAACAATACTAATTACTTAAAAATTAATAAAAATATATCATTAATTTTAAATTAATACGAGAAGGAGCTGCTATATCCAAAGCTTTGCAACGTTGGTAGAGAACAAAGGAGAACGTTCGAAGGAGAACAAAAAAGATGTCTTGAAAAATCAGTTCTTAATTATTTATCCATACCTAATCCATTATAACTACTCCCATAGCACATTTATAATGGGAAATTATACTAGCTTAAGTTAGTTGATAAGTCGAACTTTTTAAATTTTTTTCTGTTATCTGTACATAGGAGATAGGAGGCCCCGAGGAAAAATAATTTCTTTGAGGATGATGTGTAGAGGGTCTTTTTAAGGAGAGGAAGTTCCACAGCCGAGGTTTTGAACTCAATAACGAGTTGTAGAAACGACATGTGACAAATGTCAACCGTGTACAAATAAATAATGTTCGGTACGCGTTTGGCGTGTTTCCCGACTATGCATCGGTGCCGAAAGGGTCAACGAAGCCAGTTCCTCTGAGCATATTACATTGAAATACCGGTAGAACAAGAACAGCACTCCCACCTGATGCCTGCAGTCTAAACATTTCAACCCATTTTCGCATGAGTCAATTAAACAAAAAATGATTAGAATTAAAATCTGGTAGAGGTCTAAAACAAAATAGTGCCGTAAAAGCAAAGTTACGGCGAATTTATTAATAGATAAATCATTATGTTCATACTATATGCATAATAACTAAAACCTTCAAATGAGATATTCTTTTAACGTCCAATTGTCGTTTTTCGTTCATCTCCTTCTTGCAACTGCGTTAATAGCCTTGAAGTGTGCATAATCAAGACCCGACGTGGGGTGACACCCGACCGTGTAAAAAAAATGCCAAGCAATAATAAGCAATCGAGGTGAGTCAAATCATACACAAGAACGCAGTAGAGCTGATACCTGCATCAACTAGTGCATGATGGTATTCCATTTCGCCCCACCTGTTAGAACACATCCTACCCCTATCCCATTACGCCCCCCCCCCCCCCCGTTGTGGTATTCGTCCTAGGTGCCACCCATGCTAGCTACGCCACTGAATGTAGTATATATGTAGAGAATCGGATATTTATCCATGTATCAAAAATCGTACCATAGTTAATGTGAATACGTAGAACTGCAAGTGCAACACGACTCAACATACCAAATACCAAAACAAAATGAGACCATCAGCCGTGAAAATCGTAAATCTTATCTGACAGACCTTCATGGAGAGAAAGTTAACACGATGACACAGAGATTCGAGAACACGAGGAAAAATAGCGATCATTTATTGGGCAGATTTTCCACCCATGAGAGGGAGCAAGGAAGAGTCGATTGTCCGACATACTTTAGAAACAAACGAACTCATGAGGGAGAAGCAGAAGCGGAACACGGCTTAATATCCCAAACCATCACCATGGTAGGTACGAGTATAATATTATTTAATTGTTAAATGTGTTCGCAGTCTGTAAACCGGAGCGATAAATCTATCATGGAGCACCCGGTGTTCGAGCGAAGCGATATTGAGCTCCTGCGCTGATCTTTCGCTGATATTTCGTTTTAATTGCTGCTAAGTCAATACACAATACACATTGACTTCAGTTGCATCACAGAGGACCACGATTGAGTACCTACTGATCAGATGCGATGGCATTCAACCCTTCTCCATTTCATTAGCAAATATCTCTGCGCTTGAGTGTCCCCAATGCTTGAGTGATGGATGCTCCTTGGTGCCAGAGAATTTGTGTTTAGGATTAGTGTCCAATATAAAAGTGAGATGGTTCATTGACTGACTGCTCTCAATTCAATTTTGTTACGCGATATTTTCATTTGGATACAAACAGATTCTTGCTCTCGAAACAATTTACATTCAAGTGTGACATAAGATGGTGGATATTCGAGTTCTGCGGTGTTGGCATAATCTTAAAAAACAACACGATGACACAACCGGATCTGCAAAGTTAAATTGCGGAAGTTCTATGAAAAATAAATATTTCTAATTTAACTTTTTCATTCCTCACCTTCTTTATTTTTCAAGGTGCAAGACGTCTACTGTAATTGCGGTTCATTCAGGGCCAAACATTCGCTAAAATGTTTTATCATGGTATTCCAGTTCAATCACTGAGGTCTTCTAATATCTGATTTAAGAGGGCATTACCAGAGAAAACCCGAAATATGTCATTTTCAAATCAGATTTTAGACGTATTGACTCTTTTCCACAAAAAAATATAAATGGATTTTGAAATATTGTTCTTTTATCTAGCATTCGCATGTAATAAATTTGGATAATTTTTTTTAATTTTTAGTATAATAAGGTTATTCCATAGTTCGTTGGCAGATTTGTTAAATTTTCAAAAAAGATTTTGAATTATACCACACCCATTTCAAATAATATAATCATGCAGTAAAATAAATCAATACATTTTTTTTTTTTTTTTTTAATTTCAATAACAAGGTTTGTACATGTATGTATGATGTATATAATAAGTATGGATTCATTTTTTTTTTCACAGACCTCCTCACTAGGATTTCCTGTTCTGAGGTGGCCTGTATCAATACAATACATGCTAGAGCAATACATGCTAGAGCAAACGCATGTTTTAGAATTTTAATTTTAGTTTCAATAAAATCATTAAATATGTACGTACATGTGTTTCTTGACGAAAAGTGGTCCATTTGTGTATTTATTTGCGCACTTACAAACTAACATATTTCAGATTTTTTTAACATTCTTATTAAATTTAGACATTACGATACGATACGATTGTACCACCCCAGCCAGGAGTACTCCTGTCCCGGTGAGACCGGTACACCAGGGGGCACTGATTTGTTAGGACTAGGAACACATGCTCTAAGGATAGGAAGGAGGTTGGAGTTTAATCGACCGGTATACATGGCAACCTAATAAGCCAATATTGGAAATTAGGATGGGCAGGAATAAAGGAATGGATTGAGCGTTATTATTGCGTTTTTGTTTTTGTCTTCCTTCTTCTTGCCTCTTCTCGGCTCTTCTTGGATCTTCTTGCTTCTTCTTGGATCTTCTCGCCCATCCTCGCCTCTTCTCGATTCTTTACTTCTGTTCTCGCCTCTTCTCAGTTCTTCATGGCTTTTCTTGAATCTTCATATTTCATCTTGTCTCTTCTGGAATCTTTTCGTCTCTTCTCGGCTCTTCTTGCCTCTTCCCAGATCCTCTCGCCCCTCCTCGACTCTTCTTGGCTCTTCTAGGACCTTTTTGTCTCTTCTTGGTTTTTCTAGGATCTTCTAGTCTCTTCTTGGCTCTTCTTGTGTCTTCGCCTCTTATAAGATCTTCTGGACTCTTCTTGGCTCTGCTTGACTCTGCTCGGCCCTGCTCGGCTCTTCTTTGCTTTCCTTGTTCCTTCTTGTCTCTTCTCGGCTCTTCTTACTAACAACGTATGCAGGGACATTGGAGGTCTTGTCTCTTCTTATCTCTTTTTGTCTCCGCTTGTCTTGTCTCTGATTATCTCTTTTCGAATATTCTCCTCTCTTCTTGTTTCTTCTTGAATGTTCTTGTCTCTTTTTGACTCTTCTTGGATCTACTCGTTACTTTCCTGTTCTGCTTGTTACCTCTTGTCTCTTATTGTCTAATATTGGCTCTTTACAACTCACCGTTGCTTTTATTGCACCTTCTTTCAATTTTCACCCTTTGTTGGCTCGTCTCGGTTCCTCCTTCCTTTTCTTGTCTCTTCTTGCTTCGTCTTATCTCTCCTCGCTCCTTGGTTGTTTTTGGTATTTCTTGCGACTTCTTGCGGAGATTAATCCATCTTTATACATGGCAACCTAATATGAATATGCCAATACTCGAAGTAGGATGGGCAAGAATCAAGATTTTGATTGTGTGTTGTTTTCTAAGTTCTGTCATTTTCTTACTTCTTCTGGTCATTTCTTGCTTCAGCTTGCTTCGTCATGCTTCCTTTTGCTTGAAGTGAAATATCACAAATGTTGTTATTATTATGATTATTCTTGTTTTTTTGCTCTCCTAATTTTGGCATCTTATTGATTCTTCTAGGTCCTGCAGGTGTGTTCTTGCATCATCTTGATTTTTCTTGACTTGTGGAGGCATTTCTTGTCTCTTCGTGCATCTTCTAGCCTCTTCCTGATTTTGCTCTTCTTGTTTCTTCGCGTATCTTCTGTCATCTTCTTGAATATTCAAATCAGATAATCCAAAAGAGAACAAGGAACTCATCCGAAGTGTAATAACCCGACTTAATTAACCTTATCATTTGAGATAAATATAAAAGGTGTAGGTAGATTTTGACTGAAACCAAAAACCTGTAAAAACCTAAAAACCAATAGCCTGTAACTTTTAAGACAAAGAAAAAAGAAAAAATATTTGTTTATAATGTACACGTCAGAGGGGGAAACGAATTTTCGAAAAGCCCAGAACTGTGAGATGTATTCGCTAGGTGCGAGTAACTCGACTTGTTTTTGTTATGGAATAAGTATACCCTTTACGTAGTTAACTGCGACGTAGGTATCTCATCGAAATAATAATGAAAGAATTTAACTTGTGTCTGCTTTGTAATAAACAAAATCCAATGATCCTGAAAGCAATAAATTTAAATTCTTTGACAGAAATTGTGTTATTATTAGGTTAAAATAAACAGATCGTAGAAAGCCATAAATAAAATTGTAATATGAGAGTCTTATCTTTAGATTTGTGATGAAATCCTTTGTGTCCTATGGAAACACTTGCAAACGAAGGTCCATTTTTTAGTCAGTTTACAATAAATCAATTAACACCATTCTTAACACTCGAACTGTTTATGTCGCGCTGAGCAAACACGCTGAGCTTTGTGTGACTTTATCAAAAACGGACAATATTTTGAATACATTTTGAAACATATTTTAAAAAATCACACATAACTTTCCAACGGAATGAGCTAAAATTAGTTCGCGAAGTCAAGCAAATTGCACTGATTCTAACACGTGTACGTATCACTTTTCGGGGAAATCGGTTAAGGAAATGGCCGGATACTTTAGAAAGAAAGCAGGACCCAAAAAATACACATCATACTTCGACAAGCACACACCAGACTCTCCTCTTATTAAATTTAGACATTATTGAAAAATGATAAATAAAAAAATAATTACAAAAAGTACATTATTTTAATAGCTTTATCATCACGCCTTTAAGCATTTTTGGATGAAGGTATAAATTAAAGCTAATTTGGATTGAAATAAATTCGATATTGAGTTATAATGTAAAAAGTTGGTACGGAGAATAATTAATCTTTCTCGTTGTAACCGCCCCGCACGATCGTAAGAGCAACTTTCGACGAAATGTGGATTTTCGTCCGCTGGCTGGTTAAACGCTCTTAACCAATACAATGTTGGGCATTGACTATGTAACAATTTCTAGACATTTTGTTCCGAAGAGTTTTATTTCACATGTACATTTGTTACATAATTTTTATTTATCTGCTACAGGTTTCGACACATCCGTGTCATTCACCAGCAATCTTGAAACTAACTTAAAATTTATACAAGTACAGAAATTTTCGTTATTTGTTTTTGGGGTGTTATGCCGTGTTGTGCTACCTCCTTCTTTAGCCAACGTTTCGGGCAGCGTTGCAGTGTCCATCATCAGGGCAGATCCGGTAGATGTGTGATCTACCTCCTTCTTTAGCCAACGTTTCGGACAGCGTTGCAGTGTCCATCATCAGGGCAGATCCGGTAGATGTGTGATCTGCCGGATCTGCCCTGATGATGGACACTGCAACGCTGTCCGAAACGTTGGTTTAAGAAGGAGGTAGCACAACTCGGCATAACCCCCCAAAAACAAATAACGAAAATACTTTTGGCCGTGAAAATCTAAAAACGTAAGTACAGAAATAATTAGTTTTATTAGGTAAGGTTAGGGAACGTACCCATACTACGTGACCAACTTTTTGCAATTTTTAACCCCCCCGGTGACCAAAATCCTAAGCAACCCGCCGCTCATTTGTATGGAGCGTGACATTTTGAAGACCCCCCCCCCCCCTAAACGTGTCACGTAGTATGGGTACGTTCCCTTAGTGGAAAGAGTGATTTTGGGGGAGGGGGAAAAACGGTGTGAGGACTGAGGAGTCAACATAACAGGAGAACATTGTCAATAATGGTAATGCACATATAATGTGAAGTAAAACAAAACAACAGAAACAGTTTTAAATTTTATTTGTGGAGTCGTTAATTCGACGTGTAATTTAATATCATGACAGAATTTCTTGGAGAAGCGATCGAATTGCGCAAATTTCATAAAAATAGAACCAAAAAAAGAAACACATAATAAAAGGCGGAAGTAATGAAACCAAGAAAAATGTTTATAATATCTACTTCGTATTATAATAGTCACGGACGAAGCGGAGCGAATCATTTTATTGGACAATCCGACGAGACAGCAATAACAGTAGTTAAGCCATTATAAAACGATATTCCTTGATATTTTTTATGGGTGGAAATAATTGTTTGCAAGTCAATTCGAGCACAAAATTGACGTAATCACGAAACAGAACACCGCTGAATTACAGATACAACCGAACGGTGGCTGAGTTGGCATCGCGTCTGGGTCCCACTCAGACGTTGTGAGTTCGATTCCTCGGCTGGTTAAGATGAATATATACGTGAAATCCTATTTAGATACTATTTTGATTAATCTTTACGACGAATCGGCTTACAGTATGAACATCAAAAAATATGCTACGGATAAATTGAAGCTTTAACTACTTTATCTATGTATTGGAATTACAATAAAATTATTATTTACGTAACAAAAAATATAAGCGTAAACCACAAAAAAAAATGTTTTCTCATGACTTAACTATGAAGTAATGTAAGAAACAATTTTTAAAAAATACCCCTTTACGGCTAAGACTATTTTTGACTTTATCTATGTTCTAACTTTTTTTCGTTCTTATAAAATTATGCACAAAATAAATAAAAACCACTTTTTCGCTTACTAGCCTCGTGCAAAAAGACGCTCGATTTTAAAATTTTGTAGGCATGAGATTCGACATATTTCTAGCGTTTATATTCCTCTTAAGTCCTCCATCACGACACAAAAAAAAATTTCCGCATACTTGGTAGTAGGAGTTTTTAAAATTATCGTCCGGTTATTGTAGCCCGGGAGTGTTTTGTATATCTTTACAAAAAAAATATGATAATAGAAGTGGATTCCAATAATTCTCAGTAGTGGAAGTTATGCTTTTTAAAACATTGGAATTGAACTCGACATCTGGGTAGGAATCAGCCGCGTTGAAAACTCAGTCACGGACCAGTCGATTTCTTCGGCTTACTCCGTAAATTCCAGATGTACAGATGAGTGTAACATGTAAAAAGTAAAATGTTTAAATTAACTTCAGCAAGGATACATGGAAGAGATTTAATTAATTGTTGATTCAATAGCGTAAACATGAAGTTATAAAGTTAACTACATCTCTGTACTTAGAAATAGGGTACATTAATTTCAATGGGGCTCCGATTAGCAAGTGTTCCCATTAAGTATTGCGTTTCCCCATCACAAAATATATTTTTATTTATTTTATACTAGCTGGTTCCCGGCATGCGTTGCTATGCCATTTAATAAAGAAATAGTTTCTCCCTGCGTGTCCTTTCCCATTCGTCCCGTTCTCCTTCCACCTCCACTTCCTCTCCCGCGTGTTCCCACTCCACCTCCTCCACCTTTCCTCTCCCCACTCCACACACCCCTTTCCCGATGGATTCATTTTTCAAACAGCTCGCGTGCCATCTATTTCAATTTTTTTATACAAATGTTATAATGCCAGAGCTCACCAGTAGTTTTATACAAACCTTGTCCTGATAATAACGAACACAACAAAAAAAGAATTATACAATTTGGTGCAGTCGTTCGGAAGTTATGCGCGTACATACATTTCGGCAATTCATTTTTATTTATATAATATATATAGAAGATAGAAGAAGAAGAAGATAGATAGATAGATAGATAGATAGATTTCAGTAACAAACAGTAGTAGGTCAAAGTGATGAAACAATTTACAGATATTAAAAAATATGTCAAAGCGGGTTTGTTACCTATGATAAGTTTCTTTGTAATGTCTATTTAGGACGAATTGTTCAAAAAAATTTGAACAATTCATCAAATATTTGATGACATTAGAAGTTAATTTTCACGTTTTGTGTAAGTTGTATCATTATAGGCCAGTTGCCTTATAAAACTGAAATATAAACAGAACTTTCACAGAACGTGAAAATTAACTTTAAATGTTTGGTGAATTGATAAAATTTTTTTAAGCAACCCATCCTAATAATTAGTGGGTGGCGTGCGTAGGTGTACGAATGTTTGCAGGTGTGAGAAGTGGTGATCCGTGAAGGAATATGTATGTACCCGCATTGAAGAGATCATATCATTAACGGTTCCATGCCAACTCAGAATGAAACCAACTCAGAAACACCTCAGAAAGGTCATTAAAAGCTATGAAAAAATAATTTTAAAACAGCCGGTAACCCTAACCTAACTCGAAAGTTTTCTTTATCATCACTATTAAGACGGTACACAAACCTAATGATTTTTGTTTGCTCAAAATTCACATTTTAATAATTTCCGGCGAATTCGTACCTATAATAACATTTTTATTTCCATGCCGCACAGGGGATGCGAGTTATTTATATTTTAGATTAATAAAAATAGCACCTTATCATTGATATATTTTACGTACAACGATTTTAAAACTTTATAACCCGTTTTTCAATTATAAAGTTAGCGGTTAGCACCAGATTTTATTTTTCAAGAGGATGAATTAATAACTTCGGGAGGACAAGATGGACACACATTTTAAATTTTTGTAACACGTTCAGCAGCATTAATTAAAATGAACGCGGCGGAAAGGTCCAATCTCCAGGCCTGCTAGGGTGAATTCGACCGTACGTTCGTCCATTACGCCTTGCCGCGGCGTATATTTGTTAACACGATTTCTTCACTTACGTCGTTACGATTTCCACATTATTTTTCTTCTTCTTCTTTTCTTTAATACGGCAAATTCGACAGTAGCTTCGTCCAATACACGGGTCGCGAGTCGCAACTTGTATACACGGCTTCTTTACTTACGTCGTTAAGATTCTGAACATATTTTAGGGTATATTGTCGTCTTAATGACCTTTCTGAGGTGGTTCCGAGTTGGCCGGTCACCATCATTAACATGATGCTCCTTTTAAATGTGGCCAGTGATTCCGAAAAAGTGTCGATTTTAAGAGTGTAGGTTTATTTTTGAAGGTATAATGAGCACGGTTGATTGGCGAATTAGCTGCTGCATTTGTTTTGTAATTAAGCGTGTGGTATAGTGCTGTGTAGCTTGTTCGTCACAGAGGTATGTTAAAATTAATTAGGGATAGAAATTCGATATAGACGATTTTATTGATTAAAAGTCCACGTATAGGTACATGTTAAATCAATAACATTTTTACCATTAAACTAATTGACGCTAAACGCAGTAGTACTCCTTTCATCTGTCAAATACGTCGTAAAAAAATTCCTGGATAAAAAATGTTAAAATAATATTTTATTTGAATTAAAATTTGAATTAATTGTTAAAAACAAAGTTTCCGAAGAACTGCACAGCATCTTTATGAAACTTTTAAAATTTAAGGAAACCCATAGGCAAGTACTTAAATGGGAGGAAATGATACAAAAACTTGGTGAGGTTTTCCCAGAACTTCATAAGTTACACATTAGAGATACCTAGTATTTATATAAGTAGCTTATCGGAAGCAGAGGCGCTTTCATCAAACATAGTAATATTATTATCAATACGCGTTGTGCACGACTAGCATCCCGGGTGCTAATGGATTATATTATGACACCCGCACTGCAGGAGGCAGGAGGATGTGACCTCATTGCTTGGAGCAGCCGACTGCCCAGCGCCACACTTGAGGGAGCCACTGCAAGCTACCCACCACATATTATTATGATCGGATTATTCCGACCACGAATATTACTTATATTTAGGACAACTTATTCCGCACATGAAAAACTCTGAACACATATTATTCCACACAATGACAATCCCGAACCAGTGGCGGCTCGAAACTTTTGGGTGTGCTAATATGCTAATATTAAAAAAATGCCTCCATTGGTTTTATTGTAGCCGAAAATTAGTTCCTTCGTATGAATATCTTCAGGAAATCCGGTGCAGTGCACTGCCAAACTGAAACTTCTGAAAATCTTCATACAAAAAAAAGGTTTCGGCTATAACAATATATCAATAATGCCATTTTTTAATATTAGCACGCTAGCACATCTAAAATCCGCCATTGCCCAGAATGCTTATTATTCTACAAAAAAAAAACATTTAAATAAAATTGTTTAAAAAGTTACTACAGACATTTTGATTGTTGTACAATAATTGCAAGCAACAATTTCGTTTGTTACCAAGCCCTCGGGCTTTGAAATTTCAGTCACCCAATCTTAAAAAAATATTTACAGGGCGGGGGATAAAGTAACTTCGGAAGGTAATTCCGCATGATAAAACAATAAAAAAATATATCTAACTTTTCACAAAATTTCATGGTTTTTTGTTCCACACAAACAAATTTTTAATTATTGGTGATTGGAATTTCAAATGTGCGTAATAATCATATCCAAAACTTTATTTGTGCGGAATAATCTGTATTCGGAGTTTTCTATGTGCGGAATAATCTGTGCACAACATTGACGTATGATATCAACTATCGTTGTCGGAATAATCACAGAACACAAATAATATCAGTATTTTTTGTTTCGTCTCAACGGGAAATAAACATTACTACGCGTGTGTAGTTGAACAATATCAAAACGAGATCTTTGGATCAGAGAGGAACTAAAAATGAGGCTAATGCTTGGGAATAAGGTGAAAAATCCAAACCAAAGAAATAACAAAAACCGGGGTTAAATAATTAAATCGGGAGATGGATTAATTAGTGATTCTTTGCGGCACAAACATTTTTATTTTTTTTTTGTTTTCAAGAAATTAACGTTTTGAAAATTATAAACCAAAAAACGAAACTGAACAAACTACGGTTTACAACAGCGATTATAATAAAACAACTAAAGGTGATTTAATCACTACACTTTGCTATAAAGTACCTACAACTGACCAATTATTATTTTTATTACTGTTAGCGGGCGTCAAAAAATAATGAAATAAAAAATATGCTATAACATTCACGGACTTTCTACGCAAATAATAAATTAAAACTTCTTAGGTAATATGTTTATTTTTATGCGATAGGATGTAACATATTATTACAATGACCAGTTAGTAGCTGAATTGTCAAATGCGTCGGGTTCCTCAGCCACTTCATTTCCTCCGATATCAAAGTTCTTCATCATTGCATAAGCAACATTTTCCGCTTATAATGATGTCGGTCTGTGTTTTCCAGTGCTCGAAACTCCTATAATATATGTACAAAGACTAAAAGCTATGGCGTAGTTTTACGATCGGATATTTTGCCTGGCTAATAATTTCCATCGTCAACTTTCCATCAACTCTTTTGAAAGGTGATAAAATACGTACGCTTAACTTTTATAATTCGAAATAAACATATAGTTTTTGAAACATAAAATTTTTTAAAGCAAACAAAAAAAATAAAAATTACTATTTTTCTAACTAAAATTACTGATAATGAAAAAAAAAACACAAATATTTCATTAGGAAAATGTATTATAAACGTCATCGTTCAATCGTCAATCAGAAGGCAATTGGACTGATCTAATATATTTACATAAAATAATTCACGGCCATCTTGATATAAATGTTCTCAATTCCCATTGTTTGCCATAATACGTTTCACCTGAACACATTTAAAAATAATATCGCCTATTTTAGCCCTCTGACCCAAATGTGTCGATTATATAATAAGATAGAGTGTGCTGAAGTAGATAATTTACATGGATTAAAAAAAAATGCTATGCGATTGCTGAAAAATAATTAATTGCTAATTGCTGAAAAATAAGTAACTACTAATTTTTTATGTATCATTTGTGTCTTTAATTATGTCTCTTGTATTGCCTCTCTTTAAAAATCGTATTTTTATAATTTTCTATTTCTAAATGTTTTTTGTTTTATTTTATCAAATTTTTTTTTAAACTGTTTCAAAATTAAAAAATTGTATAATTTGGCTGACTGATTTTATAATTTTTACCTATTTTTCTTATTGTAGGTATAATTAACTGAGATTTTATAACTGGGTTCTTCTCATGTGTATGAGAACAATCTGTAAAAACACAGCATAAATAAATCGTCAACTCACTTTTCTGTCGTTTCATGTAAAAATATTTAATAAAAAATTCCAAAGTCTTATAATTTTTTATTTCAAAATTCGGTCGGAAACTTTGGATTCACAAAGGTGTATATTTGAATTATTTTGAGGTTAACTTTTAAATGTGATTGTGCAGCGTGGTGTTTTTTCTTTCTAATACAATAATAACGTAGTATTTACATGGCGTAGTTTTGTGGTATTTCACTTGTGCTTAATTATAATAAACTTAAACGTAATCCTATAGTGTTCCTTACGAGTACTTACAAAAATTTATAGATCATATTTCTAACCATGACAGTAACGGAGAAAAAAAGTTTTTCTGAAAATCGAACAATTTAGCCTAAAGTTAACTGCACTTATTTTAAATATGACAACTCGGACTTGTGTCATAAGTGGAACACGGTTTCACAAATTCAATAAAAACCGTCAACTTAATTACACAAATTGCTCGAATAGCGAGTGAGGACCGATAATTAAGTAATTAAAAATAATAACGCACAGAAAACAATCTCCATGTTCATCTACCTCGTGGTGCATTGTAAAACTATTTTATGAGCAATGATGGCTCGCTTGAGTTTATTTGGGAGTGCTTAGATTTAAACAACTAGTCGAAACGAGACATCTTTTTAGTTTAATTTATTTATATTAATAAGACATTTACAAAATATGTGATTTACATAATAATTTTGTGGAACAATAATCATGATGTTAAATGAATCGTTGAGTTCCAATATCCGCCCTAATGAATTTTGGTCAAAAATCTGTTACAGGGGGGGGGGGGGGGGGGGGGGGGGTAGTTGCTACAAGTTGTCGGCTTTGTTACACTGAGCGCTGGGCATGTTGTTTTGATTTTTATTTACTAAGAAGTTAAGCATGCTTGGTTTCACAATTCCGTTAGACAGGTTAAATATGCTATTCAAATTATATAAAGCCCACGCAGAAGAATAGTAGGTATTAACACTGATTTCTTGAGGTATGTTATTATAGCCTGTTTGTAACTAGTTACATTCCGTGCAGTTGAACACTTTTATTACTTCTGAGAAAGCATTTCCAATTGCATGCAATCTAGGTACAAGCGAGTATCTAAAGCAAGAGGACGAACGTCGATGACGTCCGTATGACCTCTCGCTGGGACTAGTTTACGATATTAGTTACATTGTTGCCCCACCGGATTGTTGAAAATCTTTATGAAAAAAAAAATATTTTCGGCTGGAACAACATACATAATGAGTAATGTAATGAGGTTACCAGCCATCCCTAATAAATCTGTGACTTCATTATAAAAGGGCCAATGTCAGTTTTAAAATTTCTCTGTATAACAAGTTTAAATTTTAAGAAAAGCGATTTTTCCAGTGTAATTTGACTACCAAAAATCGAAAGGTTCTTTTAGAATTCAGAAGATAACGTATTTCAGATAATCGCAAAAAAATATGAATCGAAAAACTGACATCGGCCCTTTTAAAAGCAAGCCACAGAATTATTGTGGGTGTGTTTTCTGCAAATAATAGTTACATAATGCAAGTTATTGGTTATCTTCGGTAGGTCATCTATCAAACAAGTCGTTGTTGACGATGTTTGCGTTTTATTCTCCGACATTCTGTTAATCAGTCATTGAAGTGGAATATACACACCCTGAATGTAAAAAAATCGTCGATGCTTCAACTTAGCGCAATCTAACAAGCCCCGCCACTGAGAGCTCCGTTGCAAGCTCTCCTTCTGTTACACACTTAACTCCCAACGGAGCTACCGGCGGTATGTGCAATGTGCATGCCTGGCTAACTCAAACAATGGCCGGGACTGCAGCTCGTCATCTGAGCTGCAAGTCTATAAGCTCCGGTCCAGTGCATCTCCCACGGTTATCGGAGGTATCTCTGAGACGCCCTTTATGGTCTAATGAGTCCACCTTGAATCCCATCTGAGATCCTGATTACCAATCAGCCAGTAGTAGTAGTAGCCAGTACGTACGGTACAATAATTCCTCCACCTAACCACAGTTGTTTGCCAAGCGAGTTAAGACTGATTTGAGGAGTATTATTGAAAATATCGACAGAAATATCATATGGGATTTTTTTGTGTGAATACCTCACAAAATCCCAGCTGCTCCGTGAGACTATGGCATCCCCAATTGGGGTATGTTGTGAGGCTGAAGGTAGTGGGGAAGGGAAGGAGATGGGGGAGAGAAAGGTGGGGAAACACCTGGCTATTTAGATCTGGTCACCAAACACGGCTAAGGCCATTTAAAGCAGCGTTTCAATTCTGAATGGTGGTTTTACACCAGGGCGATACTGAGAGTATCTTCCATTCTGGAACGTTCCGTAAATATACTATGTATTATTTTAAATTAATTAATTGTGAAATAACACAAATTGATCAAATAATACTTTTTGTGCACGTCGGAATTCGATCCCGCGACCGGATTGCCTTACCCCTCGAGCACGGAGGCCGTCCACCCCCGACCGCGGAGAGAATAATGCACATTTATAATATTTTGCAGAAGATAAAAAATCTTTTCGATTTTCTATTGGTTTAAATATGTTCAAGGCAGTTAATTTTATTCCTTTTGATAGTAGATATTCAATATATCTTGTGAATTTAAAGTTGGGTTTATTTAAAAAAAGATTGTATTTATTTCATTTCATAACTATAAGCTTGCATTTCTTATGGTAAAATCCACATTTAAAACGGTTTGAAGCAGCTAAACTAAAACCTAGATCATAGGTTTTGGCTAAACTCGCTCTTCCATGCATTGATTTTTTAATGAAGGTGAATTAAAATCATTAAAAACATGGTTGAATTACAATTAGCCTTGTTTCATTTTGCCGTGATGCGTAATTTGCACACAACAAAAAATTTTCGCAAAAAATAGGTATTCTCTTGTGACTTTCGCAGTAAAAAGATTCTTCATTGAAAAACCTTTTCCCATCAAACATTATCATCGTCCTCCAGGCGCTAAGCTTCTTAGAAATGGGGTACTTCGGACTTTTATCTTTCACACTAAACAAGTGTTATCAATTTTTAAAATTCAATTACGTTCCTAAGGCTGGGGAGATTACAAACTCGACGATCTCCGAGGAATTATTCAAAGACCAGGTTCAACAAAAGTTGTGTTCCACTCATCCACTCAGGAAATATTATACTGTAGATAGGTACTGGATATAAACTACCCATAAGATTATATTCCCAGGCAGGAACAAAGTACAAAAGAAGTGTCTGCGATTCCGACCTATTTTTTAAAACAAATCCCAGTGCTGTCGGATGTTACACAGGAAATTATTAATCATCATAACAAGGAACGTACAACGGTCGGATAACGCATTCACTTCTTATATCCGAGGTAAAGCAGACAATATAAATAGTAAACTCTTAACACGGCCCATAAGCAAGGGACAGGGCTAATCTCCCGAGGAAATACTGGGCTATAAACAACAGCGTCGTTTATAAAAGGTGCACGAAAATATTTATTTAAAAAATGCTGTTACCAAACCAAAGCCCGTCGGCGAAATATACGCTGGACAGTAGTAATTACATTTAAGATGAAACCATAGTAAATAATGCAAAATCACACAAAATCATATGTTTTTGTTTTGAAAATTTGATCGCTTAGAAGTATTATAGATGCTTCAATTAAATACTACGTGTAGAAGATACCTTGGCCCTTAAAAATATCGGCCATTTTTCTTTTTATAAGCCTATAAAAAAATAAAGTATAAGGTCTATAAAAAATACTTTTAAGTCCAAACTCTCCTATTTATAAACCCCTTTTCCGATATGGTTTTATTGTTTAATGTAGCAAATTTTGTTTCTTTTATAATAATCGCAAAAAAAATTGATTTTTACGCCCGAAGTACACAAAATAAAATAAAATATGCATTTTCGAGTTGTTATTTTACAATACGGCCGGCAGTAGACGAATTTGGATTTTCAAAGTGAACTCTATGCCATCCACCGAAGGGCTACATAACTAGTCACGCCCGTTTTTTTATCAGTTCGCAGTTCGCCCCCGAACGGAGCGGGAAACGGACGCTAGGCTCCACGTCGCTTTGTTCCGTGAAATCAATTTTAAAATTCTGTTACAATAAACAATGCGTAAAAAATGAGTTAATGTTTTTTACAGGCCTTTACGAAATCAACCTGTAAAAAAATTCTTAAAAACCTTTTCCAACAGCTTTTTCTCAAGTATTTTTAAACTCCTCCCATAAAAGGGCGTGATATCCGATTTCGATTTTTTCCTGTATCTACTATTGGATCGCCTTAATTGCCGATTATGTTATTTAAAGAAAAAAACGTCATAAATACAGGCTATGTAGGTACAAACAGTATATTAAAAAATTGAGATTTAAACTTGTAACATATAATAATATCACAAACTAAAACTTCCATGGTAAGAAAACCAACAATTATTTTTTGCGCATTTAATAAATACAGGTAGGTAATTTGTTTTGATAAATTTCGTTACAACGTTGCCATTCAATGCAAAATTGTGAATCTAACCTATTCTCATACTTCCCGTTCAGCACAAACAAAATAAATCTACATTTTTATATATGTATAATATCATTCGTAGGGGACTAATATTTTTTTAGTTCCCTGAAATCTTTCCATCTTTCTATTTGAATGTGGCATTTAAATGGCTTCCGTGTGATCTATGAAAATAAAGCTGAAATGCCGTGTGATTAACATAATTAAAATGGGTGCGAGTCGAATAAATTTGCAGGGCGACATATCTGATGGAATTCCTGGAGCGTGCAAGCTACGGGCCACGAGCAATGGGTTCTCCAGTCTCCAGTCCGAAATATACGCAAGGCAGAGAGACAGGTGGAGGATTTGCGCGGCCGGGCAACAAACAAAAAAGGAACAAAACGTTTAGGGAAAACAGAAGACGTCCAACAGATTCGCGCGCAAATATACGCCGGATTCCCGCGCTCAAAATATCATCTGGAGACGAACTCCGCCATGAGCAACGCTGGGATGCAGCGAGAATTTATGTGAAAACTCTCAAGTAATTATTAATTATGCCTTCTGATTAGCTTTGACAATTCCAAAAACGACGGCGTATAAAATGGCGGCCGTCCTAGTACCTATAGTTAGCATTCATAAACCTTTTGTATCAATGAAACAGTCGTGAGAAAAGAATTAAGAACAAAACCGCAACGACTGGAAGTGACGACGTTGTAGATAATGACAAAATGGCTACAAAAGAAATACACTTCACTAATGCTGGTAATTTATATCGAGATTACGAAATGATGAAAAGAAAACCATGTGGAGGGAAACATGATTTGAAGTACCAACACAAGCATTAATAAAATAAAGAAAATAAATTATGAGATGATAAAAAAGAAATGAGCTGGGTCTCATTAGCCTTGGGAATAAAAAAAATCCAACAAAAAATGAGTTGCAAATAATTTGTTAAAAACACGACATGCAAACAATGTTGTTTTCATAACAACTGATTGCTTCGTCGACTGAACCGTAATATTTATAATGCCAATCTTGGGGGTTATCAAAGCCTAAAAGTTCGTGGCTTGAAAATTCAAAATAGCAATAATTTTAGGTAAATAATACAAAATCCAACAAAAGTTATATTTTTAACGTATAAAAAGTTTTTCAAAATAAAAAGTTTCGAGATTGGGGATTCGTACCTATTCAAAATCAGGGGTAAATCGCGTTGGATGGATATAAGAGTTCCGAGTGTCATGAAACATTCTCGTTTTATTTTATTTTTATTTTATTTTTTTAATTTATTAAATTTCAATATAATTACATCTAATACAATATAAAGATATGGGTAGTCCCACAAAGCTGTAACAGATCAGCTTGTCTGTAGGTTCTACCGTATAATATTATTAAATAACACACATTAGCTTAATTTACAATATTAATACATAATAAAAGATTTAGGCTAGATAAATGTGTTTTTCATTTATTAACCACTTTTTTGTCAGTTTAGGGCAGGGTTCCTCACTAATTTTAAAATTAATGTTTTGGGTCAACATGTTATAGATCAAAGGTATCATATATTCTAGCGTTCTGGTACCTTAATAAGGTTCGCTGAATAATTCTTAATTAGAAAGCGAACAGAGCTTGCAAAGGAACTCGTCGAACAGGGTTGTTAAAAGTTAGTTCCGCGAGAGATAAATAGGTAATTAACAACCCTCCTGTCCAAACCGGCACATGCCACCCAGGACTGCCTAATAGAGTCAATTACGCTTTCCAGTCTGCTGCTCCCAGGAGCTTTAGGGGAGATCGTAAGCCGGAGAACGATAGGTTAGAGACAGCAATTAGATCAGGACAATACATTTGTACACTATTCAACTGCATTCCACTAATTTAAATTCAGTAAAAGCAAATAAAAGAGCCTTTTCACTTTATTTTTTTGACTGAATGCAGCGTCCAAAAGCAAAAGACTGAATTCCAAAATTACAATTTAAAAAATATATACCTATGTGTGTAATCTGAAACGCTCGAATCAGCCGTTGGCATTGTGCGTTTTAAAACTATGTGGATATAAATCAATAAAAAGTTCTCGTATTTGCAATAAACATTTTATTTCATCAGACAATGTGATGCCTCTGAAAACTAACTAACTAACCATCGCACCGTTCCTCCGCAGGGGTAGGCAGAGAGGACGGACCGCCAAACGACTCGGTCTTGGCACACAGTCTTTGCCTCACACACATTCATACATCGTCTCATGCATACTCTTCTATTATTCTGATTTTTGCCCGACTCAAGTATCTGATTCACTTGATCGTGCCATGTCTTCCTCGGGCGCCCCCGACTTCTTACACTATTTTTTTCTTTCATTCGCTCTACACGCCCAAACCATCTAAGGGTCCCTTTCTTAATCTTACTCATCAGCCTTGCATTATTTGCGGATATCCACATTTCTCACACGATCATACATGGTTTAACCACACATTAGCCTCAGGAATCTCATTTCAACAGCATTCAGTTTACTTTCATCTCTGCCAGTTCCATGCCTCACTGCCATTCATCAGGGTAGGTACCAGGACTCCATTGTGGACTGCTAGCTTCGCTTATTTTGTCAGACAGTTTTTTATTAGCGCCAACGGCATTCAGTTCTCCATTAATGGAGTTACCTGCATTTACCCTTCTTTCAATATCTCTATCAGCCTTCCCATGTCTCGTAAACATACTACCCAGTTACACAAACTCATCCACCTGCTACAAATATTTATCACTCACAACTATATTGCACACTGATTTCTTACTCTCTTTTTCAAACACCATGACTTTAGACTTACTTACATTCATCATTAATTCATTCTTCATACACACTTCGTTCATCCCTAGACATGAGAGATCTTCCATAGTGTTAGAAATCACCACCGCATCATCAGCATACAACAGGCAACATACTTTCAGATCACTCAATTTCGCGCCCAATTCCATCTCTTTCAATTCTTAATGTTATAATCGTGAGTTTAGTTTAATTTGAGCAAAAAATTATTTTAAAAGCAATATAAGTAAATATTACAAAATTAAGTACGATTTAACCTCACTTTTCGATATTTTTGCTTAGCAAATTGTTATTTCTGCCGTAAGACGCCAACCTGCAATTAAGTAGAAAACTTATTACTCATGTTATTCTGCTAAAAGTATGTGTTGATACATACTCGTACGTTCACAGGAAAACAATCTGAAATATATAACAATGAACAACAATCAAGGTTGCGGGTATAAATGAACCAAGTTTTCCCTTTTCCCCAATTACTTTTGAATTTATATTTCACAAATCATTTTAATTACAATTTTTTTAATCATTCCTTGACACTCCAACCGCCATGTTTATCAAGATATTTTTTAAATCGTCAAAAATAAATCATTTAAACCGTAAACGATATCCAACCACACCAGCGCCATCTGCTTCGAGCTTTCCAGATTACTTGCCATTTTAACAAACACATTAGTGAATAAAGTGTTGTACGGCACTGTGACAGTGCCATACGACAGTAACCGTACAACCGTAATGCTATAATAACGTAATGTACTCGAGATTAATCCATACAATGTATAAAAGAGCTTTAACGGTGCGGAAGTTACCGCCAAAAATCGTGGTCATTAGCCTTGGGGACACCGATATTGTGAGATTGAGCTGTATTTTAACCCCTCAGGCCTCGACCAACTTTATCAGCGGGTCAAAATATTTCCGCTATGCAATAAAATCAAAATAAATGGAATATTTCTGAACACATCCGAACACTGAGAACTGTTGTTGAAAGGTGATAATAATATAATTTAAAATTTTGTAAATCGAAATAAGCATTTAATTTTTAAAGTTTAAAATTTTTTGCATGCAAACATAAAGTTTTAATAATGGCTCACCTTACGTTTTTTTCTAACTAAAATTACTGATAAAGAAAAACAATAAAAACACATTTTTATTACTCAAATTTGTTATTTATAAACGCTATTGTCACCTCACACTTTGGTCGTTTCATGTAAAAATAATGAATAAAAAATTCCCAAAATTTCATAATTTTTACAAATGGCTTTGTAAATCCGAAACTTTGGTTTTATACATAGGCGTTTTCTCTTTCTAACGCCGTTCAGATTATATTTCTAACCACGATAATAAGGTAGACACAAAGATTTCTATAAGACCTATATGAGTTGTTCCGAAAAAGCCAACAAATTAGCCTGAAGGGTAAACTTGTAAAGCCGTCGCAAGGAGAAGAGGCATAACACCCGTACACGTGTTGAATAGGATTCGGATAGGTACTGAAATATCGAACTCTGGAAGCGATGGTAATGAACGTGATCACAGAAAAAACTTTACAGCGCCATTAAATCTCTGTTAAAGCAGCTGAGTAGCGGTACACTGTCTTTGAAGAATAAAAACATAAAATAATGATCGAAGCTGATTCCAATTGCAGCTGGAACGATGAAGTTTAGATATAATTCATGATAAATATTATGAAAAGTGTAATTTATACAGCTGGTAAGAAATTCGTCGAATGGTAGAAGGGAAATATAAGAATTATTATATAACACAGAATATAATTACGAAAAGCACACTGAAAATTAACCTAAGTAAAAAAAGCTGGGAAAACTTAAAAATATTGTTAAGAATTTCATAAAATTGATCTGCGTTTGACTTGAAATTTAACTAGGTAAGACCTATCTGAATTAGATAATTGACTCACATTGACAGTCTTCTATCTCAATTTATAATATAATATGCATATTTGACCGGTCGGTGGCTGAGTTGATATCGCGTTAGGATCCCACTTAGGGCGTTGTGTGTTCCATTCCTAGGCTGACTAAGTCCTCCATCACGACATAAGAATCATTTTCCGCTTCCTATGGTGGTGGTAGGAGATTTCAAATCTTGTCAGGTTATTCGTAACCCGGGAATGTATGGTCTTTCTTAAAAAAATAAATTATTAATTAAAAATAATAATAATATGCCGCCTTGTGAGGGCTACTCTGAAGACTATTTCTGGAGCGAGTAGGTACCGAAGGCGATGCATTCCGCGTCTGGTTTTATTTGTCAATTTCCAGTTCAGCAAACATCTAAGCGGTGGATCACCAGATACAAATAAACGGAGACAGTGCGATGATACCAGCTCTGGTTTCGTCTCGTCATCGATTCGGCACGACCCGCTCCCGCTATGCTAAAACTTCCTTTATTGCATGGGCCATGGGCTCCCAACCCAATCCGATCAAGCGATCCGTTTATTGCCAATTAATACATGGACCCGCAGCAATCACACGGATGGCATTTCTAAGGTGTCACTTACACTATAAAATACAATCATATTTTAATGAAAACGGGCACTTAAATGGAATGAAAACAATAATGGTGTGATCAAAACGGTTTCTTTCATATTTATTTCATAATTTTTTTAAAAGTCACTTTAATATTTCATAAGAAAGATTCGCTCTAATGTAATCGCTTATAAATCTTTGTTTTTATTTTTTACACATATTTAAAAAAAAAACCTAAGGACATATATTTTTTTAATTTTATCTATTGTTGAAAATGGTATGAATGATAACATTTTAATGATAACTTCTTAACACTTTGTTGTTAATTCATATATTTTTATCACTTATTATTTTCTATGTATATCATTTTATTTTTAAATTTTATTATTTTGCTTTTACTTAACTGTTTTGCATGACCGATATTTGCGTGTGTTATTTTTATTAAATTGTGAAATTATTAACCCCAATACAGGCGAACCCTAGTGGGGTTAATAATTACATGCTAAAAATTTATGTTTACAAATTGTGAAGAAGCAATAAATAAATAAATAAATTGCCAGTTAAATTAAGCCTGTAAATAATTATAATTATTACCAATCTAAATAATAATATGCAGAGGTAATAAATTGAATGTTGAAAGCATTATCAGTATTGTCACTTTAAAGGAAAACACGCAGCCAGATTATTAAGAGGAAACCTGGTCGCCGAGAAATTTGAACAACAGGTATTTTACCAAATAGTTGGTATCACTGTTGCTCATCATCATCACTATTGGCTCTACAACCCCTGGTGGGTCTTGGCCTCCTCAAGAGTCTTCCTCCACTCATCTCGGTTTTGTGCCAGCTCTCTCCAGTTTGGAAGCTCCAAGATAGATATGTCTTTGAGGACGTTGTCGCTCCATCTTAGTCTTGGCCTTCCCAGGCTCCTTCGCCCTATTGGTCTCTTCGCACTGTTGCTCATACTCATCCAAATAATGACAATTGCGCCTCATGACAATCGAGGTTCTGTGTTTCCCATTTTTCTCATCCAAAACTGAACCGATTTTTATATATATATTTTTTTACAAACTGTGTTAGAAGAATGTACTCTATATATGTATGTTTCTTTTTTCCAAAAAAATACATTGGTTATTTTGTATACTGTCTTTTGACGGCGTTCAAACCAGGCAATTTTAACGATTTTTGGAGGGTCCTAACTCCTTATAAGTAACTTATTAACAAAATCAGAGTGTGCAATTCACACGCGGTAGAAGTGACCCCTTCAGAAAACTAAAGTAGACAAGAATGGGAAGGCTAAGAAGCATCGCATAAAGAGGAGACCGATAGGCTACGAAGCACCGCACAAAGAGTAGGTACCTATACCGATTATACTATCGCATTCTCCCGCAGGTTAAATCCTGTAGAAACGCTCCGACACGCTAGTGGTCGATATCTATATTATAAATATTAAAAAATATTTGCAGTGTCAAAATCTAGAGAGGAAATTGGGGAATACGTTTGTATGGACAAAACGCCGCCCGGTCTCCTCTCAAGTTCAGCAACTCCTACAGAATGACGTCTCGCTCGTTTTCCTCGGTGATAGTTGTTGCTTGGAGATTAATTAATCTGACACAGAAAGACAAGGTTTGTTGTGGGAACAACAGTTAGGAAACTGACTCACTGACCCACGCATCCTTCGACTTTATACTGGATGTTCTGGAGAGATCAACGGCGAATGCATTTATTCAAATTACCCGTTTAGAAACTGCAATAAGCGGAAGTAGTGGCGAAGTAACTGCTCACTAAGCCAATAATCGTTACTTAGGTAAGTAACCTGTCGAGACAAAAACTCCTCACGACTAGTTTGCATTTTGTCTAGCACGAGTGTCGAAGCGAAGATAGTTTATATAGACAAAAAATGCACATTTATCGAGAGAAACTGTGACAAGGTGATGAAATGGCAGTGAAACACTGAGCCATACTGGAAGCTGGTGTTAAAAATACCCTCGTTGTCTCCGAAGGGAATTTGGTTGATGACAGAAACTTAATTGAGTGCATTCTTTTGGACCACAAGCACCTCCACGGGCCCATCTTTCCACACACTTCAACATTTATTTATATGAGACCTGAGTAATTTAAATTTTAAATTGTCTCATATATGTCTGAGACGGTGCGGCTATCTTCGTAAAAAACATTACTTGCGCGTAAAATTGATCTTTCGAGAAATTAAAATATAGATGAGTCTACCAGCACCAGCTCGAAACGTATTTTAAAATGTTCCCTGCCTTGTGACTTACGGAAAGTTTATAAATAGATAGTAATATTTACAATATGTAATAACAGATGTGTACATTTTTTCCACCAGTACATTGCGTCCGTCCTCATTTTGTCCGGCGTAAATTTTGGCACGATAGAATGCCAGACACAAAAACAAACAAAAAATCCAGGAAGTCTAACGAAACTGTTAAAACTATTCAAAATTAATTTTGTCAAAGACTTCAGACAATAGAAAAGCGTGCGGACCAGACGATATTCCAGTTGAGGTGTTGAAGCTCTTTAATTATGAAAATGTTGACTACCTGTTGAGGTTATTTAACTCTATATATGACACAGGGAATATACCCCAAGATTGGCTAAAATCCACCTTCGTGACATTGCCTAAAAAAACAATACAGTAGAAGTGCAGTGACTATCGATTAATAAGCCTGATGAGCCATGTCCTTAAAATATTCCTTAAAATAATACATGCCAGCATGTTGGGATCAGGAGCAGGACTTGGATGACACTCAGTTTGGCTTCAGAAATGCGTTTGGGACGCGTGAAGCATTATTGTCTATCGACGTACTATTGCAAGTGTCGTGACCAAAGAAAGGAAGCCTTTGAAAAGGCATTTGACAGGGTAAAACATGCTGACCTAATGAAAATGCTTGCGAATTGTAACGTTGACACCAAAGACCAGAATTTAATTAAAAATCTGCATTGGCTCCAAAAAGCAGAAATAAGACATGGGAATGAGAGATCTAATGCAATTGCCATTTAGCGTCGAGTACGACAAGGCTGTATCCTGTCGCCACTATTGTTTAATCTCTATTCCAACTATGTATTTAAACGAGCCCTAAGTAATACTGAGAAGGGTCTGAAGATCAACTGAGTTGTAATTAACATAAGATACGTAGATGAAACTGTATTACTAGCTGACTGTATCGATGACCTCCAAGACCTATTAAATCTTGTTAATAATGCTGGTGAGCAACTGGGCCTAACAATTAACGTCAATAAAACTAAATGGATGACATTTGGACGACTAGATCACCCTGAATCAGTAATACAGTTAAATGGTTGCAATGTCGAAAAGGTGGAAAGATTTAGATACCTCGGCAGTATTCTCACGGAGACTCTTGACCCAGATGTAGAGGTTAGGTGCAGAATTGAAGCAGCAAGAACTGCGTTCATTAAAATGAAATCCCTCTTCTGCAATGACAATATCAGCTTAAAACTGAGGCAGAGATTGCTAAAATGTTATGTGTGGTCGGTCTTGCTGTATGGATGTGAAACATGGACCTTAAAAGTAAATACCATGAACAGGTTAGAGGCTTTTGAAATGTGGCTTCACCGGAGAATGCTCAAGGTCCCATGGACCGACATGATCACCAACACAGAAATTCTCAGGCGGCCTAGAGCAGATAGAGAACTGCTTACATTAATAAAAATCAGGAAAATTTCATATCTGGGTCATATACTTCGAGGGGAGAAGTATCACTTGCTCCATTTAATATTAAAAGGCAAGATATAGGGTCGCCGAGGGCCTGGTAGGAGACAAATGTCTTGGCTGCGAAATATATGAGAGTGGACCGGCATTAGAAGTGTGGAGGAGCTATTCCGGGCAGCGCAAGACAGAGAGACATTTTCAAGAGTGATCGCCAACGTCCGGGGGACCCGATACGGCACACAAAGAAGAAGAGGATAAGGTCATTTCTCTCGTATGGAAGATTAACTAACAGATCGAATCGTGAACAGTGTCAACACACATTGCCTTGAGTCACGAGATCAAGATGTTTCGAGAAATGCCAATGGAGATGAAAGGGTTTCACGAAGCGACGAATCGCCTCATAAACTTGTGTATTTATTGATTCCAGACAAGCCCAAAGTGTAAGTGCTTTAGCCACAAGAATTCTACTACGGTGGTCGCGTCTAGCGGTGGGACTATAATATAGTCCCGTCGCTAATATATTATATTGCCAGTAAAGAATTCATATATCAGATGCGAACAAAAAGACAAATTGAATAGAATCTGAATTTACATCTGTACATGATTTTAAAGCAGCAAATTATTATAACGAATTGCTGAATCCCGGAAGGAGAGTGAAATAACAATCGGGTGGAAACGTTCTCCTTTGTGGTATAAAGACTACATCTCTTTATTTTCCTGATTCCGATGAATTATTTTTAAATGATTCGCGCTTGTGGTAAAGGATCAAACGCTATGTTTTTGTAACAGAATTAAATAATATTTTCTATAAGAGAATTTTCATTTTTAATAATGTTTAACAGGTTGATGTCTCATTCATCATTTGGATTTACAGACCCTTGCTATGACTTGATATGAATACAACCATAACGGTGGCAATGACATCAAAAACATAATATTATTGTGCTTATTTCTCACCGCCGAAAATTTTTCGACTATTGATTCAACGCTAAAAGCTGACCTCGCGTTTTTTCTAACTAAAATTACTGATAAAGAAAAAAAAATAAAAACACAAATATTTTATTAGACAAATTTATCTTAAACGTTATTATCGCCTCACCTTTTTGCCGCTCCACGTAAAAATAATTAATAAAAAATTCCCAACATTTTTTTTCGAATTGCGATCCGAAACTTTGGTTTTATAAAGGTGGGTGTGCATTTTACTTCTTTTGTGTTTAATTTTTAGATTTGAATATAAAGTTTCTCTTTCTGACACCGTTTAAATCATATTCTCACTATGATAGTAAGGCAGACAATGATTTCTACGAGATGTATAGTTTGACAAGAAAGTGTAGAAATTAAATCAATTGGAACTAAACGTATTCATTACTATGGCAACACCGAATTATATGACGTTTCGTATGGCTGTCATATTATAGCGTGTTACGGTTGATTTATTGTTCTAAATCTGAGTAGAACATCGCTGATTTGATAATATTTTTATTCATTGTTTGCCTGAATTTAATTAAAATGAATAAATTATTACATAGTGATACAAGAGGGGTTATATTCTGCGTTTTTCAACGCTGCCTAGCCGAGTGTCACGCGAAGAAGCTTGTGTTTAATTTAGAAGATGTTTGCAAACGAACTGCAGAAATGACTGGTACGTAGTATAGTTTGTTTAATAAATTTCATTAGTATTACAAGATTTATGCGAATTTTCGAGCGATAATAACCATTACAATCTGATTTGAGGTTATGGTAAAAAAATCTGATTTTGACACTTCATTTTGACAGTTAATATGCGGCCACAGGAAAAAGGGAATAACTCAATAAAAAAAATAATATTAAACTCGTAGAAAAGTTACTTTTTTCTCGTTTTCTCTTTCTTTCTTTCCAAGTGAATATTATCTAGTGTGTGTTTTTAAAACTCCCTTCTATAATAATAATTTTAATGATTTTTCACACACAGGTAAATCTGAATCAACGGTAAGACGAATCGTCAAGGAAGGGGAAAAGGCAGATGGAAAATTTGAAACACCGGGAAAACGGAAAATGGGCATTATGTAATAGCATGAGTGCTGATGATTGGAAAAATTGTTGCAAACACGTGATGAAAATTGATGCAGAATATTATGCACGAGGCAGTACTCTATATATGATGATATCGATGAACTGCGTTTAGATGAAGATAAAGATACGGAAGAAGAAGAATCACACGAGGACGAAGACAATAATTACATGTCGGGTGTTGAATTAATAGACTTAAATTTTTAAGTACCTACGTTTTTATATCGGAATAAACGCCCACTTAAAACTTGTTTTGTTTTATTTTGCTTCTATTAAATTACAGTTTTTTGTGCAAATTTTTTGAAAATACAAATACGCTATGAAATATGCATTTTGCCAGAAGTGTTTTTTTAAAACATACGTTCTTTGTCTTATGAGCCATCTCGGTGTTGCCATTTAAAACTAGAAAACGATCGCAGCGCCATCATTTATTTTCTACACTTTCTTGCCAAACTGTATATCTATGAGTTGTTTCGAAAAGCGAACAAATGGCTATTTATGGCTAATGGAACTATAAAAATAGAACTGAGCGGCAGGGTTATTTAAAAATATATATTATTCCCAATGGTTCGCAGGGACCAGCCTCCCACACGTGCGAAATATAAAATGATTACTGTGTATAAACATTATAATGTGTTTAACCCCATTAGTGCCGGCTAGCCCACGCAGTCTCGCCCGCGCCAATACAGTACCTACCCGACAAAGCGCAACCACTTGGGCGTGAGTCGAGTTGCTGCACTCACTGCAATACTGCAACACTTCAACACTCCATTCATAACTACTGTAAAGCACCTGAGCCCAGAGTCGGGTAACACCCATTAAACCTGGCGCGAATTATTGCCTATTGTGACTAGCCCATGCCGTCACCTTTACTGCGAGCGCCGCTCGGCCACGGACATTCGTAAATTCGTATACTCAGACTTTAACTTGACCTGCACATGCACAACGGTCTCGGATTGTTATAGTTTTTTTATAGGTCCTCCTCGGAGAATGATCTGGTACTGCGAATCCGAGTAATTAAGACGTTGAAGAATTACAATTCTTCCTAATAATGGCTCAGGAATTAGCATCAATTTCAAATAAAATCCGTAACGCTACTGCAACAACATATTTCTAAATATCGCAATACAGATTCAGCATAACATATACCGTGACTTAACGAGACCAATCATTGCATTTGCGAAATATTGAATAACATCTAATATATAAAATTCTCGTGTCACGGTGTTTGTTACCATACTCCTCCGAAACGGCTGGACCAATTTTGATGAAATTTTGTGTGCTTATCTGGTAGGTCTGAGAATCGACCAACATCCATTTTTCATACCCCTAAAAGTAAAGGGTGTTCCACTCCGAAGAAAATTATTTTCCCCATACATTTTGTATGGAACGAATTCTCCTACTTTGAAAGAACTGCAGCAATATTGTAAGGGGTATAATATTGAACTGTGAACCGGGGGAGGGGGGAGGGAGGAAAGGAACTCAGGAAGGGGGGTTAGCGGGACGGGGGAAGGGGAGAAGTGGAGTGGGGAGAGGGAACGCGAGAGGGGAAAGGATACGCAGGGAGAAACAATTTAGATCAAGGTATGGTAAACGCAGGGAGAAACAATTTAGATCAATTCAGCTAATAAGTTGACAACAGTTTTTGATTCTGAGGCGGTACGAAGTTCGCCGGATCAGCTAGTAGAACTATAAAATTAAAACGTTTGTTTTCCGCTTTCAACCTTCAGATATTTTACTAAGTCTAAGTGTGTTTAATACATTATTATGTTCTTAGTCATCGATTCAGAGTGTAAAGACGAGAGAGGGAAAATATTAAAAAAAATTATATACAATTAAAAATGAATAAAAAAAAAGCCATTTACAACGAGTGGCAGGGTGAGTACGAGAAAGAGATATTATAGCTCATAATTTGCTTCATTCGTATATACGGTATGTAGGCACATAGGTACTGTTTCTTCCTTTTGTGCAAATTTTCTTTTTAATCATTTCGTATAATTTGTAGGTACTGTGTAATTGGACAGTAGGTACCTAGTCCATTAGTAAAATAATTAAACAGATAGCGGTCTACCAGAAAAAACAGCGCTAATAAAGCGAGCAAATCAAGAAATCTCGTAAACTGCAATACAGTACCCGACACCTATAATACACCATGTCCTACCTCCAGTGCAAGAGGTAAACGAACTGCAACAAGGAACGCAGGTGACTCGCAAATACCACCCACAAAAAGCCAGGCTGGTTGAAGCAGTCCATTGTGCAAC
Organism: Limnephilus marmoratus; assembly: GCA_917880885.1. Classification (NCBI taxonomy): domain Eukaryota; kingdom Metazoa; phylum Arthropoda; class Insecta; order Trichoptera; family Limnephilidae; genus Limnephilus; species Limnephilus marmoratus. The sequence continues at coordinate 30,542,356 of OU862912.1, read as the reverse complement.
ATCCAACATGTCAACAAACTGGTGACAGAACTGAGTATGTCGGTGGAGTTTTCCATTACCTCATTACCCCTTACAAGGAGCGAGTCTTCCCGCTTCCGTATTCTGGAACACGCACCAACTCATCAACTCACCAACATGCCGGCAACTCCAAGAACTGCCTTGCCCAACTTGCCAACTGAAGATGCCCAAAAGGGGCACATTTTAAATACACGTAAAGCTTTAAGACATTCATAAACTTTTTTGGCTGTCGAACCCGAACCAGTCAGATATTTACATCTCTTATATGGAAGACTGCAGATTCACGAAAAATCGTTGAACCTAAATTAAATTCTCATTTTATTTATTTAAAAAACAAGCACAGGTCAGCGACATCTCAGATGATCTTAGGGGTGTCCCATAACTAGGAATCTTGAATAAGTATATGAACACAAACGTATGGCGCGTTCAGACGTTTCAATTTTTGTTGATCCACTTTTATTTAACGTAAAAAGTTGAACGAGATTATGTTCACACGTTTCAATTTAAGTAGAACCGAATTTGACATTCAAGATGGCGTCAACTGAAATTGTCAGTGCGTGCGTCTCTCTAACTTCTGATGTTTTGCGAGATGAGCTCGAGATTATGAAAAAGCATAAAAAACGTCGAATTTGGGCGAGAAAATGGATCATGAATTAGGCGCATCCAACACAATTTTGAAAGAGATGGAACTAGAAGACTCCGAAGGATATGGATGACAGAAAAACAATTTGATGAGCTGCTTTCCAAAATTGGCGATAAATTTTTTCAGAGATGTTTAAATTAATAATAATTACTACTAACTACAATAACCGGAGAAGCAAGGAAATAATCCATATTTCGTTAAAATTAGCTTTACCATAACCTAAAAACAACAACGCCAAACGTCATACTTTGACATAGGTAGTTATTGTTATTAGATTTGTACAAAGTTTTTTTTCTTTTAACTTATGCGTATTAATGGTGACGCATGCTCTGAATATTTACCGTTATTTTTTTGTCATTATCATAATATATTGGGTAGGTAGTGTAAATGAAACACATATTATTTATTGCAGTATCACGGGCATTTCTATTTGTGTACACTTCTTGCTTTTGATCCCGAAGACAGGGATGCATAAATCTGAACATCAAATCATCCGACCATTTCAAATATTTTTTCGTTGAAACGGATTCCATGACGATAGAACTAGGAATGTCTAACGAATATGGACATAAATGTTTGACGTCTAGTTGTGCACGCGAGTAACTATGGTAACCACGATGGCGCGATCATACTTGAACGTCAAAAGTAGACGGGCTATCAACTTTAGCTAGTCAACAAAAAACTTGTTCAACTTTGTTGAAAGAAGGTTCACACCTGTCAATATGCTTTCAAGTGTTGAGTTGATCAACTAAAGTTGAACCGTGTGAACCGGCTAATAGAGGTACCCATACTTTCGAGTCGAAAAGAAAATGGGTTATTGATGCACCTACCGAAAGCGAAGAGAGTGAGACTCATATTTTACATAGATTATTTTAGACACACAGCTTTCTATAAATTCGTTCGAAAGCCATTCACTTAAACAGTTTATCGTGGTAGATAACGTTTTATGACCAAGAAACTAAAATAGGACTACTTTCAGATAATATTAATAAATTTGTATATCCCGGCTTCTCCCTCAGTTTAGACTAAAATAGTCCTAACGATCAAGACATAAGGGTCAAGTGAATAATGTGGGGATTCCATTAATTTTAATTCCAACACTTAGTTTAAACGAATACCTTTGTACTTAATAGTTATAGGCAACTTAAATAAGATTTTATTGGATGGGGTCATATTCAAGGAACACTTTCACAATTTCTCAAGACGATTAATTGCCATTGACTCGAGTTTAACTGGCTTACCTTTACGACCAGGAAACCTCGCGGCTATATATTGAAAATACAGTACAACACAATGTCAACACAATAAGCGGTTCCTAACAATGATGTTAAAAAATAACAATGGATATATGAATGAATGCGTGCAAATTTAATAAAAGGGAGAAGAATAATTAATTCTCAGAAAAAATTAACTCTGTAGAACGACTTTTTTGTAGAGACCGCTCGAAAAACAGACGTGTAATATCGTCGAGGAAGCTGTTAGGTATCTACACGAGGGACATGTCTCGAAAAATAAACGGAAACTGTTTATTTTATCAACCATTATTTTTTTTATATGAATACCGCACAAGAGTCCCAACTGCTCTCGTCTGAAGCCAGTGAGACTATGGCATCCCCAATTGGGGTATGTTGTGAGGCTGAAGGTAGTGGAAAGAGGGAAAGGAGATAGGGAAGAGAAAGGTGGGGAAGTACCTGGCTATTAAGATCTGGTCACCAAACACGGCTAATGCCATTTCAAGCAACGTTTCAATTCTGAATGGTGGTCTTACAACAGGGCGATACTGAGAGTATCTTCCACTTTGGAACTTGCCGCAAATGTACTATATATTATATTTAACTAACTAACTAACTAACCATCACGCCGTTTTCCCGCAGGGGTAGGCAGAGAGGACGGACCGCCAAACAACTCGGTCTTGGCACACACTCTTTGCCTCACTCACACTCATACATCGTCTCATACATTCTCTTCTATTATTTTGACCATGACATGGCCCGACTCAAGTATCTAATTCACTTGATCGTGCCATGTCTTCCTCGGGCGTCCTCGACTTCTTCTACCATTCACACTCGCGTCGTATATTCTTCTTACACTACTTTCTTCGTTCATTCGCTCTACATGCCCAAACCAAATTGTGAAATAACACAAATTAACAAAATAAAATTTATTTGCCACGCCACGCCATATGGGATTCGATCCCGCGACTTTCGGTGTGCGAGTCAAGAGCCTTACCGCTGGACTAGGTACGCCGGCCGTCAAATTATTTGCAGTCATAAACCATGTATACAAAAGTGGAGTAAAATATCACTAAAGCAGTCGTGCACAATGCAGTCACAATACATGAATGTTAACCGAGATTGGCTGCACGAATATTTCTACTGCTAAAATTGATAACGCTGGTTGAAACCGCAAAACCGTAGCCAAATATAAGTCCATACCTAAATATATTATTGTACATGTTAGGTTGAAAGGAAATGAATAGGTACATCGTGGTCAAACAGGGGTCAACTCTTATCCAAACGTTCCGGAGAGTTTCACGGGAATGGTGGCGAAATACTTGCCGGTTTTCATTTTACAGAATCCAAAATAATAATATCATTTTGAATTCAACGTGAGAAGTGGTAACTTTTATAAATGCCAGGCGACGATTGCTCACACGGCACGCCCCATTGCAACATTGACTAAAACATATTCATTTATTGGTACATTGATTGGCATCGTTGCTACGGGATAGTATCCCATTTGGTCGGTGGCTCGCCCAGATAGGTCGGGCGTGTCAGTAATACCTGCTGATAAAACCTGGGGAATAATCGATGCCATACATTCTCTTGGATACAACGGTGAATATTAACCGGCCATAGAGATAGGCACAAAAGAGATTAACCCTTTTTTTAAAAATCGGTTAAAATTTATCCGAATGAATGAATTAGTAATCAAATAATCTTATAAGTGTTAAAAATCACCAATTAACAAAGTATCGCCGATTTCATCCCCGGAAGGGGAGACGACAAATAATGTGTAAATATCTCGTCGGGGTTGAGGCGTTCCAGCATTATTCGATTTTTCAATGTTTTCAGAAACAGTTGCCTTTATTGAAACCCAAACTACCCGTTCAAGGATAAAACTTTATAATAATCTCTCTCTCTCTGGTTTCAATCCTGGGATTGGTTTGCAGCAATTTCATCTATTCGCCTCTTCCACTCTTCCCTGTCTTGTGCGGCTCTTTTGAAGTCTGCATATGATGAGCAGCGCACGTCCACCAGCAGGTCCTCCAGGTACTCTCGGCGTGGGCGTTCCCTAGAGTTTGTCCCCTCGGTCATATCAAAATCAAAATCATTTATTGTACAAAATTTTCATTTAGTACAAAAGGTATAACTTATAGGTACCTATATCCTATTTCTTCCAGTTAACCTAACATGTTATACAGATATGAACACAAATGAAATATAAATATAAAAGTGGTGTAATACAAAGTGAATTTGTTTTAATTTATTATATAAACATAAATATAAAAACAGTTGTACCTATGTGAGGTATTCACTTAATATGTAATGAGACCTGTTCAGAAGGAATGTTTTAGTGATGACTTAAATCTGAGTGTATCTTGTATTTGTTTAATATCATGTGGAAGGTTGTTGTATACTTTAATGGCCATGTAAAAGGGTCCTTTTTGGAAAATTGTTTTGTTTGCTTTTGGTATTAATAAATTTTCTGTAAACCTTGTAGCGTGTTTATTTGTAGAGTTTTTTTGTGGAAACTTTTCTGGAGATGATCGCACTAACATGCATAACTCCATTATATAATGTCGGTGACTGTAAGAATTTTCAAATTTTTAAATAATAGGTCTGCATGAATCCCGATTAGCAGAGTTTGTCATTTTTCTTATACATCTTTTTTGGATGATAAAAACATCTTTGGCGTTTACTGAGTTTCCCCAAAAGATAATTCCGTATTTTATTATTGAATATACATAACCATAGTATGCGGCCATTACCGATTATGGCATGCAAGAGGCATTACCCTCCATTATGGCATGCAAGAGGCCTTCTTGTCTGTTACATGGCCGATCCATCTTGCGCGCCTTTCGGACAAGGTCCTGAGCAGGTGCCTTCCTCCTTCGATTCTTTGGAGAACCTCCTCATTTGTAATGTGGTCTCTCCAGGAAATTCCTAATAGTCTTCTATAGGACCACATCTCAAAAGCCTATAGTCTCCGTTTATCTCTTTCGGATAGGCACCATGTTTCGCAGCCGTACATCATACATACATAGGTCTTGATGAGGAGTATTCTCAGTTTTAGGTCTATATTATTCGATTCTATTATTTTCGACCTTTTATTGAATGAAAGCCTAGCCTATACTAGGTGTATACCTGGTGTATTTGTGTATAATAATACATATAATATAATAGAGTAGTTTTGTGCCATTTCATTTTTGGGAGGCGGGTATGGGTTTCGCCGCCCGGGAACCATTTATTGGATAGCCAACACCTCTCACCCCAAGTGGTTCGCTACGTTTGGTGACTTTGCCGGGGTACCCGGGTTCGGAACATCGCCTTGCACCGCAGTGGGAGGGGTGAAATTCATACGCCCGTCACACCTGGACACACTGACCCCCAGATTCCTACCTACCCCGAACACACTTTGCCCCTTCCCAGAACTTCCTCTCCTTCCTTTACTAAAAAAAACTTCCACACAGCATCTCCAAAGATGACATAGGCCCTGAGGGGAATTATTTTAATCAGGGCCTCATGTGTGGAGCTAATGTAAAAAATCCCTTCTACTGAACTGCTATTTTTGGCGACGTAAAATTTTATAGGTAGTATAAACTTATACGATTCTTTATTATTATTAAGTCTTGACATGGCTACCCTAAGCATGAATTTATTTTGACTATCTATGTCTTATTTCGAAGCCCTCGGCCTGGTGTCATGAAAGTGTAAATAAACACGGAAAATAGCCCCAAATAACGCGAATGTTGCGAAAATTTGTGGGTTTAATAATAGACCTCCTGGGACTTCCTCGGGGCAGGGTTGTCAGAACCACCCCCTCAGGATTCCAGACCCCAGACACGCACAAATAGGGGCATTGCTCCGGCCATAGTCGCTAGTCGCTAGCCAGGCAAGTTGATGCCCCTCTCTTGTTCTGCTTTGTTGAGAATACTTCTCTCTGACGCGACGGGTCGATGAATCCGCAATTTTACAGGAAATAGAAAAACTGCATTGTTCGCCAATAATTCGCTCTTATTTTTATATACTCTTATAATTCGATCTGTAATTTCAGTTTTTGGTGGTTATATGTTTTAATTCAGAACAATAGTTGTGTTTGGGAAGGTACCCTGGAATCCGGAAGAATAGGTGTGTTATTTGAGGTACCTACCTACCTAACCTGAGCAGCAAATTTAAAAAAAAATCAGAGTGTGCAGTTCACACGCGGACGCGGTAGAAGTGAAACCTTCGGAAAACTAAAGTAGACAAGAGAGGGGACGAAGCACCACACAAAGAGAAGGCCGATTATTTTATCTCATTCTGTGGCATGCTAAATCCAATAGATGTGAGATTTTGTCTCTTTTTAGTGTAGCTTTTTCGTTGCATCGAGTTTCAAATCACACCGGTGCTGAAGAAGTTTTCACTTCAATAATATTGACATGTTTGTGTGACAAGAGCTTTAAGCATTTTTCAAAAAAATATATTTATGTGCAGTTCACACGCGGTAGAAGTGAAAACTTCAGAAAACTAAAGTAGACAATAGTGGGGAGGCTACGAGCACCGCACAAAGAGGAGACCGATTATTCTATCTCATTCTGTCGCAGGCTAAATCCTCTAGATGTTTGTGTTATGTCTCTTTTTAGTGTAGCTTTTTCATTGCCATCGAGTTTCAAATCACAACGGTGCTAAAGAAGTTTTCACTTCAAGAACGTATGATAAGAGCTTGTATTTTTCAAATAATAAGGCATATTCATTTTTATGGTGAATATGCTAACCCTTTCGTGCTATTTTTTTATTATCAGGGGGGAATCAGAAATAGAAATTATTATTAAATTAGCAGGAGGGGTTAACGTGGGTTATCTGGTAATAAGGCATTAACTATAAAATTTTAAATTTAAAAAATATATTTAGTAAAAGAAACGTTTTCTTCATAATAAAATAACATTGTGTGTAATTTTTTTATGTTTTAATAGCGTAGCTTTCATAAAGAATACAGCAGTTTGGTTAGGTAATGTATAAAAAAAAAAAATTATCGGTCAATATCTCGATGGCTGCGTTGAACCAAACTCCGCGGAGATAAAACGATGGTACAGAGGGGGGTACCTACCCAGCGGCAGGTATAAAACCCGCAGTTGGAATTTATTAATGGTTTTAATATATCTTTGGGCTATGATAGGCGACGCACCTGAAAATTAGATCTGATAAAAGCCTGCTTAAAGACAAACCTTTCATTTAAAACTGAATGTTCCAACCATAAATTTATTCTATGGTTTCAATGATCAGCACATTTTTATTTTGAATTTACAAACCTAAAAATGATTAATTAAATTACATGCACACATACATACATATTATATAAACTTACATGTTTATATAAGTATAGGTATATATGTATGTATGTGTGTATGTACAAGTATGTATGTGTATTTATATACATACGTAACAGCTACCTTATTTATTTGTGTTTATTTTCGAGGCAACTTTGGCAATTTGTTAGTTATTGGAAACATTTCTACCATTTTTTTAATTTTTTAATAATTTTACTTAAATATGTTACACTTACTAGACTTCATTTCAAAATAACTATCCTCCGTTGGTCACCATCAAACAGGCAGCTGCCTAGTATGGTAATCTAATGGAGGCGTCTACTAATATCTACAGGAATTCCAAAAACTGAAAAAATCGAACTAATATCTATGAGAATCAAAGTGTTGACGAATATCTACAGCTCAAACTGTTGATTAATATCTATGAGAACCAAAGTGTTGACGAATATCTACAGCACTGGCAGAGGTTGGATTTGCAATTGTGTATAGCATATTGGAATAACGTAATATTGCGTATGCAGTTTAAAAAACTTAATTTATGTAAGTATGTATGTAAAAATCCCTAATATCGGACTATTGGACACATTTAGCTGATTAGTCCAACCTATGCTCTGTAGATATTAGTTCAACCTAAGCTCTGTAGATATTAATCAACACTCTGAAGTTCGTAGATATTAGTTCAACATATGAGCTGTAGATATTCGTCAGACATACAGGTTGTAGATATTCGTATCTGGAGTCAATCTAATGTATCTTCTCAAGTAAATGTATTAATTATTATGTAACGTGTACTTAAATAAATAAAAAAAAATAAAAAAATGTATCGTTGCCTAGATTTGCGTAACCAGGGAGATATCCCAGTCTCAGCCATGTGATCTATCATATATTCTCTGCAACATTTCCCATCATTGGGGGTGTCAAAGGATCACTGCTAGCGGTAAATGAAAAAATGATTACATACAAAAGCACAGAAAATTTAAACATTTACTGCATATTTTTTTATATTAATTCTAATTATGTATGCATATTTAAATCGTGTCATACCACCATAATAACAAATGTATGATAATGTATTCAGTGGCGTAGCTAGCATGGGTGGCACCCGGGGCGGATAACGTGGTAATCCCCCCCCCACCCCACCCCCAAAAAAAAAACCCAAATTTCGAATTCATAAAAATAAAAACATTACTACCTGGTCAAATGTAAATTGGTCCGTCCGGGGGGGGGGGGGGGGGGTGAGAATTTCTGAAAATGGGGGTGACACCCGGGGCGTCAAAGGGTTGTTGAAGATGCATGATTCAAAGTTGCCATGGAATTGATTTTTCACGGGTCTGCGCTAGATACGATACGATTGTACCACCCCAACCGGGAGCACTCTGGTCCCGGTGATAACCGTACACCAGGGGGCACTGATTTGTTAGGACTTGGAACACGTGTGAAGATCCCCCGTTATTTTTCACTAATCTGCGCTACAAATAATTAACTTCAAAACGTTTCGACAAGAACAAAATACTAGGAGCATAGAAATGTCGTACGGTAATTTGTGTTAATTTTAAAACAAATCAAAATGTGAACCTGCCGACAAGAACTAAATACCAGGAGCACAGAAATATGATCGGACATTTCCATTTAGTTTACTACAAACATTTATTTCTCAGTGACAAATCACAAAACGAGAGAACCATTTATATTTTTATGTATAAAGTACTTACCTTTATACATATTTTAAATTTTCGCGTGGTTTTCCTGCGTTACTAAGTAATACCATTCGAGGCGACTCCAGATACTAATATCTACAGCCTGTATGTCGGACGAATACCTACAGCTCATATGTTGAACATATCAACGAACTTCAGAGTGTTGAATAATATCTACAGAGCTAAGGTCGGACGAATATCTATGACGGTCCCAGCGTCCCAGTGTTGACTAATATCTACAGAGCGTAGGTTGGACTAATCAGCTAAATGTGTCCAATAGTCCGATATTAGGGATTTTTACACACATACTTACATAAATTAAGTTTTTTAAACTGCATACGCAATATTACGTTATTCCAATAAATTGCAAATCCAACCTCTGCCAGTGCTGTAGATATTCGTCAACACTTTGGTTCTCATAGATATTAGTCAGCAGTTTGAGCTGTAGATATTCGTCAACACTTTGGTTCTCATAGATATTAGTCAACAGTTTGAGCTGTAGATATTCGTCAACACTTTGATTCTCATAGATATTAGTTCGATTTTTTCAGTTTTTGGAATTCCTGTAGATATTAGTAGACGCCTCCTTCGAGGCAATCATCGAAGAGCGGGACCAAGCGGGACTTTACTTCCTAAATCCTAATTGAAAAAAAAACACAGGTAGGTAGACAGGCTAGCACGTGCAATGTTATTATGACAATGTACTTTATTACAAGGTATTATGACAACCCACATTTATAATTTATATTCTATTAACATTTATGAATTGATTTCCAAAAGCGCCTTTTTAAAATCGAAGATAAAACCGTGATCCACAAAACTATTGAAGCATAGTTAAGTGGTTTATTTGGATAACTATAGCAGTTATTATTGATTGCACAACAGTAATACTCGTAATATAAATTTGAACGCTGCAAGTGAAATGACTTTCTATACTAGCACCTCGCGTGCGAAAAACATCATAATTTAAAATGCACATCGAAGGTTACATGTTTAATTTAAAAGTTCATTCAATTCGTTAGAAAGGTATTGGTTTCACGGTATAAATGGTTAAAGTAATAATAATTATACTTACATCAAGCAAATTGACGTGTAAATGATTTGTTTTTTTTACACTTAACTAAAAATTAAACAGCTGCAAATTATATTAAATTAGAACACAAATTTTGAAGCACGGTCTTTGATTTCAATTCCAGTTATAAGTTGTTTGAAAACACCACTATAATATTCACAAGCACGAGAAAAGGACGGATTCTCAGATCGACGGACAAACAACCGACTCACAACAACACGCCACGATAATAAACGGTTGAATACATAACAGGGATGTTCTGCCCAAAAAAAATATTTCCCTAGATTTCGAGGTGAAATTTCCCTAGAATTTCCCTAGATTTCGTAGGTACCCTTGGCAAATCAAAACACACGTGGGGGGCTGAGCGGGGGGGGGGGTGTGGACTTTGAAATAAAGGTCAACTTTTTTTGTATTTCTTGGGCATTAACTATATCAATTTCTAGACATTTTGTTTCAGTTACTTAATTTTTTTTCCTTCAGTTTTTTATTTATTTTTTTAAATTAAAAAAAAAAAACAATAATAAATTTAAGTAACAAATGTACATAGAACATAAAACTTTTCAAAACAAAATACATAATAAACGTTTGACATGTTATAACATTGTAAGCAGTAAAATTATTCAAATAATCATATTTACGCAAGTACGTAATCGCCTGACTGTGTTACACTAATCCTGTTATTATTACATTTTTTTATTTTTAAAGAAGACAAACATTCCCGGGTTACGAATAACCCAAAATATTTGAAAATCTCCTGCTACCACCACAGTAAGCCGAAAATGTTGCTTGAGTCGTGATGGAGGACTTAGCCAGCCGAGGAATCGAACACGGAACGCCTGAGTAGGACCCAAACGCGATGCCCACTCAACCACTGACCGGTTATATGTTTATTAATTGGAAAGATATTGGAATTTAGTAGATGTACTTATAATACTGTGCTTTTCCAAATAAAACACTTTTTGCTAAGTGAAATAATAATTTCAAAATATGTATACACTTACCACTGAATAAGAAACGGAATTCCAAGTAAAAATCACCCGCAATTACCGAAAAACCGGAAGTTGAAACTTTTTAGATACATAATATCATTTTGAGTTGTCAGTGTTAAAAATAACATTGCTTGTAAGTACATCAAAACTATTTAAGATTCATGGGAATTCCAAAAAAAATCTATTATACCAGTAATATTGTTAAATGTAATAAAATTTTTGCCAGGGTTCGAAATTTCCCTAGATTTTGTGCTGATTTCCCTTTTCCCTAAAAAATATTTTTCTCCCCTAGATCTAGGGAAATTTCCCTAGACATACCATCACTGATACATAACTACAACTACAAACTTCACTGACAGGGGGCCGGCAGTCAGTATCGACTACGCATATTGCGGTTGGGGGCGGATCCAACTTCTAAAGCGGGAGACGGGGAGATGTTTGCATACAAATTAAAAATGTATAGAAAAATGCTTGTAAAAGAGAATATAAAAAAAATATGTAATTACATTTTTGGTCACGTAATTTGAGTTAGAGATTAATATTTTCATCTTGCAACAGTAAGTAAAATTTTTGTTTCCAAAAGATTGATGAACTACTAGTTCTATGAACTGTTAACAGACATTACGTTAAAAACGGTACCCGACATGTCGAACCCTTTTTTTGTGGGTATAGAGCGTTAATTTTGAATCGAAACAGGCTTATTTATAGCAAACAGAAAATTCAAAACAGTTTTTTTCAACCCCTTGCATTATTCGTAGTCGATACAGCGTACATTGAGAAAAATGTTGCCATTACTAATAAATAAAAATAATGATTAACCGGAACCGCTAAATTCAAAAACGTTATATTTGAACATTGACTGAGCTACGGAGGTTGTGCTGATAACAGACAAAAGATAGATCACGATGAAACAAATTATACCTATCGGTATTGCTCAGATTTTCTATTCATTTTTATATTTATTTTATAAAGGTTTTCGAAGAATATGTGCTATTACGCAGAAAGTTCTTATAAAAGCAATACATATACATAATTGCTGCTATGAACGGAACTGAATATGTATTACAATTCGCCAATGTGTGGTCGCATGGAAATAGCATCTAAAATATATTACAACTTGTACAGGGTTCATGATTTCTCTTTGGAGGATTCATCATAAATGGCGTAAGTGAATTTAAATATTTTAAGTGAACACTATTTTTGTTTAAATCTAAATCAATCACTTTAAAACTAATTAAAGGATTAGTATTATCATACAATATTTTGCATATCAGACGTTGAAGGAAAATATACAGATTTCTTACAAATTATTTATTTTTTAACATTATACAGAACAGATCTTGCGTCATAACATAAACAGCATGTTTAACTGTCAAATGTGTAACTAGCATTAAAAAATCAAGACACATCTAAATCAGAATTGGAGGAATGTTCTCGTTGAAAATTAAAGCATGTCTTTTATTATTTACTTAATAGAAGGCGGAGACGGTTCACACATAGTTCCCGTGAGCACTTAAGCCATATGCCCATTGTGCTAGCTCCTATTTTACCTCATTCCTTTAACAGTAACCCGGTCCCTTTTATAAAGTTTAACAGGTTTGTTCTAGAACAACTATAGATGGATATGAGGCTATGTCTTCTGCTTCCATAACATGTCTTCCCAGGTATCATCTCTTCTCTCCACTCCATCTTGGTTTCTTGAAGGCCCCACAAGGGAAGAGTTCATGGAGTTGGCCTCAGCTCTCCTCTCCGTGGTTCCTCCCTGCAGGCCCCATGAAGGAAGAGTTCACGGAAGTGGCCTCAGCTCTCCTAGGTTCCCCAAAGGCCCCACGAAAATAGAAGGTCCACTCCAGCAGAGCCCCAAAATAAAAGGTCCACTCCAGAGTACTGGGGTAAGGTACGCAGAGATGCAATCCTGTTTCTCGGAGGCATTGTTAGGGATACTGTTTCCCAGGTCATTCAACCTGAGCTCAGTAGCTCACACCTTGGCTTGGGATAGCTATTGCAGTTCGTGTTTCCACTCCCTGAGCGATGGGTTCGCCACACTCCCTACGCTTGTTGACATGATGCTCAAGTCATTTCTATATTATCAATTGTCATATCCATCACAGCGACTTTATAAGCTTCCTTTTCTGCGTCTGTCTTCAGAGTAGCAAAAACTTCCATCAAGCGCTTCCTCTGATACATTTGTAAATATTTAAAGCACTGTTTCAGCGTCGCTCCTAAATACAGCGTTCTAAGAAACACATTCTTCCCTTCTATTTGGTCAACAAATGGCAATGAACTAGCTAGTATTCTATGGGGCCCATGTCTAACTTTGATTAATGCTATTTTAGTTTTTTCATTGCAGTACTTAGTTGTAAAACCGGCCTTTATCGCGGCTGATCCAAAATCCCCGTGCATTTGTTGTACTTTGTTTGAGATTGCATTGTGGAATGAAAATGGCTTGAGTGCCAACAAGGAATTTTCCTTCCTTCCAGGTTCATTTACTTCAACCACAAAATATCTGAAATAGATAAATAAATTAACTTCAGAAAGGGAAAAACTGTTATTAATAATTTTAACGGTTACCGGACAACTTGTTTAAATTGGTTAGGTTAGGTTATAGGTTATTTAAAAAAAAAGATTTTATCACTTTTAATAACTTTTCAAAGGGGTGTTGAAATGCCATTTTGTTGAGTTGTCTTGGAACTAATTTCAATTAACGGTATTTGAGTACGATACTAATTTTAAAAAGAAATGTAAATAAAGTCATTTTATGGATAATATTTAAAAAATATACCTGTTTTTAAATCGAACCATAATTAATTATTTTTTCCACCGTCAACGAATCTGTTATTCATGAAAAATACGTGAAGAAAATAAACCACGAACGTCCTGCATTCCAAATTTTTAGGTTAGAATTTTGACCATAAATATACTAACCCCTAGATCGATATCTTCGGGCCTTTTGCTTCTAAGCAGTTTGGTCATCACTGTCACCAACTTAACCAAAAATAAAATGGTCCACCAAAGACAATAAACAAATAACATAGAGGAAGTTCAAGGCCATTTATCACCATAGACAATATGATCGCACTCGACCTTCTTCATTCATTCATTAGCCAAATAAATTATTTAAAAATAAAAATACTTGAAAGCAGAAAAATGTTTTAGTTTCCCCAAGAAAACAACGTTCCATCTGACAAAGCCTGAGGCCTGAGGGAATGAGCATTACATAATATTTACAGCTCATTCTCTCAGCAGGGAGCTTTGTCAGATGGAAACCTGTTATCCTGAGGAAATCAAAAAATCAAGCGTTAGTAAAAAACCTAAAATACTTGAAATAAGAACTCCTTATAAAAGGAAAACATTTTCAAATAATGATTATGGTTTTCTACAACGAATTTCCATTTTTCTGCTTGAAAAATGAGAACTCAGGAGTACATGTTTAAATACTTTTTATTTTCAGAAAGACAATCAATAATAGCACATAAAAACACTGGTTCGGTGAATTCGATGAATTGATAAATGGTTTGAAAAAGACTATCGACACTGGAAAGGAAACATGGCTAAAGCGTCATACAGCTGTGACATTAAAGATTAACGTACACAATAAGCTGTATTGTTTGTTTACGTATGTTCATCTTTAATGTCACATCTATATGGCGCTTTAGCCATTTTTCCTTTCTAGCAGTTACCGTACATATCTTAGTTCTTGTAGAATGAAATAAAAAATCTGCATATTCTAAATTTGCTTTCAACCGAAATTAAACAGAGTATACCTTCATCGAGGACCCATTTCAGCCATCTCACAGAAAAAACCGCATCACGTGTTCTGAAAAAAATATATCACATTAAAAAAAGTTTGTGAACATAATATATAATATTTTTCCCTTGTGATGACATACTTTGTTTATCACAAGGGAAAAATATTCTCCCTTCTGTTCGTATGAAGAACGAAAAAAACCACGTAAGATGGTTGGAGACCCGCAAAAAATGCAAGGCGTAATGAGTAAATGTAAGCGTAATGAGTAAATGTAAGCGTAATGAGTAAGATTGAGAAAGAAACCCTCAGATGGTTTGGGCATGAAAAGCGAATGTACAATGAATGGAAGAAGTATATATAACGCAGATGTGAGTGGTAGTGAAGTGCCAAGTCTTCCTCGGGGACACCAGAGGAAGACTTGGCACAATCAAGTGAATAATTGCTTGCTTGCGTGGGGCACGTCAAGAGTCAGAATAATAGAATAGTATGTATAAATGTGAATGAGGCAAGGAATGTATGCCAAGACCGAGCTGTTTGGCGGTCCGTCCTCTCTGAATGCCCTGCGGGAAAACAGCATGACAATTAGTTACTTAAAGCATTATTAATTTTGGGTGAAATGCAGATCCGGGCACCGTCTGGAAATTTAATAAAAAGGCACTTTCTAGATGAGAAAAGTGTGGAGAAGATGAATAAAAAATAAATTAAGGCGCGCTCGGCAAAATTAAGGGAGATACAACCGTTCAAAGTATTTAAAAATTCACTTCGCGAACTGATATTGACAGTTCGTTCGCCATGTTTTCATTGCTTATGTTGGATCCCAGACCTAATACAGAATTAATAGTACGCCAAAATCACAAACCATATTACACAAACCTAGCGTAGCCGCTAAACCACTTGAAAACTGGGATGTTTTTTTGCCGTGACGCGAGCAGGCGCTACGAAGGGGGCACTTTCTTTTCTATCACAAACCATGTTTAGCGTATTAGGTTATAAAAAAATGGCGGGCGGACGCGGGCGAACTGTCAATATCAGTTTGTAAAGTGAAATTTTAAATACTTTGAACGGTTGTATCTCCCTCAATTTTGCCGAGCGCGCCTTAATTTTTGTTTTATTCTGCTTTTCCACACTTTTCTCATCTAGAAAGTGCCTTTTTATTAAATTTCCAGACGGTGCCCGGATCTGCATTCCTCCCTTAATTTTACTTGCCAAATGTTATGGTCTGCCAAACAATGTTATAAGGTGTTCCTAATGTAAAGCTTCAAAATCATCCAAAGTCTGGAACATTTTCTGAAACAATATTTGTGAAACATTAACCACTCGGACCCATAAGCTTGTTTTAACGATAATATAACATTAACAGACATATGTATGACGTACGAGGCGTACGTAACTTATTAAAGTAAAATTGAAAGCATATTATTTTTATCAATACAAACACATGTCATTTAACCTCAAATAGGTTTAAAGATAAATCAAGCTGAATGTTAATGTCGTATGTAATTACCTGATTTCTGGATCAATTGAGGACAAAATTTAACCATTTTTCCACCTTTGTAATTCGTGTAAACGATTTTTGAATGAAATATGCCCATCGGCGATGTCAACAATACAAATTCAAATACGAATTCATGTTCGTTTGACAATCGTATGATGCAATTTGACGTTTAAAGTTAGACCTATCTATAATTAAGCTTTATCTATAAGAATTTGGTCCGCTCCTGTCAGTTCCAAGGTCAAAGCCGAGATTAACGCCCCTGATTTTGACAGAGCAAAAAGTGTTGCTACCAAAAATCTTTTGGGCAAATTTGAAATACATAAAATTGTTGAAATGTAAAAATATTGGGATAAAAATATTGTCTATTTTAGGTTCTGCAGTTCTGCGTAGCGATGGGAAATATCGATCAAATATCGATGTTGTATCGATCTTTTTTACCATCGATGCATTTCGATACATTATCATAGATAAATCGATTCTTGAACAATCCATTCTCGCATCGATGTCAAATCGATTAATTCTGACCAATCACAACGCTTCTCTCACATCGATCATTTCTGACCAATCACAGCGCTGGATTTACATCGATTCCATTTCCGAATGAATTACATCGATATGTCAATAATCGTATTGAATTCACAATCCGATATAATCGTTTGAAATGTCATCGTAAGTAGAATCGATTCTCGCTTATCGATGTCTATGTTCATATCGAATACAGTTCGATACAATCGTTTTGAAATGTCATCGAAGTGGAATCGATTCTCGCTTATCGATGTCAATATTCATTCGAATGCACAGTCCGATATAATCGTTTTGAAATGTCATTGAAAATGAGTGATACAATCGTTTTACAACTGTCAGAATTCTTTCGTAAACGCAAATCGATTCTAGATCCGAGAGGTTGTATATCAAAATACGTCAAAATATCTCAGATTGTGGTAAACTGATAAAGCGTGTTGATGTTATCATCATCCCGCTTTGTTGTAAATGATGAATTAATACTTTTAGGTAACGATCTACGTTTCCAGTTTCAGTTTATGTTTAAAGATTGCCATGGTGACTGTTTTTCACAATTTAAAGTTTATTATTACTTATGTTATTAAGGTTATGTACATATCATCTAGGGTAGTGTTGGTATATTTAATATAAAACAATCAGTCAATCACTTAGTACACATAATTTTTAAATTTAATGCAAACAGGGATACGCTCTAATTGTAGCTTCTTCGGAGCAGTATACAATATACTAAAATCAGCAAGTAATGCGTGTTCATATGAACACATCTGCTTCACACGAACAAATATTTTTAATTCATTTGAAATTAACATCGGTGTCTCTTAGTTTGTAATTAAAATGAAACAATTTATATAATAGAATAACCTTATTTAATGATAATTTGTTAATAAGGAACTCCAGTGAAAAATATTATGGCTTTAAAAAAATATGTTCATATAGACCAATAAACACTGATTCTGAATATATAACTTTTATTTCATAATATTAAACGCAGAGTTTTTAAAAAATTATTAAAAAGTCCATTTTTAAACCTCTCCTCGAAACACAGTGTCAAGTTGGCATTACTGAAATGGTGAATCGTGACGTCACGCGTCACACTCACCCACTGTCACCTGGTGATCGCGTGTATTGTATTGTCAGTATTATTGTATTGACATTTGAATATGCAATTCAACATTTCGTGTTTTTGATTTATTTTCATACTGTTTATAGAGATTTAGATAAATAATAGTTATTGTGTTTGTTGAAACATAATTTAGGCCCTCAACAATTTACGAAAAGGGCTATATTTGCGGACAATCTGGAATAAATTTTGCCTATTTGAGGTTAAAGTCGACACAAAATACGATGTCATGTATTTGCAATGAAAGAGATGATTTGTTTTTATATTGCACTTTGATTAAATACAATAACAGTAGCGGTAAAATGTGGACATTTTACCAATGTTTTTCTATATTAACAGCAGTTAATTTTGAATAAAAAACGAATTCTCACACCGAAATGTCATAGTATTCATTGGTCATCGTTCCACCATTTTAAAACAGGGATGAACTGCCCAAAAAAAATATTTCCCTAGATTTTCAAGTGAAATTTCCTTAGAATTTCACATTTACGCAATTACCTACGTAGCCACCTTTTTGTGTAACACTAATCCTGTTATATGTTAATTAATATGATTGATTAATTGGAAAGATATCGGAACTTGGTAAATATACTAATAATACTGTGCTTTTCCAAATAAAACACTCTTTGCTCCGTGAAGTAATAATTTAAAAGTACGAATACACTCACCACTGAATTAGAAACTGAATTCCAAAAAAAAAAAAACACTTTGCAAAATAAAAATCAACCGCAATCACCGAAAAAACGGAACTTAAAACATAAATAATTTTTTTTTTCAGAGGTCCCATTTATCTTTTTAGATACATATGGAACGTACCCATACTACGTGACAAACTTTTTGCACTTTTTAACCCCCCCCCCCCCCGTGACCAAAAACCTAAGCAACCCACCGCTCATTTGTACCAAGCGTGGTATTTTGAAGACCCCCCCCCCCCGAACGTGTCACGTAGTATGGGTACGTTCTCTAATATCATTTTGAGTTGTCAGTGTTAAAAATAACATTGCATGTAAGTACATGAACAATAATTAAGATTCATAGGAATCCCAACAAATATATATACGTATATATATATATATATATATATAATACCAGTAATATTGTCAAATGTAATAAAAATTTTGCCAGAGTTCGAAATTTCCCTAGATTTTGTCCTGATTTCCCTTATCCCTAAAAAATATTTTTCTCCCCTAGATCTAGGGAAATTTCCCTCGACATAACATCACTGATTCAATATGACAACTTGAAGGTAAATAAACTATCGGTGGGTGAAGACCATATCACCATATTAACAATCTACCATAGATATGGTGCTTTTCTGATGGTCTAGAAAAATTATAACTTTGACAATTATTTTAACTATTAAAACTAACTATAAAAATAAAAATAAAAATGCAGTTATTTAAGTTTGAAGGTCTTTATTCATTAAAATAAATAAAAAATTTGGACTGGAGTTCTCTATTGCATACAAATGAATACAACAATTCAGTTTGTTTAGGATTAGGTGCCTACAACGTACTTATTATTTATAGGTTATTTTTAACAAAAACGACATGTTATAATTTATTATTAATCATAATACTCGTATATTATCAATAAATAAAGGGAATTTGAACTTACTAACTAAACTAAGTACCATATCAGCAGGAGCTTGCAATATTATATAAAAGAACATTAAATGAAAATTGCAGTAAAATAAAAATGGTACAGATAGGTTACCCGTTACATCATAAGGTACAGGTAGGTATCCAACATTAAACCACCTCTAAAATACGTAGATATGTAGGTTGAAAAAATAAAATAAACAGTAAGACAGATTTTATATCTAATTGGACTTATTTGCGGTACATAACCTATAAACCTAAATAAATTAGAAAATACCTTTCTTTGTTCTTAAAAAACATGTATAATATTTTCTTTTAAGTGTACGTAGGTATTCGAATCATATTTATAATAATATTCAATCGTAATGCCTTGTGAGACGCAAACATATTTGAAATTCGCGGGTAACAGTAGTAATATATGCTGCTAGTAAATAATAAGGAAATCATTGCCAGGAATAAAAACCATTGACTGCAGTACTTTGTAATTTTGTTACAGTACCTAAACTATACACCTAAATAACGTAAAATAAATTAGTAAATGGTTTTCTTTGTACTTATTCGAATCTTATTAATAATTATTTATAATAATGTTCAATAAAAACCAGTGACCAATTTATATTTTTTGCAGTACCTTCTTACGAAAGTGTTGCCATTCCAATGCACCATATTTTTTTTCAGTCCAACCCCCCCCCCCCCCCCGCGAGAGAAAAATTACTGGCCCTGACCGTAGCTATTGCTCCCGAACTCTGAGCGATTAATCGATATATCATTCGATCATTTTTATGTATCGATACAAATATATCGATTATGTAAATGTATCGATTATTCCCATCACTCTGCGTAATGTGGTCCAATTCCATAGAAAAACTTATTTTCGGAGGTGCCAACAGAAAAACTTCACTTGTCAGTCTGTGACATAACCGGGTTCATATTTATGAAAACTTGAGAGGTTGTTTTACATTTTTATGGTTATTTGTTATAAATTACATGTTTTCCGAGTGAAAGAATCAATTCCTAATTTTGTATTGTTTGTATTTAGTTTCAGCCAAAATGGCTGTCAATTCCGAAGACCTCGTTGGATCCAAATTCGATAAATGTCTCACAGACGGAGTCATTAAATTAGGTGAGAAAATACTCGAATTCGGAGACTAAGTATATTGTGTGTATGTCCTCGAGGGAAGTCTAATGTTTGTGTTGCTTTTAGGGGGAGGAATCGTCCTGGGAAGCGTGCTTTCTCTGCTGTTCTTCAAGAGACGAGGATGGCCCGTGCTAGTGGGTGCGGGAGTTGGAATCGGCATGGCATACACGAGTTGTGAAATTAGTATAAACGAATTGTTCAAATCACCGACATTCAACAACAAAGGAGGTAAAGACGGCGGTGAAGTCCTGTTGTCAAAGAAAGAAAAGTAACTAACTGCTATTGTTTTAAGTTTACCAGTGATTACTGTAGAATCAAGTGTACTATACTTTTGTTAAACGATATACTATCATAATTATGGAATAAATATTTTCCTCTGATATAATCTTTATTTCATCTTTGTTCACAAATAAGATCAATATCCAGAGGACTCGGCAACTTCACAAGGAGAATTTTTATTTACTCATTGCTATTCAATCACAATGCTGATATGTATTTGTTTCGTTGGTGTACTTTACTCATTTTTAGTCTCGCAAACAACTTTCTTATTCAAAGTGTCCACAAAGAATATCCAGAGCAGTTCTCCGTCAGGGTAGGTCAAAAGGCTTTCTCCGCAGGTTTTTACTTCATACATATTTATAAATTCATTATGAGACAATGATAAATGAATATTTAAAGGGATTGTGGAAAAGTTAGTAAGTGGGTAAGCTTATACAAGGTTGTTTAGTTTAAAGTGTATATTTTATTAAGTTTCTTACATGTCATAATTGTGTGAAACAAAGTAAGATTACATCGTAAAAGTATATAAATAAATAATAGTTATATAAATAACATCCAAGTTCGTCACAAACATAATAAATACATAACGACAGTCAACAATAATAATTTAAGACTAGAATAATCAGCACTGAAGGCTTATACACTCAGCCCTCCTGTGGTGGAGTGTTCCTATTCATTGTTAGACGTTTATTTATCACAATACATTTATTCATATTTTTCCTGCTAAATAGTCCAATTTTATTTCTTTTTATCATTTTCAAATTGATTAAGATCTGTTTGCCTGGGAAAGGCAATTGAATAATGAACAAGAATCAAATGTCTGATTAGGAGGGCAACGTGCATCGGATCGACTTAGGATTAATTTTTGGTATTTAATCGTAATGTTCCATTAATCCTATTGTGGTTGAAAAGGGGAGTATTTAAAGCTATATTGTTCTTAATTTAGGTAATATTCAATTTATCGCCAAATTACATACTATTCTAGATTAACTAAATTATGGCAAGTTCTATAAGCGCTACATGTCGTAGGGTCGGTTAATTTTAAATATGAACTATTTATAGTTTATAAATTTGGAAAACTGTAAATGTATAAAGTGCTTTCTACACATCTACAATGTTGAAAGTAGTACAAATTACAGAAAGCTTCAACAAATTATTAAGGGCGGTGGGAAGAAAAATTAACCCGAAAAACTTTTTAAATACAAATTGAAATGTTACAATTTTCACTCTCAGATAATCAAATCTCGTGTATTTGTGTTTATACATATTACTTTAGATCAAATCATTTATTACAATAAAACACAAACAACAAATATTTGGACATACATAATATTCATTCATATCGGTGAGTGGTTCACAGAAACGTAACTTCAAAACCTGAGTTTCTGAATTAAGTATGGAGAAAAAGACACTAGTAACATAATCCAGAATATGGCTCCTCATTTGAGTGTAAACATAGAAACACATCAACGCATCACCTTTGACATTTTTGTGTGCTCTGATGCTGAAAGTTTGTTTCGTGAAAAGTTAGAAACACAGAAACGTATCCAGGCACTTACATTTTTGTGTTAGCAACCGAAAGACTGCAGCAGTGTATCGCAATAATTTGTTTGAATCATTTGTTTTCTCCCTTTTAGGTTGAAGTAGTAACCTAACTTTAGGATAAACAATATAATTTATTAAGAATTAAAAAAGTTAATATATTTTTTTTTAAATGTAGTGTTCATCCCATCACAAAAACTGAAAATGTTTGGTAACACAAAAATAAATGTAAGAGGGTAACCACATTTCATTTTTTTTAAATGTATAAGCAAGATCAAACTTAATGAAAAATAGTCATTCTCACAAATGGAATTTAAAACTCAATATTAATCCATTTTTGCAAAGAAGTTAAATTAAACTTTAAAAAGAGTTGTTTTCTGATTTCTTGAACGCTTGCATTTTTGTAGATACGTTTTTGTACGATTTCACCTGTCGATACATCACTCTCGCACAATGTTACAAATGTTCAATCTTTTGTGCAAATTAATTGCAACATTTTAACATATATCATAAAACTGACACAAGTTGCAATGGAAAAAATAAAATCTCATTCATAACTATTTTATATATTTTACAGATAAATCATCCACCCTGTGACATTAAACTTTACTTTGTGATGTGCAAGATTTATTTTGAATGTGAATATTCATGATTCTACTTTTAAGTGCAAAGAGACGAGCTATTTATAACTGCAAGCAAATAAAACTGATTGTAAACATAATGTTTAATAAGAGAATCAGCCTAGCAGTGTTTATTAACTGACTGAGAGTATAAATTCTCTACATTTTATTATTATTTCATTAAATAAGTGATGACATTTTACAGTCTTAAATAAAATAGTTTGTTCGATCAGGTAAAATTTTTGAATTCTCCAAAGTTTTTTCAATTTTTCATATCATTTCTTTTTAAAAAGTGTAGTACTCGAGATTTATCAGTTGAGGATTACCCCTTTCAGTAACATATTTTAATAATTACATAAGATCAATTTTCTATAGCGCCCTCAAGTAACAACGTTGTTCATTTTGTAGGTTGTAATTATTTGACGTCTTTAGTCAATTTGGCTATGTTTTTTTTTTTTGCAATTGACATTCGCTTTTTAAAAAGCCTGAGTGAAAAGTCTTTTGCTATAAATGTAAGAATGATGTAGGTATTATATATAAGAATTCGTAATAAGATAAGTAGTCAAATTTGGAAGAAGTGTTTAACAAAACTGTTAAAATATTATGAAATTATTACCCCAGATAATTGATATCACTATGATCGTCAATAAGTATTTGTACTTGGTGTACCTTACTGCCATTATAACATTATTAGTAGTATTAAATGAATGTCGGCATTTCACAAAACCCTCGGGTTAATTTACATTCTTGAACATTTGGTCCCAAGGTTTATCTCAACTCTTCTGATGCCAACAACAAGATATAATTACCTACAGAGGACAGAGTACATATTTTGCAAAACTGTCACAATAATCAATCATACACCGTTATTGTTTGGCACTGAAGATATAGAAATGGGCCTACCAATAAAGAAAGCACTATTCTACCTGGTTGCGCGTCTACGTCAAAAAATTGGTAAATACAATCATATTTTCATGTAACCCTGCAAAATTTTGTTGAAACAGTTTTCTAGATAGAAAATATCATTCTCATTAGGTCTTAGCTTCTAAATTCTGCAAATGTTGTAAAAATCAACTAAACCCCTACAGTGATGTGTTGTAACATTTTTCCAATCTTTCCGAGCAAAAAGTTTATGGCTGGCATTTTTACAGTGGATATTGACAACAACAGCTGATAAAGAGTTTCACCAAATGCCGACATAACATTGGTGATGTTGTTTGTTTGCACGGAGCATGTTGGCTTCTACTTGGTGGTGAAGTCGGGCCAGTAGTTGATGTAGTAGCGGTGTGTGGTGCCCTCGAAGAGGCGGTCCAGCCAGTTGTCCAGGCCGTCTAGCAGCGAGCCCTGCAGCAGCGGCAGGCCGCCGCCCTCGCTGTCCGACGACTCGGAGCTGTGGAAGCCCATGAAGGCGCCTGCCTCGGGGTCCGCCTTGTCGCCCCCGCCTCCGCCCAGCCGCCGGGTCATGCGCGCCATTCTCTGCAACACAACAACTCAACTTGTGAGATTCCAAGGTTGGGAATGCACGGAAGTCTGTGTTTTTTCTATGAGAACCGCAGATCTCTACACAGTCACTGCTCAAAATTATAAATATGCACTGATTGAAGCAGTCTGTATATACCCAGCCTAAAGATTGACCAAACGACACAAAGGTCGGTCGGTAAATTTATTGATGAGCAAAATTATAGTTAATTATAATTAATTGTAGATACGATCATTCAAAAATGATTTAACTAATTAAATAATGAATTTAATAACATAAATATGCTCGATATTAGAGAATGCTTTTGCCATCCTCCTATTACATATGTAAATAACGTTTTTCAAAATATTCAAAATGTTATACTTCCGCTTTTCAATAAAATAAACGGAATTTTTGAACATATCCGAACACTAAAAACTGTTTTTGAAAGGAGATCCGCTTTTCAATAAAATAAACGGAATTTTTGAACATATCCGAACACTAAAAACTGTTTTTGAAAGGAGATAAAATACTTTTTCAAATTTTATAAATTGAAATAAACATACAGTTTTTAAGAATAAAAATTTTGCATGCAAATATAAAAAAGTTTTAAAAATGGCTCACGTTACGTTTTTTCAAACTAAAGTTACTGATAATGAAAAAAAAAACACAAATTTCCTTATTAATCTTTAACTGCTGACGTCAGGCCACTCAGGCCTAGCAATAATAATAATATCGAAATACCCCTCCCCCGCGCGTGATGCATATGCCGCTTCCAGTATTTAGTGACGCCAGAGCCGTAAGTTTTAAATTTTTAAAGTAAAATTTCTTTAAGCAAATTCATTTAATTTTTTTTCAACGTAATAGGATAGGATGGGGCGGGATGGGATAGTTTTTTTCAAGGTGTATCTTGCCTTCCAGCGAACCCCTGAGACTGGCTCACCGAACCCATGTTAAGAACCACTGAACTGCACTATTACTACAGTAAAGCAATATGCTGGCAAGACATATGGATAGTCGAGGTAGCAATTACCTTGGTACCCTTGGTGGTCTCCGGGTGCTTGGCGTGGAACATACAGTAGTACTTGCGGTGTCCGTTGAGCGCCAGCACGGTGCCCACGCAGTTGCGCGGGTTGATGCGGAGCTCCCGGGGCTCCGGCAGGGACAGCTGCAGCAGGTGGCGGTACCAGTTTACGTGGCGATCCACATCCAGGTGGGAGAACTGGAGTGTCTTGTTTCTAGGAACAACAACAAATTACTTACTTTTTTAAAGGTATACAGACATATTTTTCAAACAATAAAATAAACACAATGAAATGAACTTATGATTTTAGATTTTCACGGCCATAAAGTATTTTGTTATTTATTTTTGGGGTGTTACGCCGTGTTGCGCTACCTTCTCCTTTAACCAATGTTTCGGACAGCGTTACAGTGTCCACCATCAGGGCAAATGTGTGCCCTGATGATGGACACTGTAATGCCGTAACGCTGTCCGAAATGTTGGCTAAAGGAGGAGGTAGTGCAACATGGCATAACAGCCCAAAAAAAAAAATTAACTTATAGTCATAATATATTTAAACAAGCCCCATTTATTTATATGTGGCCCAGCAATGGGGCGCAATTTGCGGCCTAGCAGAAACAGAAGTAGAGGAAGGAAAAAAAAATGGAGTGGTCATTGCATATTTTGAAATATCACAACCAACCAGTAAGTAGCTTTGGTTATTGAATCCTACTATCCCTCCTTAAAAACTTACATTCATGTTTTCTTCATAAGAACTAGCTATGACAAAGAATACACGATTGTGACCGATGGTGCGCCTAGTATGGTGGGAAGGAATAACCGTCTGTTCAGAGACTCCCTTCTGGCCCTGCGAGTCGACAATTTCCTATCGTTCTTTAATATTATTTAATGATATAATCTAACATTTATTTAATATTAATCGTGATTAATAATTAAGGTTGAAGTTCCCAATTTTGTATTTACCTTCAACAGAACTGTCAAAATGGCGGATTAACTGTAGAGTAACTCTCAGTTTTCGGAAAGTAAAAGCAAAAGTTAAAAGTGATGTAAAACAGGCGATTAAAAATATTGAAGAATGCATTTTTGTGATATTTAACTGTAGTAATCTATTTTACTCTAGCAACCGTTGAAAAATACGGCCCTTAGAGTTACACAATTTTTAACAAATATTAAGGACATAATAGTTGCATAAAGTTTGAGCCATGTATGGTCTGTCAAAAAAGAGTAGAAAATATAAAAACTGGAACTACTAAATTTGTAGACTGGCAACACCAATTTAACTGTCAAATATTTTTTTGAAGTGCAATTACACTGAATGTATAGAACACAGTAAACCACATTTTAAAAAACATTTTTTCTTCATGACATAAATTTGAATTTAACAATAGATAGAAAGGAAGAATCACTAATGGTGAGTTTAGTTATACTACTTTTAGATCTGAATAAGTTAAATATATTCAGATCTAAAATTAGAGACATGATCTAAAGCCCAGGCAACGCTAGGTACTTTATCTAGTATTAAATAAATATGAGCAATTCCTAAACTGTACTTTATATTTTATTACATTATAGTTATTCTTAATTATGTTAACAGAAAATTTCAAAGGTATAATAATAATATACCTGTATGCAATTCTAATTTTGAGATCGGCGAGTATCTATACTGCAATGAAAAAATATTTTTTCCACTATTATGCCTTTTTAATTTTTTATAAAAATGTAGGTTACACAGCTTTACTTTAACACCATGAGTTATGTGTTGAGTATTGCCATTTGATCAACAGTGGCGCCCTCATATATTTTCTACTTTTATTTGACAAACTGTAAACTAACTAACCATCGTGCCATTTCTCTGCAGAGGTAGGCAGAGGACAGACTGCCAAACAAATCGGTCTTGGCACACACTCTTCGCCTCTTCTATTATTCTGACTGTTGACATGGCCCGACTCAAGTAACTGATTCACTTGATTGTGCCATGTCTTCCTCGTAGACGAGAATTGTAGATAGATACTTTTTAAAGCTTCATTAAAAAAAACAACTCTTATCCGCATTCAGGATTTTACCAATAATAATGACATTGATAACCAAAAAGTTTTAGTCGAAAAATTGAGGAGTATTTGAAATTTAGAAAACACATTCCTTTTGTGAAATCTGCAAACCAACTCTGTATCTTCACTTTTTATCTCGTGTAAACAATAATAATTCCCAGAGAAAAACAAACAAAAAAAATATATTTTGGATTGATTGTTTGCACAATCCTACTAACATTATAAACGCGAAAGTTTGTATGGATGCATGTGTGTTTGTTACTCTTTCACGAAAAACTACTGAATAAATTTTAATGAAACTTTACAATAATATAGCTCATATATCAGAATATATACTTAGAATATATACATGTTATATATACTTAGATGTGGTACTCACTTTCTGTAGGGCCAAACCGTCTTGTGGAACATGGCGAGAAGCTGGGCTCGAGATTGCTGGTCTATGAGCAGAACAATTGTCCGACATCCTGGCTTCAATAATCTGAAAATAACAAATAATTAACCCATTGACAGAGGAGGCCCTGAGGAAAATAATTTTCCTAAGGGCCTATGTCATCTTTGGGGATGCTGTGTGGAGGGTTTTTTAGGGGAAGGAAGGAGGGGAGAGTTCTGGGAAGAAAAAGGGGTGGGTAGGAATCTGGGGTTCAGTGTGTCCTGGTCATCCACCTCCAAGACCTAGACAAACCTCATCCCAAGAACCCGGGCACCCTTGCTAAATCACCAAACGTAGCGAACCACTCAAGGTGACCTATGGCAGAGGTGTTGGTTATCCAATAAAGACTCCTGAGGTGGCGGTACCCATTCCCGTCTCCCAAATTGAAGATGAAGATTAAACAAATATCCAAATAACAAAAAAAAAAATTATAGTTTTATGTTGTATGTTTTAATTTTATGTGAAGTTTAGTGTTAAGGTTTCTTTGAAATAAAAGTTGTAATAATTAAATAGTGTTTTTAATAAAAAAATTAAGCCATATTATTAGTGGTGGGATGGGTTAAAACAACAAAGCTTTGAAGATTTGATTGTTTTCTTATAAGTAGTGATGATGCAATGTATATCATACCTTACAAGACCGTTGTACTTCTCAGCCCTGAGCTCGTGAAGTTTGAGCTCCGATTGTGTGGTGACGATGGGGCGAGGAATGCTGGGAGAACCATTGTTGTTATTTTGGGAGGCTTTTGTGGAGTCGGCGCTGCCGTTGGACTGTTTCTCCGTCTTTCGGCGCTGGATGGATTCCTCTTCAAGGCGACTGTTGAAAACAAAAAAAATCATTATTGAAAATAATGAATGTCTACAAATAGCTATGTACATATCTTTTTTACTATGTTAGTTTACAAAAATCACCCAGTCTCGTACTTATTATGGATATTTATGATAATGTTTTTAAAGTTCATAAAAGAACCAGAAACAAGGTTTAAAATAAGACGTGTACATCAGACATTATTATTATAAAGCGGAGACAGTTTACATGTAGTTCCCGTGAGCACTCAGGCCATAGGCCCATTGTGCTTTCTCCCATTTTACCTCATTCTTTTAACAGTAACCTGGTACCTTGATAAATTTCTGGAGGGTTTTTAAAATATTTATTTATTTAAATGTAACATAATTACAATGAAGCCAACTGATAGATAGCAGCTTGTAAACGGGTTCTTCTTAACAATTTACTTTACGTTTTTAAACTTGGGCTGTCTCGTGGATCCACAACGTGTCTTCCCAGGTATCTGAGCCTTGTTCCCAACAGGGCGGGACATTGGTACCATAGGTCACATTTCCTGCATCTATTGGTGTTTTTCACACCTAATAACTGCATGTGTCTCCTGAGATGGCAGTGTCGCATTAGTTCTAGTCCCTGACTAGTTGCCTGGTTCGTCTAGAGCAGGGTTTCCCAACCAGTGGTTCGCAAGAGGGTAAAAGATGGTCCGCTGTTCAATAAACGACCAGCGTGACTGGCGCGCGCGGCCGGTCCCTGGTCGAGAAGTCTGAATAAAAAAATCGAGACAATATTCAGTTTGTGCCTTGTGGTCAGTGGCCATTATGGTATTCCGTTACGCCCCACCCCATCCTACCCCCTCTGTTGTCGTAAATATTCTTCTAGAACCCGTCCCATCCTATCCCATTCCGCCCCCTCTGCGCTGTAATAAATATTCTGCTAGAACCCGTCCCATCCTATCCCATTCCGCCCCCTTCGTTGAGGTAAATATTCTTCTAGAACCCGTCCCTCCCCATCCCATTCCGCCCCCTCCGTTGAGGTAAATTTTCTGCTAGAACCCTTCCGTTGTGCTATCCGCCCAGGGTGCCACCCATGCTAGCCTATGCCACTGACCACAAACAGTGGCTTAGGCTAGCATGGGTGGCACGGACGGATAACGTGATGTCACCCCCCCCCCCCCCCCCATTAAAGTTTTGACAAAATACAAATTTTTACTTCATAAAAAATTGGTCCGTCCTGGGGGGGGGGAGGGGTGGCAGAGAATTGTGGTCTTCTTGGGGGTAAACTCGGTCGGGTGGCACCCGGCGCACTGCTTGTGGTCCCTGTCGAAAAAATAAACGTACAAGTGGTCCCGGGTCAGAAAAAGGTTGGGAACCACTGGTCTAGAGTCTGGTCCATTTATAAGTACTTTGGACTACCTCATTCTGGGTGCCTTCTCCCATTCCTTCCAGTGCTGGGATTTAACCCACCTTTCAGTATTAGTTTGATGTGGCAAGCTGTCACTCCTACAGCCAGCTCGGATCCAGCAAATGGTGCTTTTGCCCCTTTCTTTGCTAGTTCGTTAACCCACTCGTTGTGCTCAATACCTTTGCGACTTGATTTATGAATTTATATTTTATTCAATTTACCCAGATCCAGCTTATTTTATTGATGGTAGCAAGAATTTCAAGAATAGTCCTGCATTCCTTCACAGGTCTGGAGTTGTTTACTTTCCAGTGCCATTAAGGCTGCCTACACCGTGCGATACTGAAAGTATCTTCCACTCAGGAATGTATCGCAAATATACTACATAACAAAATGATCAAATAAAATTTACTTTGTGATTTTAAGCCACGACCTTCTAATTGCTAGTCGAGAGCTTTACCGAGAGGCCGGCAGTAATACTAAGCAATGATGGATCCTTACACCAGGTGTGCCATGAGGTAGCCGGCAGCCAGGATGAGCAGGATGGTGGCCAGCACGGAAAGCACGGGCAGTAAGGTGTCCTTCCTCATGGAGTCGGCAGCGTACTCCAGCAGCATGCTCAGCGACTCCACTAGCCGTCCCCACAGCCCCGCCGTGTGTTCGTCTATCAGCTCCTAGCAACCACCAAATATAATTATAACTATCACAAATTTGAGTATTTCTGCCTGTGTAAATCTGTACTAAATAAATACTCGATACTTTGATAAAAAGTCATTGAATAAATGCTAATGAATCTAGGAGATATAGACCCCAAATCTGTTCAAAGAGCCTGTTAAGAAATAAAGTTAGTATTTAGTTGGGTAAGGGGTGAAATGTTTCTCCGCTCCTGACAGAGATGTCAGGCATAGTTGTAGTTCGGGGTTTTTCACATAGATGTCGGGAGTGGCTATAGTCTTCCCTCTCCAATGGACCCTGTAGTAAGTTAATAAATAGGATGAATTAATTATTTTCTCTCTCTTCTGCATTAGTTTGCCTTTAAAAGGAAACGTTATACTATCGGTCCGTTGGGGGGACATTTATATTGGATTGTTGTATATTCTTTGCCAATAAAATTATCTTTGATCTACCTTGGAGTTCTTGTTGGAGTTAAAAGACCTAAAATTTACATTTGATTTACTCGAGGCAAACTTAAACAGTGCCTAATTTTTTAGTATATAAATTGCAATGGGGTATTTTAACAAACTATGGATACCATTAAAAATGTATGGAAAATTTAAAGTTAAGAGGGTATAAACCAGACACAACCAAATATATCATTTTTAAATCAAATACTAGACTTATTGACTCTTTTCAATTTGGGAGGCGGGAATGGGTTCCGCCGCCCCGGGAACCTTTATTGGATAACCAACACCTCTGCCATAGGTCATCCCAAGTGGTTTGCTACGTTTGGTGATTTAGCAGGGGTGCCCGGGTTCATGGGGTGAGGTTTGTCTAGGTCTTGGAGGCGGATGACCAGGACACACTGAACCCCAGACCTACCCAATCCTTAAACCCTTTTCCTTCCCAAAACTCTCCTCTCCTTCCTTTCCTAAAAAAAAAACCCCCACACAGCATCCCCAAAGATGACATAGACCCTGAGGGAAATTATTTTCCTCAGGGCCTCCTGTGTGGAGCTCAGATAATTTTTTTTTTAAATGATTGATGTTATTTTATCTGGTAACCTTATGTTTTAAATTTGGAAAAAATACGATTATTTTTATTTTAAATACTTACGATCAAAAAATAATTACAAAAAGTACATAATTTAAAAAATTTTCGGGTGTTTGAACTTTTTTATTGCTAACTTAACCGGTCACAGGCCGGAGACGCGCCGGCGCGCGCGTCATATGCGCATGCGCGAGAAAATAATTCAAATATTTGAATAATATTGTCGACGATAAACTTTTGGTCTGCGATTTTGGCCCTTCTATGTACATAATTTGTATGAAGAACAGTGTCAGAATCGCTTGCACCATCATTACTCTAGGTGGTGCTAAAAGTTTCATTCACCTAGTCACCCTGGAACATTTTTAAAACGATTTCTTCCATGACAATGCGCTGTCATAAATTGCCGCGAATTTAACGGTCACAATAAATGAGTGTATCGCGAATAAAACATCGTAAAACCTATTAATTTACGTAATAAATGCAAGTAATGTTGTTTTGGTAGATAGTTTATTGTGTTGTGAACGTTTTTCAGTCAATAAAATATACAATAGCTCAAAATTAATCAACAAAACATTCAATTCAAAGTTCAAAATGGGGCTTTTTTAGTGTTTTTTTGTGAAGTTTCGCGAATTTCCGCGAAATGGCATGGCCTGTGACCGGTTAAAGATAAGTTTATAAAAGCAAATTTTGAATGAAATAAAATTAATATTGAATTATTAGTTAAAAACTCTGGCAAACGGAGAATAATCATTCTTTACATCGGAACCGCCCTGCACAGTTAGTTGCAAGGGTACGATCGCAAGACCATCTTTTCACAAAATTTGAATTCTTGACTGCTAGTTAATGGGCCTTAATTATTCTAATTCTGATCAACGTTTCTAAAAATGTGTAAATTTAATATCTTCATTCATAATAATTATTTATTTTAAAAATAATATCAAACCGCACATTACTAAAGGCTTCGAACCAGTTACAGGCTGCTAAGACGGCTGTCAATGACATTGGCCAGCGTGAATTGTAATTTTTTCAATAAAATCGTAATTTTTTCAATAAAAAGAAGTGTGAAAATACCTTATTGAAGACTTCCGTATTCTACATTGGATAAGTTGATTATTCAATCAAAAAATTATTTACTACCTTTACAACAGTCTCGTAAGAGAGCACCTCCGTAGGGCGTAGCAATCTCCTGAGCGTGTCGGCCAGCTGTTTCTGCGTCTTGTTGACCCTTCCCTCGCCCCCCAGGGCCCGGCCCTCCTCCGCACCCGCTCCCTCGGCACCGTCCTCCTCTTCGGGCCAGCGCTCCGAGAGCCACTCGTGGCGAACACGGGATTCGTCGCGCCGCCAGATTATCACGATCCGCAGCTCGGCCCAGGCAGGGTCTTTGAATGCATCACCAGCTGGAAAGACAAAACGTTAAATTTAAAATGTTGACAATTTTAAACTACATTTTTATTTATTTATATAAATGCCACACATGAGGACCCGATAACAATAATTTCTCCCAGGGCCTATGTCATCTTTGAATATGCTGTGTGGAGGGTCTTATTAAGAAGAGGAAGGTCTTGAAGGGACCCATGTCTTGTAGGGAGGCCAGCAAATCGTTCCATAGAACTCAAGAACGAGTAGTAGAAGAGACCCGTTCTCATGTCAACCATGTACTTATGTTGGGAGCAAGTTTGGTGTATTTCCCAACCATGCACCGGTGCCGAAGGGATCAATGACGCTAGTTCCTCGGAGCATCCTCCATTATAATAACAGTAGAACAAGGACAACATACCTACCTGACACCAGTGCTTCAAAGATTGCAATCCGTTTGTTAAGACAGGGGATGGGGATCTATTAAACGGACTGCCTGTTATTGCAGAGTCAAGGGTTTTTCTGGGGTTCTGGGGATTCAGATCCTTGTACGGTAGGCCCAGCTTCTGAGAGGCTAACTTGGCTTCTGGCATTGTATGTAAGGAAGCATGTGGGCTAGTGACTGATAAACTTACTCATTAAAGTTCCATACTTACTAAATAAATATTTTAAACCAGTGTATGAAGAAAAAAAAACATTTTTAATTTAAACGTGCGAAAAATCCTCACTACCTTCATTATATTATTTTCTTACATATTTAGCATAAACTTGGCGAAATTTTTTGATATTGTGAAAAACTTATTCTAAAATTATTCCTAAACCTATCTGTTTTTTCTGAAAACCTATGAAATCGCTGTATTTTTGTATTTTTATGACTTGTGTGCTTTTTTATCAAATTTTATTTTTATTATTTCTGTATATGTTTAAAAATAATCTGTCATGAATTATTTGTACTACCAAATTTTAAAAGCCCTTTGGGCGTTAAATAAATAAATAAATTATGTAATAATTAGTCTATTTTTCACTGTCACAAAGTCTTATTCCGATATTAAATTTATTAACTGCAATTGAAGCATAAATTAAAAATACAAAATTTGATAATTTGTGCATTTGCTTATTGTGAATATGACGAAAAAGGGAATAATTTAAGAGACTAACCCGTGGATGCGAGAGCCTCAACAAACTGCTTCTGTACGTCCATGTAGACGTGCGCAAAGCGTACGCGGTCTTGCGGCAGCGGGGCAGAGCCGGCATAGCGTCGCAAGCGGGTGCGCGCCGCCTCGTGCGCTGCACCTTCGCGCGACACAAGCACAGCGCACAGCCGGCGACGCCCGCCCTGCCACTCCGCAGGACACACCGTCTCCAGGATGCCCTGTCAATTTATTTCATTACATATTATGTGAATTCATTAATAGCATGGTTCTCAATACAAGGGTAATATACAATACAATAATTGGGTGAAATGCAGATCCCGCCAATGTCAGGGAATTTTATAAAAATGCACTTTTTAGATGAGAAAAGTGTGGAGAAGATGAATAAAAAATAAATTAAGGCGCGCTCGGCAAAATTGAGGGAGATACAACCGTTCAAAGTATTTAAAATTTCACTTCGCGAACTGATATTGACAAGTCTGTTCGCTATTTTTTCACTGCTTATGTTGGATCCCAGACCTAATACAGAATTAATAGTACGCCAGAATCACAAACCATGTTACTCAAACCTAGCGTAGCCGCTAAACCACTTGAAAACTGGGATGTTTTTCTTGCCTTGATGTGAGTAGGCGTTATAAAGGGGCACTTTTTTTGTATCACAAACCATGTTTAGCGTATTAGGTTATAACAAAATGGCGGGCGGACTGTCAATATCAACTCGCGAAGTGAAATTTTAAATACTTTGAACGGTTGTATCTCCCTCAATTTTGCCGAGCGGGCCTTAATTTTTGTTTTATTCAGCTTTTCCACACTTTTCTCATCTAGAAAGTGCCTTTTTATTTAATTTCCAGACATTGGCGGGATCTGCATTCCTCCCCAATAATTTGTTATGGGGTCATAAATCTTAATTAATAATTTGTAATACCTAATCTACATCTACATTAGTAAGTACCACGGTAAGTTTGTCAAAATGAAAGACTGTCTAAAAATATTGATAACTAAAGGTTTTAGCCAAAATGATTTATTTAACACCAACGGCATAAATATATCATAAACACTGATAACATGTCGCAAAATCATAGTTAAATAAAAAACAATAAAAAAAGAGTATAACAGTTAATTGTGGCATTTGATTGAGAAATGACACCAGAGATACAATTAAATTCTAAAGAATAAATAAAATCAATTTTTATTATAAGCAATAATTGTCAGCCTGAAACACTCATTTACATTGAAAAATCTTCCGAGAAAAGATACTTGCCGCCAACGGGACTTGAACCCGTGTCCTTCTGATTGCCAGTCGGATGCTCTGACCACTGAGCTATGGCGGCTTATCAAATACCCGCTGTTAAACGTTAGTTTTAAACATTCCGCATTCATTACCGCATTCATTCCGCATTACCGCATTCTAAACGTTAGTTTATAAATTAAAAAAAATAAAAATCAATTTTGATTGAAAATATTTGATAGTATAGCGTTCTTGTACCTATCTTCCGTGCAGCTAAATAGATCTGCCACATCTGCGTATCTATTACTAAATTCATGCAACTTAGGTACAAGCGAGTGTTTCGTATACTCAGTCCTGGTGTTGTTGCATTTAAACAGGATTTTGGAATGATTTGCTCTAGTGGGTATATATTGTTACGTTACGGAATTGTTTCCCGTGCGAGCTAATAGCGAATTGACCCCTTGCACAGGCCCTCCGCCCCTCTCCCCGCACCGCGCGGCGCCCGCGCCAAGCGCCGAGCGGCTCCCCGTCCCCATTCCTTCGCCGGCCTTCGGCAGAATAACTGTGTTCCCCGTGATTCGCGCTAGGCGCTCTCCGTAAACGCTCACGATGTTTTACTTTAATTGTGTATTGTGCTTAAAGAGGTTTACGCCTACCCAGAATCCTGTCTGCCGACCGCCTATCTCCTGCTTGTGAGTACCAATGAACCTTGCTACCCCTCTGTGTGCTAAGAACTGACATTTAAATTCACTAAACACGTGTAGAGAGAGTTGAGAGAAGCTCCCCCCGTTATGATAGAATTAATTAGAGATAGCCAAATACTCATGTGTGTAGTGCCGATGCTGGCCTTTTGTAGAACCCTGTTCACCTTTAATTGAATAAAACCCTTTTTCGTGCATAACAACTGTGTTCTGATTGAGGAAGGAGACCTGGAGATTTTGAGGAAAGGAAGGGGAGTAGGAATTAACAAGCGAACCACAGACACTCGCCCTGGGTTTAAGAGGGACCTTGCTCGCGCCGGCTGTGCAGAGCTAGCCGCCGGCTTGTTTATTGCATGTCCTTTCCAGGTTTTGGGTTTAGCGTTGGCCGCAAGTAGCGCCAATGCTAGCACTGGCGCCCAACGTGGGGAGCCGCTCGGCGCTTGGCACGGGCGCCGCGCGGTGCGGGGAGAGGGGGCGGAGGGCCTGTGCAAGGGGTCAATTCGCTATTAGCTCGCACGGGAAACAATTCCGTAACGTAACAATATATTTATAGTGGGTTAATTAAATCAGGACTCTATTCTACTATTTACAATTTTTAACATAAATATTAGGTCCTTACATATGAAATTGGCGTTTTGCCGTACTGGCAACTTTGATCTCAAATATCTTCTCTTTGGTTAGGAATTCCAAATTCAAATTTATACAGCTATTTACTCATGTATTTGTGTTTCGAAAATTATAATTCATTTTTTTTTTTGCTTAATTGTTTTTTTCTTTGTGTCACTTAGTTTACAAAATGGAAAACTCGAAATATCGCATTATTTACGAGTACGAGTTCCACCGTGGCACCAGTGCTGCAGAAACGGCTTGAAGGATTAATGATGTGTATGGCGACGGTGCCGCAAAAGAAAACACAGTGCGTTTTTGGTTCCAACGTTTTCGTTCTGGAAATTTTGACCTGCAGAACAAGCCCCGTGGACGGCCGGAGACCAAAGTTGATAATAAAGAATTGAAGGCTATTGTGGAAGCGGATCCATCGCAAACCACGTCCGAGTTAGCTGCAGGCTGCGGTGTTAGTGATAAAACTGTTTTAATCCACTTGAAGCAAATTGGGAAGGTGAAAAAGCTTGAAAGGTGGGTACCTCACGAATTGAGTGAAGCCAATCAACAAACGCGCATTAGAATGCTAGACCACATACTGCACAACAGATGGCTACCAAATTAGAGGAGTTTCAATTGGAATGTCTAAGACATCCACCGTACTCTCCGGACCTTGCCCCAACAGATTACCATTTTTTTCGAAATTTGGATAACTTCTTGCAAGGGAAAAAATTCAACTCCGATGGGGCAGTCCAAACTGCCTTCAAAGATTTTATTGATTTCCGTCCGAATGGTTTTTTTAGAAAAGGGATCGATGAACTACCTATGAGATGGCAAAAGTGCATAGATAGCAATGGTACATACTTTGATTAAATAAATATATTATATTAAAAAAAATCGACTTTATGTTCCTCCCATACAAAATGCCAATTTCATATGTAAGGACCTAATATTACGTCGGATATAATTCTTCGATGTGAGAGTCTAAATAAATTTAATTCTTTCATCAAGTAATTATAGTTTATGTTTTCAATGTGAGTACCGAGTTAAAAATTTATATGCCTTAGGAATTTGTTTTGAATTTTTTCAATTGAATCTGTATGTATTTTAAAATGCGGGGACCAGTACCAGGACCATAATGCTAGCAATTTCTGATGCCAGGAATGCCAGATTTATGGTATTTACAATAAGAAATGATTATGTGAAAGAATCTTATTTCATGAAATTTGCCCTGATGGTGGACACCGCAGGGTTGTCCAATCACGTTGGCTCAAGAATGAGAAGAAAATAAAACATGGAATTACCTGCGAAGACAATCGTGGCAGTGTGAGCAGTTGGTTGTCGGCAATGACCTGATGCAGGGTTGTGGTGGGGATGTCGGCCATGCTGACAGAGGCAGCCGCACGCGTCCAGTCTTCGCGGAACAGCATCACCGTGTCCAACCCCGACTGCACGGCATAGCGACTCCTCAACTTCTCCGTCTCTGGAGAGGTCAGGTCCACAAATCTACAGCAAGAGATTACATTTTTCAGGAATAGCGATACTAGATTTATAGCGATAATTGAAACAGCATTCACAATATAAGTATAATAGTCCCAGCGAAAGATGGTACATATGTGACGTCATTGTTCTAGTATCTTCAGTATTTTTTTTTCAAATAAGACACATGAGAAGGAAGAAAACGAAGGTTGATGACATCCGTGCGAGCTCTCACAGGGATTAGTTTAATAGCTTTTTGCTGTTACATTTATATCAAAATGTAAATAAATAAAATAATTGGACTGTGAATGATAGAAGTCGGGGATACCCGAGATTGGCCATGTAAAGAGACGGAATAAAAGAAGAGTATGTATGGGACGATGCATCAATGTGAATGAAGTAAGGAGTGCCAAAACCGAGTTGTTTAGCAGTTCTTCCTCTCTGCGTTCACCCGGTACGTACATTGTGACGGTTAGTTAATAATACACAACACTCCTCTAACCGTACACAAAAAAAAAAAATTTCACCGTACCTACGAGATTATTTCATAGAGGATAATATGACTTCATAAACATAAAAATTGGTAAACGATTATTGGACTTACCCGAAGGTGACTCGGTCCCTGAAGTGATAGGCAGCCAGAAGATAGCGCAGCCTGACGGACTGCTTGTCTTCAAAGATCAGCCCCCGAACCTTATTGTCTTCCCAGCCCGCCAGGAAACTGTCCACCGTGTCATCAGTTATAGTCTTCACCAGCTTATAAGGCATCTTGCTTTTAATAAATTCTAGAAAGGGATTTTGGTAAAAGCAAAGATTAAAAAAAATAATACTGACAAACATACATTATGTAATGAACTTTGCCCAATTCATAAAAACAAAGTCTAACTTTTAATAGCAGACAGAAATTAATGGCACTTGGATCGTTGAAAAAGTTTTACGTGGCTTAAAATTGTTTTTAATGCGTCACCAAGATGGTTCATAAGAAAATGAGAGTAAGTTTAAAAAGCACGATGGTCCAAGTACATTTTTTTAAACCAGAATGTTCTTTTGTTCAGAAATTTATGGTACTTTCCGAAAGGAGAAGATCCTACATCATATTCTAAGACAATTTTACGTACATTATTTATAAATAATTATATATCAATATCAAGTGAAATGAAATGAAGTGAAATTTTAAATACTTTGAACGGTTGTATCTCCCTCAATTTTGCCGAGCGGGCCTTAATTTTTGTTTTATTCAGCTTTTCCACACTTTTCTCATCTAGAAAGTGCCTTTTTATTTAATTTCCAGACATTGGCGGGATCTGCATTCCTCCCTTTTTTTTAAATGGCAAAGATGATATTTTTAACTTTGGATTCATTCCTCAGCCAATTTGATAATCTCATGCCAAATAAAGTACAATATGTATTTGGTAATACTCTCACCACCATTATTTAAATGTATAAATTTATTGTTGTCATTTTTTTTCAGACAAATAAAATAAAATAATTCAATTTATTTAAATAGTGGGTTTGAATGTGTTAGCGTTCGTCCGAGTAGCAGTGGGGAGAAGGGGCGGAGACATGCGCGTCCACGGGTTGATCTTATTTTGGATCGAGAATAGGTAAGTGATTTTTAAAAATCAAAATGAATTATAAATTTGAAGATCAAAAATATTTTTTTTAATAAAATTTAAAATATAAGATAAACGGTGATCTGATTCATTAACTTTAAACCACAGTTAATATGTTTCCGTAATAATATTTGGAGGTATGGTATTAATTAAATCGAAAGGCCGAATCAAAAAACCGAATACCTCAAAATCCCCATCACTTGAGCGGACAAACTACAGAAAA
The DNA here is from genome assembly GCA_917880885.1 of Limnephilus marmoratus. Lineage (NCBI taxonomy): Eukaryota > Metazoa > Arthropoda > Insecta > Trichoptera > Limnephilidae > Limnephilus > Limnephilus marmoratus. Next base: position 30,502,145 of record OU862912.1, on the reverse strand, counting down.
TTAACCCAAAACCTCTTGACTTTTTGCTAGTAACTGTCTCTTCTACTTCCTTTCACCTATGTCTGGAAAGCCGATGTCCACGGCTCTCCACGCAGAGCAGGACTGTCAGGAGTCGTAGGGTCAGGAGGGTAACGACACAAGCAGGAGTCTCTTCTTTAATTAAATATTGTGTACCAAGTACCAATGAATTTCGACACATTTGATTTAATCAACTAATTAAAGGCAACTTGTTTTAAAAATTTTGATTCCTTACCGACAACTTTTTGCACAGACAGCGTAGTTTCCCTGTAGACATAAGCCCTCCTGTTGACCAGTGCCACAAGGCCTGGCAGGCCCGCGAGCCCCAGTTGTCGGGCCAGCAGGGGCTCGTGGCCCGCGTGCACCGTGGCCAGGGTAACCCCCCGGGGACGCAGCGCCTCCACCAGGCGGCGCCATGCAGGGGCCACCCTCAGGCATTCCATGCACCAGTCTGAGTAGAACAGGACAAGTACCACTTCACGGCTGCTTTTTTCCACCAGTTTGTTTTCAAAGTGGCTAGAAATATGTAATTGGTTTAGATCACAGTTGTAGGAATTATCTGACGAATGCTACAGGCAGATGAAATGATTTTGGGAGGCGTAAACAAGGCAACCATTTATTTTTGTGCAGTTCTGCAAATTCTCAGCTGACAATTGTTGAGTATTTTGAGAATTTTTTGCCATTGAAGGGAATATTAGAAATATTAAAAAATGGGACAAATTTACGAACAAAATTAATTTGGTAAGGAATTTCTGCATTGATTTATTCAGCTGGCCAAAACAATCACCAAAAGATGATAAAATTATTGTTTTCAAATATTCAATGCACAATTCATAGACGAACTTGAAAAATTACACAGAAGGCTCTGTAATAGATAATAATAGGCTTGCGTGGCACTCTTTGAAATATGCATAAATTTTCTTTTAAAACTATTGTATGACAAAACTTACCGAGTTGTGACAGAAAGCTTATGGAATAAAGTAATATCCTGGTCTTGAAAGTGGAAGCGTCCTCCAAAGAGATCCTCAAAGGGATCATTTCTGAAAATAGAGTCAGTAAATATGTAAGTACCTACTTTTATAGTTAAAACTATTTTTCAAAACTGGGTTTCAAACAAATCGATGGAAAAATGGAACAACAAATATATAAACCTGAAATGTTCGTACAAAAAACCAAAGATGAATAAAAAAAAACTAAATACCTGAATCTTCCATACAGAGTATAATCATGCCTTTCTTTGTACAAAGTGCTGTCTTCCGATGTTATTCCGTGTAAGTCATAGGCTTTCCTACGTTCCGAGTCCGACAACAGCTCATAGGCCTGCTTGATCTCAACGAACTTATCCTCTGCATTGGGGTTCTCGTTCTTGTCAGGGTGCCTGGAATATCACATATAATTTAAGTTACAAATTGCCAGAGAGGCACTTGTTCCAATGTTAATAAAATTTACCTAATTATTATTTTAATAACCTTGTCACTACGTTTCCATTCTTCAATGAATTGTAAGTGTACTAGCAGCAAATATGAATATTTCTAGCGGACGGGGTTCACACACAATAGGCACTTATTCACAACAGAGCTTATATTTAACTAAAACAAAAGACTTGTATAAAAAAGGTGATTTGACAATTGACGTGTTTTGAGCACGCACATAACACGAGTTATTTTTTCTTACCATTCCTTCGCTAGTTGTTTATATGCTCTCCTTATGTCTTGGAGGCTGGCGCGACGATTTATCCCTAAAATCTTATAAGGGTCATCTATATTTTGCAAAGCTACTAAAGAGCTTAAACATAATATAAAAATAAAGTACACTGCCAATCGCTGCGGGCTCAGACTCCCCCATTTCCATCTCATTTTACAATTTTTAGATGAATGAATACATTAAGAATTATCAATATAAGCAACGAACTGACTTGAAAATCACAATTTATATAAAATTTCCAAAATATTGATCATTGCTATGAACTGTTCACAGATGAAGGAAACAGGGCATAAATATACTAACCCCTAGATCGATCACTTGGGGCTTTTTCCTCCTAGCGGTTTCGTCACCAACTTAACCCCCCTCGCCCTTCCCGCACTTGCCAGCACTAATAGACTAAAGATAGAGGAAACTTATTTGTCTACCATAGACAATATAATCGCTCTCGACCTACTTCACTAGCCCAATAAATTATTTAAGAACAAAATTATTGGAATCAGAAAATGTTACATTAGACAAATGAAACACTCTGAGAACATCTTTAAATATGTTTATTTTCAGTAAAGACAATTGATAATAAATAACACATAAGACAATTGATAATAAAACATAACACAAAAACTAAGTTATCCTAACCGACCTAACCTCAAATTAATTTACGGACGAATGCTGAATGTTGATGTCCTGGTACTGGTTCTCATCCTGGTCATCTTGTAGATACTCCACTGACCAGCTCTCTTCACCTTCACCGTCAGACTCCCATTTGACATCGGAAATGTCTCCTTCCAGTGCAATAGTTATTTCTTCATGTGACAAACCTCTAACAGCCATCTATAAAAATGATAACAATAAGTTACATATAGTCTACCGGAAAACATTAAAATAAATTAATACATCTTGAAAGAATCAAATTAAAATACGTAAAACAATACAAAAGGCCAAAACAAGAAGATCTCCATTAAACACATCCACCAATGCGCCATCACAGGATCATGAACGTTTTTAGCGAAAACAAAATGAAAAAGCAAGGTTTTTGAATGGAAATCATATTTATCGATCAGATTAAACATCTGCATACAGTATAATAATTATTTCAACAGAAAAATGCTATATTTTACCTTTTAATGTTATGCAGAAAACCAAGATGTCAAACCGTTTTGTCCAAGACGCCATTTCCAAATATTTTGTGTTGCCAGTACGCGATTTGTTATATACCTTATAAAACATATCTTTCTCAAGCGATACGCAAAATACGGGGCTGTTTGTTTCATAAAATCAAGAGATTTTAATTTTCATCCATCAAATGACCTGACGACCTCCGTAGTCCAGTGGGTAAGACTCTTGACTCACGATCCGGAGATTGGGGTTCGAACCCGGCATGCGTAAGTAAATTTTATTTGATTAATTTGTGTTATTTCACAATTAATTCATATAAAATAATATATATTATAGTATATTTACGGCATGTTCCAGAGTGGAAGATACTATCAGTATCGCCCTGGTGTAAGACCACCATTCAGAATTGAAATGTTGCTTGAAAATGGCTTTAGCCGTGTTTGGTGACCAGATCTGAATAGCCAGGTACTTCCCAACCCTCCTCTTCCCCACCTCCTTCCCCTCCTCACTACCTTCAGCCTCACAACATACCTAATTTGGGGAATGCCATAGTCTCACTGGCTTCAGACGGAGCAGTTGAGATTCTTGTACGGTATTTACAGTAAAAAAAAAAAATCATTTTCTTCAAGATCTTGTGATATAGGGTAAACCACCCAATCATTGGCACTCTACCAATTTATTGGCATGCTCTAGTTTTTTAAGAAAATTAAGATTTTTTGTAGCCAGATCTTATATTTTTTAGTAGAAATTAAAAAGTAGTATCATTTATTACTCAACTGGCAACACACGTTTTAATTTTTTTCAAACATGGCGGCGCATTTACCATCTGTTTGACAAGCCGGGACCTGTGCGACAAAAACAATCAAAATATTCGTTTTTTACTAAGGTAAGAGCTATCATAATCTTTTAAAAATTGCAAATCTATTTTGTTTTTCTTATACCTAATCGTTTTGTCTTATTATTGAATATATTAACTGCCTTTTTAAAACATTATTTTATAATTTAACCGCCAACTTTTAGTTATTTGTGGGGTGCCAACATTTGGTATGCCTAAAATCGGTTTATCCATTTTATTGGCACACATGCCAATAAAAGGGTATTTAAAATAATTTGAGTTTATTAAAAATTATGCCTTGTTTGTCTCAAAATTGAGTTTAAATTGCATTGAAAATATTTTCTAACCTTTTGGACACACCAATCCAAAAGTTGGCCCACTGCCAATTATATAAAATCCATTTATTGGCACGGGTGTCAAACATTGGGTAAAAACGTGCCAATAAAAATATTGTCTTTTCAGCCACTTTCAAAATGAAGCCTAGTCAGAAGAAGTCTAGAGAAAAAAATAGTAAAAAATGTTTTAAACGGAAAATTTATACAGAAGAGAACCTACAAACAGCTCTCCACGAAATATCAAAAGGCATGAGCAAAAAACTTGCTGCAAAAACCTTCAGCGTACCACGGTCTACTATACAATTCAGATTGAAACATCCTGATCATCGCTCTAAGCCCGGTCCGTCCACAATTTTAACTGACGAAGAAGAACAGCTTTTTGTTGACTGGATAAAAATCAGTAGCAAAAAAGGGTTTTCGAAGAGGAAAGAAGATTTGATAAAGAGTGTTTCAGACTTTATCAATAAATCGGGGAGAGCCAGCAGTTTTAAGAATGGTGAGAAGTGGTTTAAATTGTTTTTAGCTAGACATCCAACAGTTACATTTCGAACACCAGAAGCCGTAACAGCTGCCAGCTCCACGGTCTCTGCATCTGATGTAAGAGGCTGGTTTGAACAAATAAGGATTTACATGACTGAAAATAGCTACTATAACATCTTAGCAGACCCATCAAGAGTATTCAATGGCGATGAAACGAATTTTGTTCTATGTCCAAAAACAGGTATTGTTTTAAGCTCTAAGGGAGAAAAAAACGTTTACGAAATTGACCACGCCCAAGCCAAAACTTCACTAACCGTCATGTTTACTTTTGGTGCAGATGGTCAAGTTACTCCGCCAATGGTAATTTTTCCATATAAAAGATTACCTGGCGAGATAACTTCTAAGATTCCTGAAGATTGGGGCGTGGGCTTAAGTGACAACGGATGGATGAATTCTGATGTATTTTTTGAGTATATCAAAAATGTTTTACATCCTCACCTCGTAAAAACTGGCACACAATTCCCTGTAGTTCTTTTTGTAGATGGCCACAAATCGCACTTGACGTATGCTACCAGTGAATTATGTACTAATTTAGGTATAATTCTCATAGCGTTATATCCTAACTGCACTAGGCTCCTTCAACCTGCAGACGTCGCCGCATTTAAACCATTAAAAACACAATGGCAGAAAACTGTCCTAGAATGGCGAAGAAATAATCCATCTCAAGCGTTAACGAAAACTCAATTTGTGCCATTACTTAAAGATACTATAGAAAAAAGTCTTAACCCGTCAACAATTATAAATGGTTTTAGAGCAACTGGACTTTTTCCTTTTAATGAAGATGCAGTGGACTATTCCAAGTGCCTAGGAACTTCAAATAAAAATAACATTACCATAGCGCAACCCAAGCATGTAACAGACAATCGGGTGCTCACCAAAGATGACTTTATGAAGTTGTTGGGAGAAAGTACAATACATAAAATTGATAAAAGAGAATTGAGGCCAGAGGAGACAAGTGAGTGTTTATTGAAAATCTGGAATTTCTTTACCACGTCTCAAAATGATTTGCAGAATAGCTCAAGATTAGACACTATAGGGAATAAGAATAACAATATAGGGAATTTTGATATTGAAAATATGAAGATAATTATCAATAACTCTCCAAACAAAAATGTTGCTGAGCAAAGTTTCGATTTTGTTTCACAAGATGTTGTTGTTGAGGAAATAGTCCAATGCTCTGAATTAAATTATTTTATAGAAGATACATCAACCCTACAAGAACCTATTCCAGAAACAGTTAGCCAACAACCACACAATCATCTTTCACCCACTCAACAAGCATTCAATCAGCCAAAATCCATAGAGCAAGTATCCTCCCAAAAAGCCTCTACTTCCTTACAGCATGCTTCGATCTTACAGCCATCATTCACTTACGTACCAAGCAACAAACAACCATCCACACAACAAACATTTGTTCAACAAACATCTATCTACGAAGCGTCCGTTAGCAGTCAGCAGCAATCATCAATATATTCAACTCCCCAAAAACCGTCTATCAGAGTAACTGGAGATGTCAAAATAGGTGCAGATCAAAATAATTTTATGCAACTGAAAGTAGCACTGGTTAAGGAAGATAATACTATATTAAAATTACAAGATATTTTGGTACTTCCTAAAACGCCACAAAGAAAAGGGATAAAAAATACCAAGAAGACGCCTTTTGTACTAACATCTGCCGAATGGAAAGCTCAGGAAAATGAAAAAATTAAAATTAAAGAAGAGAAAGCAGAAGGTGTTAAAAAGAGAAAAGAAGAAAGAGAACAAAAGAAATTAGAAAAAGAGAAACAAATGGTAAAGAAAAACAAAAAACAAACTAAAGCCAAAGACAACGTGTCTAAAATTTTGTTTTCGGAAGATTTCTATAAACTTGACAATGGCAAATTGGAAGCTGTACTTAAAAATAATAACAAAGAAAATCAAAAAGCAAGTACTAGCAAAAATTACAGTGCTGCTGAGATAGAAACAATGTTGATTGAGGATTCAGATGACTAACGTGACTTAAGAATTACTTATGATCTTAATCATTTAGAGCTGTGATTTAAATAAATATAATTAAGGAAGTTAAATAGTCTTAAGCTAAAATTGTTCTATTTTTTGTTCAAGCCTAGGTAGAAGGCTTTTTTGGTTTTGTTTTAATACTTTATGGAAAGTTTATTTAACTATAAGCGTTTCATCTGATATGGTATGTTCCTATACAAATAAATGTTACTTTTCTTAACAAAGGATTTTATTTTGTTTATTTCTATTATGAATTATCTTAAAATAGGTACATAGACGATGTATAATACATTTTAAAACCCCTACATAAGACCTAGCAGCTATTTTTCAGTCTCGGGAGAACAGTGACAATAATAGGTAATAATCACTGCCAATGAAAGGTTTGGCTATGCCAGCAACTGGTATTTGAGGTATTTTTTTAAAAGTTACACTTTATTGAAGAAAACGATATAATTTATTAATGATAAGTACTTTATAATATTCTGCAGAGATTAGAAGACCAATATAATGCTTTTCTCTTTGTTAAAACATATTTTTACATGCAAATTTTACCGGTTTTGTGAAGTAGCTGCTTAAAGTGCCAATAATTGGGTGGTTTACCCTATTTAGAAAATCAAAACCAAAACACATTGAAGCTGTATGGATCAGGTGTTCTCGGAAATTAAAAAAAAAAATTCTACAACTTCAAGAGTCCACCAATTTTTCCATTTGTGAAGGCACAAGTCGTTTCAGCAAGTTTTTGTACAATAAAAATAAATCCTCAAATAAGAAGTGTGCGAGTGCTCCGTGTATACGATGTAATAAAATTTTTAAAAAATGTATGGAATCACAAAACCCCCAAAAATACCACAAAAAATACTCCAAAACACCTATTAAACCAGTAAAAAAATCCCATCCCACTTATTTTACCCCTAAGTTGGCAACCCTGAGCGAGAGATGGCGAAAATCAAAATTACAAACCTATCTTTACAGCTCCATCTATGAAACTTTATCTATGAGTGGCAGCACTTTTACGTCACGGACCACGGTTGAAAAATTTGAACGAAGTTATACGCCCCTGAAACAGGGGCAGTTTTTGATTTGCTATCAGTCACTGATCCGAAAATAGACGCAGGACACCCTTGCAAACTTCACAATACAGTGGTTTCACACAGATCAAAGTTTCATAAAAAATATCGTATTATCTATGAAATTATAGTGCTTTCACAAGTCAACATTAACAACTTGTGACGTCAGAGTCTTCAAATCAATGAACGTGATCGTGAAAACATCTACGTCGTCGGTCGTCGTGTAATATCCTCCTCTACACAACAAAAGTGACAGCACGGAATAGCCTTGGAGGTTAGTTTTTTATCTGAGTTTTTTTTATCAGATTGTCACTTGCCAGAAAACATAACGTCACTTCACGTCACTTGCAATTCGTGGAGGCGGGAGACCAGTGTTAAATTTTGAGTTACAACCGGATCACATAATAAAAGGTAAAAATATTACGCTTACTTATACAAATTTGAAGATCATAAATTAAAATTTGAATGTTTATCACTTTTTTGGGGCTTTTCTGGTAACTAATGTATTACTCAGTCCGGTGTAATTAATTATCAAGATGAAAGTGAATGTTTGGTTTGACCTCCACATCCCAGTTATTTGTGTAAAGGAAACACGATTGTCAATTTCCCATGATGTATTGATCAGTTGTAATTAATCACATTACATATTAATTGCATTTTTATCCTTATTGGTAACATTGTATTATTAGAAATATTATGTCCTCTACTGTGGATTTGCAATGTGTTTTTTTATTTATTTATTTATTGTTTGCACTGTTTACGCTACCAGTACAAGCTGTTAGAATTTTAATATTCTGCTTGGTTTCTAATTCCAATCCAATTTGGTGGAACAGCAATATAACTAGACTTTTTTGATAAATAAAAATGGTGGAAAAACAATGTAATTTGAAAACTCAAAGCTTCGGGCACCTACTTGTGGTAAAACTAATTATTTCGGTACAGTTCACTTAAAATAACATTGAAGTTACAGCCAGAAAGCTAATATTGAGATGGCTGATAATGGTGCGTGCAGTGGAGCAATTATATGCAATTTGAGGTACCTACCAGTTTATCTGTAATTAGTGAATCCCTGTCTACTGCGAAGCCTATGCGTGCTGGGACCAGATTTTATGAAAGTCTGAGATTTAAGAATAATGTAATTAATTTTACTATTGCGTCATAATTTTTTTTGGTAAATATACAGAAAAGCGTGACAAGATTAATATTAAAACAGGTTTTTTACGAAACTAACAACCTTTTTTAAGTTCATAGTTTTGGTTAAATAAGAGAAGAAAAAACGGTAAATATTTCCCTATCGAGTCCACACTCAAAACACACTTTTAAAAAATTAAAACAAATTGTACTAGGTAGATATGGTTAGTAATAAGTAATTCAGTATCCGGAATTGAAAAATATTGCGTTTTAATGTTTTTTTTTTAAATTTAAAAAATACGAAATGTCATTTTTCAAGGACCGCCATGTTAACTACGATGATGAAATATGCATTTTTAAAAGAAAAAATCACTTTCTGTCAGTTAGACAATAATAAGTACGAATTGCAATCTTCGGAAATGATAAATAATGAGTATTAAAATCATTATTTTGTTCGGTTTCATAAACACGAAAAATCACGCGAGACGTTTGCCTTCGTAATTAACAACATGGCATTCCTTGAGAAATGACATTTCGCATTTTTAAAGATACAAAATAACCATTAGAATGCAATATTTTTCAATTCCGGTTACTGAATTACTTATTACTAACTGTAATCTACCTAGTACAATTTAAAAAAAAATTTTAAGTGTGTTTTGAGCGTGGATTTGATAGGGAAATATTTACTGAAAAAACTAACTTTAACCGTTATAGTGGTACAGCAAAAAATCACTTCAATATTCAGTTCTCGGGAGATCGCGTGTTCAATTTCAGCGCGTTATTTTGCAGTTTGCGTGTGTCTTGATAACGGTATTTATTATTTATTCTGTTAAATTAATACACCCTAAAGGCAATCCATATTTTTCACCATGTAGGATGTAAGTTTTATTGCGGACGATCGGGATCTATCAAATGACAGCGACACTACGGACATTGTTGCAAATCGCAATGCACCAGCTCCAACCTCATATGCACTCGCTGTAAAAAGTGATTACACGGACTTCGCGGGTAAACACAATTGTGAAGTGACATAATCTTATATTTTTTAATATCTATATATATATTCCCATGTTTAACCCCTTAGGCTAATTTGTTTGCTTTTTGGATTAACTCATATAGGTCTCATAGATATTGTTGTGTCTACCTTACTATCACGGTTAAAAATATAATCTAAATGGTGTTAAAAAGAGACAACACTTCTGCTTTATATTCAAATCTTAAAGTCCAAAAAATAATTAAAATGTACAGTAATCTTTATTTTCAAGCGCATTTTGAAAAATTAAATATTTAATTATTTTTTATTATTTTTACATGAAATGACAAAAAAGTTAGTTGACGATAACGTTTATTAAATACATTTATTTACCTAATAAAATATCTGTGTGTTTTTATTTCTTTTCGTTATCAGTAATTTTAGTTAGAAAATACCTAAGGTCAACCATTTTTAAAACTTTTTTATGTTTGCATTCAATTTAGTTTATTTAAAAACAAATATATGTTTATTTCGAGTTATTAAATTTGAAAGATATTTCATCACCTTTCAAAAACAGTTTTTAATTTTCGGATGCATTCAGAAATATTCCATTTATTTGGGTTTTATTACAAAGCGGAAATATTTTGACCTTACAACAAAGCAGGCCCGAGGCCTGAGGGGTTAACTTTACTGGGATTCCTCAGGCACCGTCAAGTCGTGTTGTATGTTTGGAAATCATTTTTTAAATATGTGTATTGCCCTTGGTGTGATGGAAGTTTCGGACTCATAACAACTGTCCGTCGTTAGAAAAAAAAAACAACTTTGTTTTACTTTTTGAACAATTATTAACGACTCATGAAACAACTCTAGAGAGATACTTTTCATCATTTTTAAAACTATATTTTTATTGCCTCATTTCCCTTTAGAAAGTAAATATAACATTTGATTTGTATTGGGTACACATCGATGTACGGCTAGCTTTACACTTGTAAGTTTTTTCCCGTTAATCGCTGGATGTAATTTATGGCCAAATTACCAAAACTAACACCAAAAGTAACTTGACGTAATTTATAGCAAGTTACAGAAGCTATTCTTTCGCAAGTTTTTTGTCAGGTTTTTTGACAGCCTTCTCACAGCATATAAAATCAGTTTGATAAGCTGAAAGACATGCCGAACCAAATTGTAGCAAATCGCGCCGTTGCGAGTTGTGAAAAATTTTCAATCAGTTGTTTTCGTAGGATTTTTTTTCCTATAAAACTAGTATTTATTTACACTTATTTAAGTTTTCTAAAAATGAGCATCCTTCTGTTCAATTATCGGTCCAATCCTTTCTAATCTCAATGTTTCTGTTTTTAACATTACGTATTTGAATTCGAAGCTGGTTGCTGTCACGTAGCTGTCATTCGGATAAAAAGAAAGAACACCATTAATATCCACCTTTGACAGCACAAAAACACATGGAGAATTGTTTTTATTTTTATTTTTTTATTTTTTAAATAATCGGAGACGGTTTACATATATATAGTTCCCGAGAGCACTTAGGCCATAGACCCATTGTACTATCTCCCATTTTACCTCATTCCTTTGACAGTAACCCAGTCCCTTTTATAAAGTTCACCAGGATTGTCATTCGAAATGAAGCTATATCTTCTGGTTCGACAATGTGTCTTCCCAGGTCTTTCCCCTCTTCACTCCTCCTTGGTTCCCTGAAGGCCCCACGACGGAAGAGGGCTTCATCTCTCCTCTCTACTCCTTAGTTCCCCGAATGCTCCACGACGGAGAGTCCACCTCCCCTTGGTTTCCTAAAGGCCCCACAAGGGAAGAGTCCACTCCACCTTGGCTCCTCGAGGGCCCCAGGAGGGAAGAGAACTTCATCTCTCTTCCTTGGTTCCTCTAAGGCCCCACAGAGGAAGAGTTCACCAAGATGGCCTCATTTCTCCTTTTCACTCCTACATGGTTCCTCGAAGGCCCCACATGGGAAGAGGACATTATCTCTCCACTTCACTCCTCCTTGGTTCCACAAAGGCCCCGCGCTGGAAGGGTGCCCTTCCCCTTGGTTCCTTGAAGGCCCCACAAGGGAAGAGTTCATGGAGGTGGCCTCAGCTCACTTCTCCACGGTTTCTCCTCTTGGTTCCTCTTACGGCCCCAGGAAGGAAATTCACAGAGGTGGCCTCAGCATTCCTAGGTTCCCAAAAGGCCCCTAGTTTTCGAATGGTCCAATTTTTTTTGTCCCACGAGTTACCAGGGAAATAGAAGGTCCACTCCAGCAGAGCCCTGAGTGCTGGAGTGAGGTCTAAATACTCCGAGATGCGACCTTGTTTCTCGGAGGCACCGTTCGTGACGCTGTTCCCCAGGACATTCAGCCTGAGCACGGTAGCTCACACCTTGGCTTGGGATGGCTATTGCAGGTTTGTGTTTTCCACTCCCTGAGCGATGGGTTCACCACACTCCCTACGCTAAGAGAATTGTTTACTTTGAGCCAAATTCTATTTCAACACTTTATTTGGGCCTTTTCATCTTTATTGACAAAATCGGGTCACGTCAGTATCAGATCGTTGTTGATAGGAAACCATCTTACCGCAAATAAATTGTAAACGGTCGCATGAGCATTTACACATGAGCATTTACACATGTTGAACTTCCGAACAGCTTCTGTGAGAGCATTAATTTCCACAAGTCGGATGCATATGTGTACGCTCCTGGGTAATAACATGTCAAAAACTTACGTTAAGTCGTAAATTTTAAGTTATGATGAAAAGAGAATCAGATGGCGCATGGAGTAAATTTTGGGTCGGCGCCAGTGTTGCCAGGTGTTCGGTATTCTACCGAACCGTTCGGTATTTTAGCACCATGTTCGGTGTTCGGTATGACAAAAATACCGAAGTATGGACGGTTCGGTATTTTTTTCTGATTAAATTTTCTCCCTAATTAACGATTCAATTGTCAGATTTGACGCAATCGGCAATCGATGTAGCATAGCATCCCTACTTAGTTTGTGGGATGTTGCTGCTTCGTGCACGCGCTCACTGTTTTCGAGTCATTTTTGATTAGCGTTACACATCAGGTGACTACGTACTTGCGTAAATGTGATTATTCAAATAATTTGACTGCTTACATTGTTTCAAAGTTTCCCCCCCCCTCCCCCTCGATGCGGGTTTGGATTTGCCAAGGTACCACTGAAATCTAGGGAAATTTCAACACAAATTTTTTTTGCTCACTGTTCGGTATATATTTGAAAAAGACCTGGTAACCCTGGTCGGCACACCAGTTAATGTAATATTTTCGAAAATGACTCCAAAGTTACATATTTATTTGTGAAATGATGTAAAAAAATTCCTTTTTTAAAATCTAAAATTGAGGTTAAAAGGTGAAAAGTTAAGGTTTAGTTTTGACTTTCAATGTATTTTGCAACCACTTTATTATAAATGGTTCAGTGAAGCATCACAGTATGTGTCAAGAGTAAAAATATTGGATTTTTCTTATCTCTTGGTAAACACTCGGTAATGAGTTAGTTACGTAATTTAACAAACAAAAAAAATCGGAAGTGTTTTGAAACTCAAACTCCGAATAGATTGTTTTATTTGCTGAATGCACAATCATTATTTTTGTTTACCAATTTAACCCCTCAGGCCTCGACCGTATTTTGTGAAAATAATCCCGTTTTGAAATTAAATTCAAATAAACGGATTATTTCTGAATATAAATGAACACTAAAAATTGTTTTGGTAAGGTGATAAAATACGCTTTCAATTTTTATAATTAGATATAAACATATAATTTTTGAAATGCAAATGTTTTGCATGCAAACATAAAAAAGTTTTAAAAATGGCTCACCTTTATATGTTTTTTCTAACAAAATTTACTGTTAAAGAAAAAAAATAAAAACACATTCTTACATAATTTATTTGGCAAATGTATTATAAACATTATCGTTAACTCACTTTTTTGTCATTACATGTAAAAATAATTAATTAAAAATTGTCAAAGTTTCATAATTTTTTTCAAATTGCGATTCAAAACGTTGGATTCATAAAGGTGTACATTTTAATTTAAAGACAATTATAATTTCGAAGAGTTTACCTACCTGGGCTCCATCATAACGCAGGACAATGAAGACCCAGTAGAAGTAAGAAAGCGCATTACAGCCGCTAACAACACTTACTTCGCGTTGCTGCCAGTGTTCAAATCCCGAAACGTCCAAAACCAAAAAGGAAAACCAAAATAACCTTATATAAAACAATTATCAGAACGGTCTTGGCCTATGGATGTGAGGCGGGAACACTGACAGCAAAGTCAGCGGAACAGCTGGACATCTTCGAAAGAAAGGTATTTCGAAGAATCTTAGGAGCAATGCGAGAGGGAGAGGCATGGAGAATCCGCCACAATAATGAGCTCTATGATATTTACCAAGCTCCCAGACTCTCTACCCATTTAAGGCTCCAAAGATTAAGATGGGCCGGACATGTGCACCGAATGCCAAGCACACGAGTACCGAAGAAGGTTCTGACAGGACACCCGGGAGGTTAACGAAAGGCGGGCAGACCTAGACTGAGATGGGAGGATGATGTCAGAAAGGATGCAAGAGGATTACTCCATGTTGCAGATTGGAAGACGACGGCCGAGGACAGAGGGCGGTGGAGGCTTATTTTGAAGGAGGCCAAGGCTCGAAATGGGCTGTAGCGCCATTGAAGAAGAAGAAGTACATTTTAATTATTTTGTTGTTAACTTTTAGATTTGAATATAAAGCGTAGTATTCTTTCTTTTTAACTCCGTTTAGATCTGGGGTGTGAAACTGGATTTTCTTTTTCTTAACCTGGCCAGTGCCGCTCGTCAACCGGTGTGTCATGAGATTTTACACGCGATTTTGACCCTTATGTATAAAGAAAGTGTATGAAGAACACGGTCAGAATCGCTTGCTCTATTATCGCTCTTTACCATAGAGAAAACCGCAATTAGATTGGTGACTCCATATAATTTATATTAATGATTTACCGGAGCGCGGGAGCGTGCGCAGTTCTTGCGCATGCGCGGGAAAAATTCTTTGGTTTTGAACTTTGACCTTTCTATGTACGAAATTTCTCAAGGACGCTGTCAGAATCGCGGGACATTGGGTGTCATGGCTGCCGCTTTTTGCGAACGCTAATTGGTTACAACCAACCCCATTTACTCGCGGCATTCAACGAGTTAAGGGCCATTTATAAGATTTAGCGTGTGTAATCGGGCCAGACTTAAAATTAAAAATTTAAACCCGTGCTGAATTGTAAATCAAGTGCTTACAATTTTAAACACGAGTAATGGCATCGAGTGTCCTCTAAGAATCTCTAAAATATATAATGAAAGAGCGCAGTTTTGTCCTCCGTGACATACTATTGTCACGTGGTAGCGGGCCGTAATGATAGGGCCTGAGGGTCGCATGCGGTAGCTTTGACATCCCTGGTTTAGATCATATTTCTAACCATGATAGTAAAGCAGACACAACAATTTCTAAGAGACCTGTATGAGTTGTTCCAAAAACCGAACAAATAGACTTGACGGTTTAATTACAAAGTTTTGCACATAATAAGATATCCTTCATTATGGGGAATAACAGATTGAAGTATTTTTTGCCTTCCTTGAAAATAATAAATAATTTGTGGAAAAACCCATTGATTTTGTAAATCCCAGTAACCAAACACAGTGAACATTTTAGTTCTCAAGTGTTAGATAAGAGATGTAGATTCAAAGTCCATTGTCTTCAATAAACGTGTTTGAGAAACAACCATTCGTAAATAGTATAGTATTCTATTGAGGCTCTCCATACTTCTTATCACAAGCAAACAAATTGATAACAAATCTCTAACCATATTCTGAACAACTGTTGAAAACCGTATTTTGTATTGATTAGAATGTACACGATTGGTGAAGCGAAGTGTTCTTATTTGGTTCTGATTTCGGTTTAACTTGTACAAAATACCACAATAGAAATTGAATTTCATCTTCTTTATGGACTTCTTTATCAATCTTAATGTATATATCGATGCTGGAAAGAAAAAAACGGCTAAAGTGCTTTACAATTGGAATGAAAAAATGTCTAACGCGCCATGCAGCTGTATGTCGTTTCATGTAAATAAAAAATTCACAGAGTTTCATAAATTTTCCTCGAATTGCATTGGGAAACTTCGGTTTCATAGAGATGTTTTAGGTATTTTAATTATTCTGACATAAAACCATGTGCGATCGTGTGAGAAATGTGGAGATCCGCAAAGAATGCAAGGCTGATGTAAGCGTGATGAGTAAGATTAAGAAAGGGATGCTCAGATGGTTTGGGCATGTAGAGCAAATGAACGAGGAAAGGAGTGTAAGGAGAATATATGACACAAATGTGAATGGAAGAAGAAGTCGGGGACGCCCGAGGAAGACATGGCACGACCAAGTGAATCAGATACTTGAGTCGGGCCATGTGAAGAGTCGGAATAATAGAAGAGCATGTATGAGGCGATGTATGAATGTGAACGAGGCAAGGAGTGTGTGCCAAGATCGAGTTGTTTGGCGGTCCGTCCTCTCTGCCTACCCCTGCGGCGAAACGGCGTGATGGTTAGTTAGTTAATTATTCTGCGGTTAACTTTTAGATTTGAATGTAGAGTATGGTGCTCTCTCTTTTTAACACCGTTTAGATCACATTTTTCACTATGACAGTAAGGGAGACACAACTATTTCTTTAAAACCTATATGATCTGTTCCCAGAAGCGAACAAATTAGCCTGAGGGGTTAATATTCAAAACCATTTGTTAATATTTGGTTAACTGACAGTAACTGTTGCATGATGAAATCAAAAATGAAGAGTTTTTAATATGGTAGTTAAAAAAATTGTAAACTACAATTATATTTACATATTACAAAATATGGGAACTTATGTTCATAATATATGATAATAAAATAACCTTGTTGATTATGTATAAATGTAATATATAAATGAACCTATTGATCTACCATTTTATTTAGTGCTCAGTAAGGTAATGTTGATAATAAATTGGTGTCATCTAATTGCAAATATTGGCTTGAATCAATAAATTAAGGCAATCTGATAAAATTTGCTGTGGTTCAGAGGTAAAAGAAAGAATATTAAAAATTGACTTTATATTTGTCACATAAAATATTGTCTGCTATTCCGTCTATTTCCCACTGCCCAAATTTAGCTCTGAACCTTTCTTGTAGGCAGTAGATAAAAAAATTGTACCTAACAAAAAAATATTTATTTATTTTGGTACAATAATTTACATTTTACAATATAATTTAATAATGTTGGCCCCATTGGGTGGCTTGCCCATGCTGAGGCCCCGATTTTATAATACAACATTCAATAAGATGAAGTAATAATTTTAATAAAATATGTAAAGTCGGTAATGGAAAAAAAGGCATATATTATGAGTCAAGATTGGGTATAATGATGTGTGTTTTATAATGGTTTTGTGTGTTACGTGTAAATGTTTTTTCGGTAATTGTTCGGAACAAACGTCAACGGTTAATACGCACTTTTTTTTATATAACTTTTAGATTCTTCTTAATTACCATAAAAGACAACTATTTGCATTCGGGGAGGTTGAAAATGTTACATTTTTAATTACATTTACGTAAATTGAGAATTTGCTTTCACACTGTCAAATCACTCTGTTTGCAATATTATTGTTTTTTTAATATGTTGGTATTACTGATATTTCACATTGCATTGGCTGTATAAAATAACGAGTGGCTAGAAAATTAGTTATACCACGAATTTTTAATTAGGTAAGCACTAATTTGGTTAGAAACTTTGCTTGGAATACAAACTAGATAAATCCTGGGATGTTTTTTTTAAGAATTGATGCTTAACGATTTTTTTCGTCAATAAAGGTAAGAGGTTAGGTTGGGTTAGTAGGTTAGGTTGGGTTAGTAGGTTAGGTTGGGTTAGTAGGTTAGGTTGGGTTAGTAGGTTAGGTTGGGTTAGTAAGTTAGGTTAGATTAGATTAGGTTGGGCAAGGTTAGGTTAGGTTAGTAGGTTAAGTTAGGTTAGGTTAGGTTAGTAGGTTAGGTTAGGTTAGTAGGTTAGGTTAGGTTAGTAGGTTAGGTTAGGTTAGGTTGGGTTAGTAGGTTAGGTTAGATTCAGTATGAGTCAAGACATTATTTTTATGCGTTAAAAAAAGATTTTTATATTAGTTATTTTCATTCAAATTCTTTCACCTTTACATATTACATTTTATTTACAGGTACTATTTATATTAAAAAAAAGTGAAAATCAATGGTTTCTAGCCATAGGTTTTAGTATCAGTAATACCAACATAATAAAATGACAATAATCATTACAAATTGCATATGGTGAAGCGTTGTGTTTAAATACGAAAGCAAATTTTCAATTTACGTAACTAAAATTAAAAATGTAACATTTTCAACTTCCCCGAATGCAAATAGTTGTCTTTTATGGTAATTAAGAAGAATCTAAAGGTTTTATAAAAAAAAGTGCGTATTAACCGTTGACGTTTGTTCCGAATATTTACCGTTTTTTGTTTTATGATATAAAATTTTTGTAATATTGTTTTTTGTTCTCCATCTTTTAATTTTGCATTTGAATTTATTTTTGTTTTCCTCATTTTTCGTATCAAGTGAAAGATTGTTGAATGCTTTTATTGTCTGGTATTTATGGTGTCTTTGTCCAAAGGTTGTGTTTAAAGAAAGAAAGATTACTTAGTGAAAGTAAATTTATCTTGCTGCTGTTTCGGGTTCTAAAGTCATTGTCAAACTTTATATTTTCATTTTATTATTTGAAATTCTTCTCATATTTCTATTCCGAGCTACCCGCCGTTAGAAATATTATTAAATAAGATAGTTGTGGCGTCGCAATAAGACTTTGGAGCCACATTTTGGCATTAGTAACATGTGGTTACGTGCCAGAGTTGGGAAACAATTAGGATAAATGAATATACGCGTATTAGATTTGACTTGTCAGATACGAGTGGTTACTTATATATGTACATACATTAGCTGTGCTTGTAGGGGATATTTACGTTTGCAGTTCAGTCCCCCCTCGCAGATCCTAAATTGGTATTTGCAATTCAAACAGATCATGTCATCCTTCTGCCCCTACTGATTTAATGTCCTGTAGGTGTTGTTTATTCTGACTTTATATAATTTCACTAGTTGACCTACACAGATTCTATTCTACATTTGCAGCATTATATATATTTTTTTATATGAATACCGCACAAGAGTCCCAACTGCTCCCGTCTGAAGCGAGTGAGACTATGGCATCCCCAATTGGGGTATGTTGTGAGGCTGAAGGTAGTGGGGAGGGAAAGGAGATAGGGAAGAGGAAGGTGGGGAAGTACCTGGCTATTCAGATCTGGTCACCAAACACGGCTAATGCCATTTCAAGCAATGTTTCAATTCTGAATGGTGGTCTTACACCAGGGCGATACTGAGAGTATCCTCCACTCTGGAACGGGCCGCAAATATACTATATATATTATTTTAAATGAATAAATTGTGAAATAACGCAAATTAATCAAATAAAATTTATTTGCCATGCCGGGATTCGATCCCGCGACCTTCGGTGTGCGAGTCAAGAGCTTTACCGCTGGACTACGCTGGCTAAGATATTATTTGAGTATTAATTAATCAGATTAGTAAAATTGCTAATCATCATTGCAGGTACAAAATATGAATTCTGATTATCATGCAATTAATATGTTACTATATTATACGTATAAACCTACTTCAATATTACAAGAGAGATTACGAAAATCAAATATTGAATTGAAGTGCCGAGTATTCTCACTGAGATAAAACTTTCCAATTTTATTACTTCTTCCAGTAATGTAATCTGATAAGAATCTGTTTGAATTTCACTTTTGTTTGTTTAAAGTTTAAATGAAGCGGAATCTTGAAAGTGGAAATTAACTCACTTCCCGATATTCGATAAGGCTGAAACTCGGCAGATAGACTCGTTGTCGATGACAACACATTCTATCAACTTGGTGGCAATCACGCTAACACATGTGGACATTATGCATTTTTCTAAAATTCAAGACATTAAAGCCTTAATATATGAAATAAATGTCGGCCTTACTAACTCGGGATTTGGCCTGGTTGGTAGGATCACTGGGTAGACTTCAGTCAAACCAAAGTTTTTTAAGTTTTAAAAGACATTTGTAAGTAGAGTTGGTAGTGCGGTTGATTCTGATCACTGGGTAGGAAGGTTCAAACCTCAGTCAACCGTTTTTTTTTAAGTTTTAAGACATTTAAAAATAGATGTATTGTAGTAAAAAAAAACTTCGATAAGTTATCAAGAGGATGGTGAGGTAAGTCAAAATAACATGATATTTATAATTTTTATGTGTAGTTACAGTGAGCATAGCTTTACAAATATTATTTAATATTCTTTACGTAGATAACTATGTACAATGTACAGAATATAATGTGCAACTCATGACAACTTGTACCTTATATTTTATTTTATGGCGTTTAGTGTTTTGACAGTGAACCACAAATAGAATTAAAGTTTAGTAGCTTGTACGTTTATCAGTAGGTAACTATGATTGATTCAGTGTTCGGAATCTTAGTGTACGGCCCGAGTGCACGCTCAAATCGAGCGTGGAGCGGGGCGGAGCGTGCGGCGTTCATGTCAAACACATGTTTTTGCATAGTACCGTAATTGAAATACTGTGGCACCGTCCTGAGTGGGGGCCGAGCGGCGCGGTGGCAGCAGCGTGCTTGTTTGCGTCGAGCGGGGCGTCGTGCGCAGGTTCAAACGAGTTTGTGATTTTGCAGCGGTGACAAGAGCGTGCACATAATGTCGTTTGAAGAAATCATTTCAGAAATACAGAATAAGCCTGAAATATGGTTATCTTCTCATTCTTTATATAAGAATAAAATAGTTAAAGCAAGAGTGTGGAGAGAACTTTCAGAAAAACTAGGAATTGAAGGTTCCATTATCTCCATTCAATCTTAATGTTTCATACAACGTATGAAACTCTCCAAATCGCTTTCTTTGCATAACAATATCACTGGGACCTTGTCTCGACTCAAAAATATATTTTGACCACAAACTTTCTTCCAAGTGCATATCAACAATATCGTATGACGCAGAAGCCATGATTAACACACACGCAACACAACACGAGAATTACCTTGCCGGCGGAACGCACGTATTTCGCCGCGCGCCGTTTGTTTTGAATCTTTACTCGGGTTATATTACTTTGATATAAGATGAGTGATATAAGTGAATTCGCTAATGAGCTCCAACTGCTCACTAACATAGTGAAAGTGTTAAGTACTAAAGTGGACAGCTTAACACACGAAGTTAAAGAAATTAAGACAATACTACTAGTCGGTAGTAAGTCAAATATTGATTCTAGTATCTGCGTAACGAAGCACGGTAGCGAGACACTGATTCCCAAAATTCAGTGCGACCCGCCCCTGCCTCCCCGCGCCCGCGCCGTGCATACCGCCGCCAGTACTCCCACTACTGAAACAACTGTGACTGCAGCCAATACTAACACTATTGCATCTACAACTCTCACCACGGCCGGCTTGCCCCTGCCCCCCTTGCCGCCGCCCCTCGAGCACCCCGCTCCTGTTTCGCAAAGTGAATTACCGCGAGCAAGAATTACTCGCTCGCAGGCAAAGGAATCAAAAGCCAAGCCAGAAGTTACAACTGAAACTGTCAAAAGTACTAAGGCCAAACCTAAACCTAGCCCTTTACCGTCAACATCATCAGTCGAACCACAGATTGAGGTGCAGCAAAAAATCGTTATTTCAACATTGGAAACGTCTCCTGCGGCCAAACCCGCCGCTCCTGCCACGATGGATAATAGTGATAATATGACTCATACCAACATATTAAAACCTCAAGGTCCATCTGACCAATGGACAAAAGTAACACGCAAGCGGCCTGTCACCGTAAGGGGCAATCAAAAGAGTGAAAAGGAGCCAGCAGTAATGAATTTCTTTCACTGTTACCCATTCCATCCTGATACTTCTTGCGATGACATGTCGCGTTACTTAACGTCACTATATGGCGCCGCGTCATATAAGGTTGTAAAAATTAAAACTCGGGGTGAGTACTCCTCATTTAAGATTGGCATGCCTCAGCCGGCGGTTGCCGAAGTTTTGAAAGCTAAACACTGGCCGCGCCGCACATTCATTAAGGAATGGGAAGTTAGGGTGGCGGCGCCTCGCCTTCCAGCGATTGCGGTCGGCAGTAGCTGACTAAACTCGTGAATAAAAAGATCATTTACTACCAGAATGTCAGAGGTTTGAAAACAAAATGCTCGCATTTTTACAATAATGTTGCGGCCGGTGACTGTGATATCATAGCGCTGACCGAGACATGGCTAAATGCTGGTGTTTTGACCTCTGAACTTTTTGGTGGTGATTTCTTAGTTTTTAGAAGAGATCGAGACAATGGCAGTGGTCACAGGCAGGGTGGCGGTTGTCTTCTTGCCTTCAGGGGTGATGATGGGTTAAAGATCGAGCGCATCCGCACCCTAGAAACTGAGCAAGAGGATTTATGGGTAAAAGTATCTTGCAAACTGACTGTCACATTCTTTTGTGTAGTTTATTTCCCGCCTAGCAGTAGGTGGGAAGTATTCAAGCAATTTTTTGACAGGATGCATTCTAATTTCGATGTATTTGGTCAAAAGAATG
Organism: Limnephilus marmoratus; assembly: GCA_917880885.1. Lineage (NCBI taxonomy): Eukaryota > Metazoa > Arthropoda > Insecta > Trichoptera > Limnephilidae > Limnephilus > Limnephilus marmoratus. The sequence goes on along the minus strand of OU862912.1, from coordinate 30,479,771 downwards.
TCGTCATACTGGGAGATTTTAATTTACATTCCGCTCGTGAAGTTTCTAAGGTTGAATCAGATTTAGACTATCTGTGCGCGGCCTTTGGACTCTCACAGTGTAATGACATTCTAAATTCCAATTCCAGAATCCTTGACTTTGTTCTGTGTAATGCCAGTCTTGAGGTAAGACGCTGTGAATTTCCACTTGTACCCGAGGACAGTTTTCATCCGGCTATTGAATTTCAGTGCAGCCTGATGAGAAAACCTTTTAAAAGTAATAGAGTCCCGACCCTTGATCGTGAAACTTCAAAGGGATGGTATTTCAACAAGGGAAATGTCATCAACCTGTATGAATCAATGAGCCGGATGAACTGGCAAAACCTCAGCACTTTCTGTACAGTAGATGAGGCGGTGCAATATTTTTACAGTTTATTTATGACGTATTTGATTCTTGTTTTCCCAAAAAGTTTGCAGGCAGTGGTTGTCGCAAATATCCGAAATAGTTCTCGAGAGAAGTCATCTCGAATATAGAGATCAAACACGCCCATCATAAGCGTTGGAAAGCTGGAGGCCTTCAAAGTGAATACGATCTGTTTAGTTTTTACCGAGCGTTAGTTAGGCGCGAGATTCGAGTGGCCTATCGAACCTACGTGTCTACAATCGAGGAAAACATCACACATGATCCCAAGATGTTTTGGCACTACATAAAATCCCTTCGGAAGGATGATGGTCTTGAAGACACCATGATGAAAGGTAATCAGGAATTTCGTGGCTTGGGTGTGGCTAATGCATTTGCTGATCATTTTCTATCGGTCTACAATAAAGACCCTCCACTTCTAGACATTAATAATGCGGCCACATTTAATACCAGAGGAGCTACAAACGTCGATTTAGGTTTATTTACCGAATCTGACGTGATGAGTGCCATAAGACTCATGAAGAACTCCCACTCTATCGGACCAGACTTCGTTCCCGTATTTTTTATTAAAGGGTGTGCCGAGTTCCTAAAAACACCATTATGTTTTATCTTTAACTTAGCTATTAGTACTTCCACTTTTCCTGAAGTATGGAAAACTTCCAACATATGTCCTATTTTTAAGAATGGTTCTAGAAAGTTAATCGAAAACTATCGACCAGTTGCCATACTATCAGCTCCTGCTAAATTATTTGAAAAATTAATTTATAAATTCATTCTGCCTCAGATAGACGCATACATTATCCCAGAACAGCATGGTTTCAGGAAAGGAAGATCCACTGAAACCAATCTGATGGTTTTCACCGACTATGTTGCTAGGTCCCTAGACAGTGGATACCAAGTAGACTGTTCGTATCACGACTTCTCCAAAGCCTTTGATACTGTGAATCATGATATCTTACTCATAAAACTTGCCCAAATAGGTTTTTCCCTTCGGATGTTAAAGTTTTTCATAAGTTACCTCAAGAACAGGAAGCAATTTGTCACCCACGGAATCTTCCAATCTGCTGAGTTTCTTGTTTTTTCAGGGGTTCCCCAAGGATCGATCTTAGGGCCTCTTCTCTTTTCTATTTTCATTAATGACATTGCTGGAGTCATTCGTTTTTCTCGCTTTCTGTTGTTCGCTGACGATCTCAAATTATTTCTTCTAATAAGAAATATTGAGGACTGCCTGCGCCTTCAAGCTGATGTTGATAACATTTCAGAATGGAGTCAACAAAACCAGCTTCATTTCAATGTCTCAAAATGCGTTGTTCTGACTTTTACCAGAGCATTTAGTCTCACCTACCACAGGTACACTATGCTCGGTCATAATCTCAACCGAGTTTCGAGTATAAAGGATCTTGGGATTATGTATGAAAATAAGCTGACATTTCGTCCTCATATCGAAGGGGTTTGCCAGTCGGCCTTAAAAATGTTAGGGTTTGTTCTCCGAACCGTCAGAGTTTTTCGGGATACCCGTGCTCTGAGGATTTTATACTTCTCCCTAGTCCGCAGTAGGCTGGAGAGTGGTTCGCTTATCTGGAATCCTCATGAGGTGGGATGCTCCCTCATGTTGGAGAGGGTTCAAAAAAAGTTTCTAAGATTTCTCTACATGAGGGAGTACGGCCACTATCCATGGCTCTACCCGACGAGCTTTCTTCTGGGCATGCTGGGACTCCACTCCCTGCAGCTCAGAAGGGAGGGGTACGCTGCTACCCACTTATTCAGACTGCTGCGTGGCTATATTGAGAATTCAGCCATTCTGGAGCGCGTGAGTCTCTATGTTCCGGATGACTATCTTAGACAACGCCAGCATAGATTATTCTATCTTCCTGCCTGTAGAACTAACCTGCCAATGGTTCTCCCGGTAGGAAGGAGTATATTGCTCCTGAACCAAATCTCCTCCGAGATTGATATGTTTGGCGTCAGTGAGGAGAGGTTCAAAAGTGAAATTCTTTTGATTCTTGAAAGAATCTCTCCACATTGACGAGATCTTTCACCACTGCCTGAAATTTTTTTGAAATTGATTTATTTTTTGATGTTTCTTTTTTATGTATAAATATTTGTAAAAAAAATTCTTTTTTTTGTATACTATTTATATGAATAACGTAATTTCTTATATGTATTAAAACTAAATTTGTAATGTGTAAGAAATTAATAAAAACATATTATTATTATTATTAAAACGATAGTGGTGACCGTCAACGCTGAGCGTGCACTGAGGCCACTCAGTGAGCCCGCTCTTGACTGCTCCACCGCCCCGCTGACCGCCACGCCGAACGCTAACCACTCGGGCCGTACACTTAACATTTTTAAAAAACTATTTATTTATTGGCTCGCCAACAGAATACATCACATAATTATTACAGTAATTTACATTTTCATGTTGTAATGATGTTGTTGGAATGATGATTCTAATTATAGGTGAGCACACCATTCATCTCAACATTTTTTGTGCAATGATAAGTTACAATAAGTAATAACAAATTAAATCTCAAGTACAAATGCATACGTGTGTACACTATATGCATATATATGCATACATGTACACTAGGGTGGAACACTTTTGTATGAAAAATTTATTTTTTTCGAATTTCGAATTGGAATACCAGGTAAAAGTTGCTTTATGTAATTGTAAATAACACTTCTCAATTTGGAAGTTCTAGCTCGACAGCTTGAGCTCCCGCCATAGACTTGAAATTTTATTTTTTAAGTTTATATAGACGTTTTGTATTATCCACCCTATAAACAAAATAATAAGTAAATATAATATGTTATGCATTAAATGATAAAATAAAAGTTCATTTTAACTAATAAAATCATTTATTTCAAACGTAAACACAGGTTCAGAAAGTTATGTTGGTATGCATAACATCATTTTTTATGACAAAAATCCCTTTTCATCTCAAATTTTGGCATGAGCTTTCGCGATGCTAATTTAGATTTTATGAATTCCTCTTGTCTTGTCTTATAGCATACACTTATAGCTGCTTTTGTCACAACTTTTACAGATCTTTCCACAGCCTGGGTGTGGCAAGGCAGTCTCATAAACTCCAACACTGTATGTTCTCAATTTTCAATAAGATTTTGTAACTGCTTATCGGAAATATTCATCAGTATTGGGGGTTTGTACATATTTTGTTGCCAGTCAATCATGTCTACGTAAGAACGTGCATTTTAGTCCACTTTTGGCACCTCAAACATGTGCCAAACAGAATTTTTATTAGCTTCACGAGCCTTTAAAATGCGTCTTGCAGCGAATTCTCTAATCTGCTTACGTGAATCTGTTATCATACACAACAGCAAGTTTTCTGGTTGAGCAAAGTACCTGTTTCGAATTATAACAGGGTCCACTATCGCTAACAACTCGTTGGACTGTTAGTGCTGTTAATGAGTTTCCATAAATAATTTGAATCACCTTTGCAGGATGAATGTGTTTTGATTGCAAACCAGTCAGGAGCGTATGATTTGCTAAAGTCACAAGATTTTGTTGTGGATTTTTCGTAGACATATTCAAACGCAGTATGCGATTTACCTGGGCTTCTCTTTAATAAATCAGGAGAACAGGATCCATTTATGACAGCAGTAGTAATTTTTTGTAAATATTTCTTGTCTGTATTGAGATCTGTGGATATTTGTGGAGGTAGTTCACCTTCTATCTTCTCAAACTTGGCCAACGGCAGCGTCTCGCATTAATGCTTTACCAATTTGACCTGCAAATGATATAGGTCCTGCAGTAGGGCCATCCGAATATGTAAACAAATGCCTCAATGGTAACTCATTGGCGTGTAAGAGACAACTTATCCATTGCAATGGTCGAGACAGTCTGTTTTCAAAAGACGAATCACGCCTCTCACTTTCCCTGCATTTGGGTTTGTTCCATCACAGCCAACAGCCATTAAACCCTCTAGTGATATCTTTGCAGTCGTTAAAAGCTGTGGATAGCTAGCTCTTTCAATATTTCTTGCACTGCCTGATGTTGGAACCACATACCCAACAATAGAACCTGGTTTTTTTATAATCGAAATATGTTTCTCTTGTACAATCACTCTAAACCTCTTCGGTCCTTTTAAAACAGTTTTAGCCTGTTAGTGCGTTGGTCTTCTAAAAAAATTTGTTCTTCTTTTGGCACTTTTTCCCTCAAACAAGTACAGTTTACAAATTCTTTACATTTACATGCAGCTATGTCAAAAAGCTATTTACTTTGTACTCTGAACTCTTCTAACTTTTCTTCCTTAAGTTTCTTCAAAGACTTTTCAAATTATAACACTTTGAGTGATAACTTTATAGTAACTGTAAGTGTGACAATTGGAATAGAAGATTTTATCCACAATTCTTCAATTTTCGTTCCAGCTATTTCGGCAATTTCCAAAAACGTAGGTTCTTTTGATGTGTTATTCCTTACTTTTAAGAATTTCATCACATTTTCATATGTTGGTAGGATATTCACTTTCAAATCTGTATTTTCACCAAATTTCCATTTAACGTTTGTCTTGTAGAAGTCATGTTAAATCACTTAAAAAACGTTTATCAACAAGTACTCGTGAATATAATTGACGCGAGACCCTTCACCTTGAGATAATTATCGACACTAGTTTAAACAAATCACTGCATTTCGTAGATTGTCACCTGCCGCCCCCCGCTTCGACCCATAACACAATAATGAAATATTTGATTGCAACAGCTAGTTAACGATATTTAAATATGTTATTAAATGAAATAAACCTATTTTAATAAATTCTGTACTGTTTTGTAGGCGGCGCAAATAGCCCCAAAACTGTCGTTTTTGTAAATGTTCAATGTCTTGGCGGGGGCTTTTACCGTTGTCTGATATTTTTAATATTTTTAATTGAGATAATTGATGGCAATTGGCAACTTAATACAACTATTCCAAATAAAAATTAGAAAAAAAAATTTTTCGTTCCGCCTTAATGTACACACAAACATGCACACACACACACACACTCATACACACAGATATACACATACTATACAGCCAATGCATAAGTAGGTGAATGAAACAATAATTACAAAGTGTTTCTAAGTGAGAAAATCATCAGGTATATGCAAGTATAAGTTCCGATTCGATCATAATCGAGTCATTCTTGGCGTTGATTTGAGAAAACTTGTGTTTATAGGATAAATATTGATTCAATAGGTTTTAATGGATTTGACTAATCAGATAATAAATTTAATAATAATATAAATATGTTTGACATTAGATAATGCTTTCACCATCCTCCTATTACACATCTAAATAACATTTTTGCTTAACAAAGGGTAAAATGTTTCCGCTTTACAATAAAATAATAATAAATGGAATATTTCTGAATATATCCGAAATGTAAAAACTGTTTTTGAGAGGTGATAAAATATGCTTTTAATTTTTATAAATCAAAATAAACGGTTCCATGCCAACTCAGAATGAAACCAACTCAGACCCACCTCAGAAAGGTCATTAAAAGCTATGAAAAAAATAATTTTAAAATAGCCGGTAACCCTAACCTAACTTGACCTATTTAACCAAATTTTTTATCATCATTCTTAATGACCTTTCTGAGTTGCTTTCATTCTGAGTCGGCCGGTCACCAAAATAAACATATATACTTTTTTAAATAAAAATTTTTGCCAGCAAACATAAAAAAAAAAAAATTAAAATGGCTCAACTTACTTTTTTCTAGAATGATACGTGTTTACTGATAATGAAAAGAAATAAAAACATATTTTATTAAACGAATGTATATTTTAATAATATTTTACTTAAATTTTTTATTTTATTATTTTACTTAAAAAGATATAGAATCGCTCTTCTGATTGACAATGTATTGGTAATGGTTTCTGAATGTTAGCTTCGAGTCGTAAGACATATTTGATGATACATTATATTCCTAAACATTGTACAAAGACATACTATAAAATTTATATTTAGTAGCATGGTAGACACTATGTTTCCAATGCACATACTAATACTAAGACGTATATTAAAATGCTCAGTTTGTTTGATAATAGAAAATGGAGGTTCTTGCCCAATCCCTGGAGGGGTACAAGGAGCTGGTTGGTAACACGGCGGCCATCTGCACCGTGGCGCAGTTCTTCTCTCCGGCCTTCCTGTGCAACGACATGCGCAAGCAGGGCAACACCCGCGGCATCCCCATCATGCCCTTCCTTGGGGGTATTGTACTGTAAGTCCTTATATCTTGGGTTAATTCAAAGATATTGAAATATAAGTAGATGTGCTATCTGCTGTTTTTACTATGTGGGTCTGCGCTTCCGGGTGTCGCCGATATTGTTTACCAATTAACAAATAAACTAAAAGAACAAATAATTAACGGATAAACCAAACGAACGTTAAACTAAATGAACGAATTCTTTCCTTATTCAAAATATATTGTTAACCAATATTAATGCACATTTTCAAAAAATCAACGAAATGAACAAATTGTTTTTGTATGAAAACTACGCTAATTAGCGCGTAGTCCGGCGACAGTTGCGCGGACACCATAGCATATCTATTCTGTATTTGAATATCTTTGGGTTAATTACTACTCCTAGGTAACTCAGCATTTTTGAATTACACTCTAAAAGCATAAATCTATTTCCTCATTTACGAATGCTACAAACAGAAAAGATAGACCGCACTGGAGTCAAGTTATTTGAATATGTTTCTGGTGAGTATCTCCAAAAAACTGTATTGTTTAGTTCTATAATTAGGCAACTCTAGTTACCACCAGTTTCAATTGGGCAACTAGACTTAGCTGGTTTTAGCACTAAGATTCGTGGAATTGCTTAAGTTGATTTCATTGCATTTTTGTGTGTAACAACTAGGTAAGTCGTTTCGTGTTTATAAATAAAAATACATTAAAAAATGATTAGCCATTTTGTACAGAATAAAAACAATTGGCCATTTTCTTATTTCCAAAATATAAGTATTTCGGTTTCCGACATACCTACCTTAGAATTTATTTTCGCAATCAATTACAACCAGTATGTCTTTTCCGCACATTTCTCGTTAGATTGAATGCAACTGACTTGATTTTGATAAGTGGAAAGTAAGTGCAAAGGACACGCATAGGCGCGTGTATAGTGGAGAGGGGTTAATAATTAATGGTGATATCCACCATTTACCTGTATTTGTGGATGGACCTAACGGTCAACATTTCAGCGAATATGATTTTTTTTTACGATCTGTGCTCTCAGATTGAAGACTGAAGAATCTGTGTGCGATAGTAAGAGGCCTATGTTCGTTTAAACAATTTAATTTTTTAATTAATGTCAATTGACACCCTTTTTTTTTGTTTGTTTTACAGGCGGATAGTTAAAAGTCTTTGCTATTACATAGACAGTGTTTTTTTTTTATTTACCTCTCAATCAATCTGAAAATTTCAAACACAAACACTATAACAACTGAATTTAGCTATTTTTGTACATGAGTGCAAGTGAAGTTGTCTAGTATCCTGTCAGTGCCACCCACCATTTCTCAGCTGAACGTAAGTGAGAATAGCGTGCTTCATCATTTCTATGTCCAATTGTCCCAATTATTTGACCTTCAGCTTCACCACATGCAACCGCATTGTTTAATTCAGAACTGTAAATATAAATTGGTATGGTGGATTTATTTCATTGTTTGTGTTTATGCAATTGTCTTAGTGTCATTAAAATGAAAGGCCATCTGAGATTTTCAATGATGCTAAGTGAAAGATTGATATAAGTATAGCACCTTCATCCACACAACAATACAGTTTAATTAAGGTCAGTTGGGGGAGGTGCGGCTTATGTGAAAGCTAAGATGGGCGTAATAAAATCAAATAAAATAAAATGATTTAATGATTTGGATTCATTTATTAATAAGAGCGAATTATGTGTCCTTTTGAGAAATAAATTAATGTAAATAGCCTTAGCGCGGGAACCATAAAAGCATTGTAGAAAGTAATATAATCATTTTAGTGTAAGCTAGTACCTGGTCGCACATTACTCATTTCTCGTGATATATTTTATCTTTTACATAATATATATTATATCTTTTTTATAATAAACGCAAGAATTTATTGAAAATGTTAAAGGGAATTGGACTTTATATGCCAGCTCTCGCAGTTTTACTATTTCAGGGAGTAAAAATCAGCATGAAAATAAATTGGCTGTCACAATACAATTGGCGCGCACATAGTCATCTAGCACTAGTGACGAGTTTTTAATTATTGACAAAATTAAAGTTGTTGACAATTTAAATGGAGTGATTTTTCTGGATCGTTTCCCCAAGTGTAGTGTACCTTCCAAAACTTCTTTCAAAAATGCCTCTAAAACTGTCGAAAGAATCATTGATAGATAAATAGAAGACTTATGTTATGTTTTATTGTTGCAGTGGTGTGCTCAATCTTCAGTATGGTCTCATGCTGAGGGACGACACCATGATCCGGGTCAGCTTTGCGGGAGTTTTTCTCAATATTGTGTACTTCATGATCTACTATGTGTACACCGAGAACAAGGGGACTGCCTGGATGCAGACGGGGCTCGGGGGTGCCTTCACTGCCGCCATCATCGGGTACACGCTACAGCAGGAGCCCGACGTCGGAGAGTACCGACTGGGCATGATTGTCACCACTATGATGATGATCTTGATCGCTTCGCCTTTGTTTAACCTCGTAAGTTTCATCACCATCAGTTATGTCATCATCATCAGTTAAATCATTGTTATCGTCAGTTAAATCATCAATTAAATCAACGTCATCATCAGTTAAATCATCGTTATAGTCAGTTAAATCATCAGTTAAATCGTCATCATTATCAGTTAAATCATCGTCATCATCAGTAAAATCATCATCATCAGTTAAATCATTGTCATCATCAGTTAAATCATCGTCATCATCAGTTAAATCATCGTCATCATCAGTTACATCATCGTCATCATCAGTTAAATCATTGTCCCTATCAGTTAAATCATCGTCATCATCAGTAAAATCATCATCATCAGTTAAATCATTGTCATCATTAGTTAAATCATCGTCATCATCAGTTAAATCATCGTCATCATCAGTTAAATCATTGTCCTCATCAGTTAAATCATCGTCATCATCAGTTAAATCATCGTTATAGTTAGTTAAATCATCAGTTAAATCGTTTTCATTATCAGTTAAATCATCGTCATCATCAGTAAAATCATCATCATCAGTTAAATCATTGTCCTCATCAGTTAAATCATCGTCATCATCAGCTAAATCATCAGTTAAATCATCATCATCATCAGTTAAATCATTGTCATCATAAGTTAAATCATCGTCATCATCATTTAAATCATCGTCATCATCATCATGTCACTCCATTTCAGATGGGATAAAATATTCTCCACTGGCTGCGGTCCCTCGCCACTCGTATCCAGAGCAAATAAAAGATAACAAGTTTGAATTTACTAAAGCAGTTTGAATTCGCCGCCACAGCAGAATTATTCTTTATTCTTGTTGCCCAACTGGCTCCTAATAATCTCCTAGAATTTAACTAAATGCCTTTCATATGTATACCTCGGCATAAAACATTTGCAAATGGAGCATGGTTGGATTAGGTTGGGTTCCTTATTGTGATTTTTCAATATATCAACAAATCTTTTCCAGATGTGCTACTACCTTGAATGTGCTTTATTGTGTACATAACATCTTTAATGACATGCAGTTAATGTTCCCCTTAAACGACCTGGTCGTTAAACGCCTATCATTAACATTAATCTATCATGAATTAGACATAATATTGACAAAACAATTTGAACCTATATTTTCATTTAAAAAAATATTCTTTGTGGTGTGACATTATAAAGCTTGCTACATACAAGTAATATAATATATACATATTTGTGGGTGTGGCCTGTGCTAGCCACACAACCCCACATCCTCACAAATATATTGATAACACAAATATATCATTCAGTTGATTAGTCAAACATCTCCAAATACTAAGTTTAGAGATAATGAGGATGGTAACCGACGAGTTCATCGAAAATCAATTCATCGAAAGCAAATTCATGGAAAACGAGTTCATCGAAAATCAATTCATCAAAAATCAATTCATCGAATGATCAATTCATCGAATCGCCAATTCATCGAAAAACATTTTTTTTGTAGATATTAGAGCTGTCAAAATTAAATACCCAAAAAGGTCTGTTTAACTCAAAGACGTTACATACTTTAGACGCGGGGTAGAAATCTCAAAGTGGGAAGACAAGAACAAGACAATTGTAACGATCTCGATATCTAGTACTTTAGTACTAAACTGTCACTCGTCAAGTAAGGTCATGTCTTACCAGTAGGAAAATTGCATTTAAAAAGCGCCAAAATGCCCTCCGTATGATGAGAAAATGTTTCCATTACACGGCAAACATTAGTAAAAGTGAAGAAATAACATTTAATTTATATGTACACACAAATTACTTATTATTATCGATTAATATAAGCAATACAATTAATTTTCATGTTCCCCGTCCGACAATTTTGTACGTCATTTGAGAAAAAAACACATATTCTTTAAATTGTCTTATGGTACGATCGCACTGAGGTCAACTTCCAACTTCAAACTTTCAGACGATTGCGTAGAAGGGTAGTTCATGCGTTGGAAGTTTGAGTTGGAAGTTTGGCTTCAGTTTGAAAGTAGCATAACTTTTTAATAAATGAATAACTTTTGAATTAAGAAATTACTGAAAACCGCTGAAAACAAAAGAGTGTTGCTTACTTGCCACATTATTTTGCGAGCATGTGAGACTATGGCGAGTTTATTTATATAACGTCATTGGTTTAACTGAGTTAAATGTGTTTAGCAACTGCCAGTTTCGTAGTGAGATTGTAAAATTTATGGGTTATCTCTTCGATTTCCGATTGTCTGATACTGCAAAAAAGGGATATCTAAGGAACAGTGACCAGACAACTCATAATGAAACCAACTCATAAACAACTCAGAAAGGTCATTAAGAGTGATGATAAAAAAATTGGTTAAATAGGTTAAGTTAAGTTAGGTTAGGTTAGTTTAGGTTTACCAATGCTTTTTTAACTTCTCGGTCCGCTCGGCATTTCTCTCAAATATCAACAAAATATATTTTTTCGATGAATTGGCGATTCGATGAATTTGATCCATTCGATGAATTGGTTTTCAATGAATTGATTTTCGATGAATTGGTTTTCGATGAATTGGTTTTCGATGAATTGATTTTCGATGAATTGATTTTTGATGAATTGGTTTTCGATGAACTCGTTTTCGATGAATTTGCTTTCGATGAATTGATTTTCGATGAATTTGTTTTCGATGAACTCGTCGTGAACCTAATGAGGATTAAGCGATATTAAGAGGGTAAGCAATATTCTAATGCTCATCATAAATCAAATATTATTTACACGTGTCTGTGTTTTACATATTAAATATCCTGTAAAATAACACCAGAGGCATAACGGTCCAGTATTTAAATGGTTAGGATAATTTGAAATACCCTACTGGTGACCGAGACAACATTAATATTTTGCTTAATTCACTACAAGTTTTTCTGCGTTATAATTGATTTGATGGTGTTTGTGAGTAATCCGAGTATTGTACCAAAAGGGTACCCTTTTACATATATCTAAACTCAAATTTCGATTTTTTGGAGATGTCTGACTAATCAACTGGACGATCAATATTATGTTACCAGTTTGTGACGGCTGTACGGCGAGCAATATTGTGAGATAGGCCAAGTTGACAAATATTTATGTGTTCACCTCGTGCCTAACAAGCATGAAATAATAATAAACAAAAATTTTAACAAAACAAAAAAACAACTTCAAAAAATGCACTAAAAAGTAAAAAAATGATTTCGTATTCTTCTACAACTTAATAATCAACTTACTTTTTCTACTCATCAATATGTAGGTACGATTGTTATTTTTAGAGTTGGTGTCAGCCAAGGTAGGTTTGTAACTTCATACATAGTTATAGGTGAGATGTGCTTGTGTCGCATGCGCGACTTGTGAACACGCCGGGCCGGTACCTTGGCTGACACCGACTCCAAAAATAACAATCGTACCTACATATTGATGAGTAGAAAAAGTAAGTTGATTATTAAGTTGTAGAAGAATACGAAATTATTTTTTTACTTTTTAGTGCATTTTTTGAAGTTGTTTTTTTGTTTTGTTAAAATTTTTGTTTATTTTTTGATTTTTAGTGAATCTGAAGTACACTAACTAATACGATTAAGATTCGGCCGAGTATCGTAAATTTGCTCTTAAGAATTGGAGAGCTCCGTTACTTTGTCATGGATTCCATAATCAGAACCTAACCAAACTCTCATAAAACTACCCTTGAAGTACATCCTTTCCAATAAAAATACAATGATCGAAATCGGTTGGCGTGATATTGAGTTATTTGTCCATTTCTCGCGCACATACTTGATGCAAATTTAAGACTTATATGATTTTCTCATGGATGCCATTGTCAGAACTGGACCAAAATGGGACCACACGGGAAGCACTAGCTTTCAAATAAAAAAAGAATCATCAATATCGGTTCACCTAATCCAAAGTTCTGAGGTAACAAACATAAAAAAAAAATAATTAAAAAAAAAATACAGGCGAATTGAGAACCTCCTCCTTTTCGAAGTCGTTTAAAAACAACATTTTACAACCACCGTTTATATTAATTTATTAGATACCTTTTGGGTTTTTAATATTGAGCAACTTGATAAAGCGCGAGTACAAGCGAAATCTAGTCAAATTCTAAAATATTAATGACAAACATATTGATTGTTATTTTTTTCTGTTAAGGCAATGATAGATCTATTTGAGTTTTTTTTTTAAAGGATTGTAATGAATATTTTCAGCCCACCATAATTAGAACAAAGAGCACCGCTGGAATGCCTTTCCCAATCATCTTTTCTGGAACAATCGTAACATTCCTTTGGCTGCTGTATGGAATCATCTTGAGGAATGACTTCATTGTTGTAAGTTCACCGATATTATTCTTATTTTTCTCCCTATCCTGTGACCTTGTGCACTATCAGTAACAAGTGAATAAATTTCAATATGAAGATTTTTTTAAACTCTAGCGTGCTGATGAACCCACTATGTATCTGCTAGTAGCTCACCGCGCTTACCTAGATTTCATGGTGTTTTGAAACTTAAAAAATGCTTCTAGCATATTAAAATACATAAATAGTGTCCTACTGAAACAGGATTTTCTACCGAAACCGAATCTTCGGCAGCTGTCTCAGTTTCGGCCGACACCGAAACCAAAACTTTATTAGGCACGTTAAAAATTTATTGTTTACTGAAATTTGGCTTATTTTTTACACTTTTTCAAACAGTTGTTATGTGAATAAACAATAATTGAAGTATGTGAAAAATTTTTTTTTTTGATATTACAAAAAATTGGTTACGTCAATTAACCTGTCTGCCATCGATATATACAATTTTTATTAGTATATAAACACTATCTGGTAAGACGTTACAATTTACAAAAATATAATTTTGCAAAAAAACAAGTAAGTTTTTACAAAAAATAGTGTCAGCCGGCCAAAAAATAGTGAGTGGTTGGCATTTTATCCCCGGTGTACCAAGCAGTATGGCATAACAATATAACAATAGCAGTCAAGTACAATAAGCGTGTTTTCACGCTAACGTGTGAAATCGTTATAACTCTGTTATTGTTCTAGTGACAACCCTAAAACCAAAAGTAGAAGATCCATATTAAATCAAGCTTCACATCTCTATTCAAAATTGTCCATAGAAGTACATAAAAAAACTTATTTTGTAGAAACAGTTTTCACCCGCCAAATCGCCTACGTGCCGTTAGACATTGTTAATTTTTTATTAAATATTATTGTTTGAAATGGTAAAAAAGTGAGGTGACAAAATTGTTTATTATTCAATTATACATTTATACAATAGAATAAGTGTTTTTTTTTTTTACATAATCCGTGAGTCATTTTTACAATTTTTTATTGTTTGCATTCTAAATTTCAATATTTACAAATGTTAATATTTATTTGTAATATAACAATTTGAAAGCTTATTTCATAACCTTCCAAAAACAGTTTTTAGTGTTTGGCTACGTTTAGAAATATTTCATTTATAGAGCTTTAATTGCAAAGCGGAAATAACACAAAGTTTTTATAAATCTGACAGTTCGTTTAAGTCAAAAAACTTGCACAATCGCAAAATACCTGAGTGGTTAAGTGTGCATAAGGAGTATGGCATCACAGGTCACAGGAGAATGGCATTCCACGGGTTAATTATTAGAATTCTTTTAAAGCGTAAATATTAAAAATATGTTATAATTTTAGGCGCAGAACTTGATGGGTCTTGCTTTGAGTGTGATCCAGTTGACCCTGATGGCCATCTACCCCGCCAAACCAGTTAAGGCTGAAACCAAGAAAAATAAAGTTAAGAAAACTAATTAGGAACCTCTTATTAATATTAGTTAATTTTTGTACTGTCTCTAGCCAAATTTAGTACAATAACCGTACACATATATTTTCATGGTTTAAAAAAGGACAATGTTATGCATTAGCCAGCTAACCACCAATACATCTATTATTATTATTATTCACAATGTCACAAAAACTGCATGCAGTTTGTACTGTTTGCAACCATTGGTGGTTGGACTCTTGATGCTTAATTACTTCCAATATGGTATTGTAAATGATTACATGTATAAATTAAAAAGCAATATTTTCAGAAAAGAAAGTAGCTTTTGTAACGATTCCATTTGTCACATTAGATTTATTGTTATTGACTTCATGTGTAGGATTATTAACTACTTTTAATACATTCCTTTGACTAGATTATTATGCCCTTTTCATTAATTCACAAGCAAAAAGTATCTAATTATAGTCGGAATAGCAATAATACATTACGTGTCTAGTAAATTAATTATAATTGGAAATGTGCCTTAACTTGAGTACAAAAGTTTGGGCTTTGTATTAACTGGAAATCCATTTATTTTTATGCATTTCTTGTCTATATGTGAGATTAGTTTTATAGCGGCATTTAATTCACAGACAGCTCGTTAACAAATAAATAAATGGTATATAAAAATGTATACAACATGATTGTGATAATATGAAATAATAACATTTATTGTTAAAATATTGAAAATTATTATAAGTCCTCAAAGTTCTAAGATTTGTTTTATATATTTTTTTAAGTACATATAATAAATGAATATTATGTACAGCACATGAAACATTGAAATAAACGATATTTACGATTATTTACTGTTTTTTGTTTTCCAATATTACCTCTTCTTCATTACTTCCTGCTCTTAATGCTCTGATTCGGGCTGTGACCTGCCATCTCAGTTCTGCGCTTCTGTTGAGGTCATCACTTTATCCCTGCTGTTATTGTATCTTCTGGTCTCCAGCAAAACAGAGATAGCCCATCTCACTCATTACGTCCATCTCTATCCTCTTAGATCAGTAATTTGGGCAATATCGCCCACCAGTGGATGATTTAAGTCACTTGTGGGGCGGCGATCAAGAGTTAAAAGTGCGATTGGGGGCAATTTTAATTTTAAGTGATAATAATCCTTTGTGCACTTACTTCATAATAAAAGATCGGTGATAGCAATCTGCGGCCTACAGGTCACATGCGGCCCGCGAGCCCATTTCTTGCGACCCTCGTACTTGGCTAAATAAAATATCAAAAAGTTTGCGGTAAAGAATATTTAAAAGTTTCTGTTGTTTTAAAAAAGGGGTGAGTGAAAAACGTCAGTCAGTTTGGATTCAGCCGCTCAAAATAATAAGATTTTTCTTACATATTCTTAGATAAAATTTCGTGGTTCGACCTTAATGCCTGGGCCACACAAGGCTAGTATTTCAAGCCAGGATAACAAGCTATTGCTAGTAAGCTAGTAACTCTAGCTACATATAGACAGAACTAGCATTGTTTGTAATCTAATAAGCTAGCTTCTCAAACCAGGATAGTTTAATGAGATGGGTTTCTATTATTCGAGCTAGTACTGTCCCCCACTAGATTAGATTATTTTTTAGAAAAGAATGTATTCTTACTGGGATACCCCTTTCTAAGGTCACATTGTACATGTTTTCGTGTTTGAATTATAAGCAAGTACCTATGTTCAAATGTTACAAGAAAATAAAATAAAATATTATTATTTTTAAAATCTCCTGTGACATCGTCGTACCTTCTTGTACTTCATCGTGTTCATTGTTACATCTCGCCTCTTCAACCAAGAATCGTGTATGGGATGATACCTATTTATTAATTATTGATATGATTAATTTGGGAGTCAGGTATTTGTGCTGCCACCCCGGGAACCATTCATTGGATAACAAACGCCTCTGCCATAGGTCACCCCAAGTAGTTCACTATGTTTGGTGACTTAGCAGGGGTGCCCGGGTTCATGGGGTGAGGATTGTCTAGATCTTGGTGGCGGATCAGACTAGGAGAGACTGGTTGAGGGAGACCTTTTTACCTCTCTAGCAGGACTCTCGACCTTGCGTAGCAGTGGGAGGGATGAATTCAAACATCCGTCACTCCTGGACACACTGAATCCTATCTACCCCTCATACTTTTTTCCTCCCAGATCTTCCTCTCCTTCCTTTCCTTAAGCATATTTATCAGCGTCCGCAAAGATGATATAAGCCCTGAGCAAGGTTATTTATTATAAGTACTTTTACTAACACACATACTTTAATTATTATTTTATTGTATGACGTTACATATTATTAGACAAGGGGTAGAAATCTCAAAGTGGGAAGACAAGAACAAGACAATTGTAACGATCTCGATATCTAGTACTTTAGTACTAAACTGCTACGCGTCGAGTAAGGTCGTGTCTTACCAGTAAGTAAATTACATTTTAAAAAGTGTCAAAATGCCCTCCTGTGTGATGAAAAAATGTTTCAATTACTCGGCAAATAATAGTAAAGGCGAATGAATAACATTTCATTTGTAAGTACACGCAAATTACTTAATATTATCGATTATTATAAATATTACAATTAATTTTCGTGTTTCCCGCTCGCGGTTTTAAACGTCATTAGAGAAAATTCAAGTCCTACTAAAGTAAAGGGTCTGGACGCGCAACAGCCAAATTTCTGTTGCTAAGTAAACTTCACTGTTTTAAAGTAGACTGATCAGCCTAAACACTCTGTTTATTTGTTTGCTTGCGGTAAAACAACACATAAATCAGTAGTTCTAACAAGTATTGATGACAATCGCCACCATTTAAAAACTGTCGTTGCCCTATTGTATTTTGCATAGCTCGACATATCAAACTCCGACAGGCAGCCGGACCTTTTATTCTAGTGGGCCTCAAAAGAAAAGGTGACAACGAAAGTTCCATCAAAAAGTGACAAGCAATACGCCACCCGCTCATATATTCATGTCATTCATACCCACGCATTATTTGATTGTCTATCTTTATCACACAGGAATAAACTTTTGAATTAAGAAATTATACTGAAAATCGCTGAAAACAAGGGAGTGTTCCTTACTTTCCCCATTATATTGTGAGTATATGAGACTATGGCGAGTCTATTTATTTATGTAACGTCATTGCATTGTGCCCTAAAAAGTAAGTATGCACATAACATTTCAACTAGAAATTTAAAGTTAAAGTTTGTTGCATTGAAAATATTAAATCGACTAAGAGATTTTGAATTAAAACAAAATATTTTTTCATTTATTTATTTTTCGTAAAAAATATGAATTCAATTATATGAATTATATGAATTCAATTCAATTCAATTATCCTTAGAACTCAATAGGCCTGTCTTCCAACAATCTATTTCTTCCTTCGCAGACACATTGGAAAAGAAGTCTATTAAATCTTGAAATACATAAAAGTGTAATACATGGTAGCTACCTCAATCTAAAACACATTTCGTATTATTGTACTTTATCATTATAAAGTATAAAAATCTCAAATAACTTAATATTCTAGATAAGGAACAGATTATACATATTTTACAATCGTAGACCATTTTCTTACAGCGCTAGTTTGAGGATTAAAAGTTACAAATTACAAAAGTTCCATCCTTAATGTAAACATTCCCTAAATGGCACTTTGGGAGATCATCATAAGTGTCAGTTTATTTCTTCTCTATTAGATTTATCAATTTGAGAGAAACTAGTTTTCTCTTTTGAGATTAAGATCTCTCGAGGGAGCCGGATAACTCTATCGGTTTATTTCTTACCTATTAAACTACTGGAGAAACTAGTTTTCTCTGAGGTTTATTTCTTCTTCAGACTAATCGTATTGAGAGAAACTAGTATTCTCTTTTGAGATTGATTCCAATAAGTTTTGGATCTGTCGTTAAAAATGCATTATTGAATAGTAAATAGTTCTTGATATAAATTTAAAGTTTTTTTTTAACCCCTAGTTTTGCACAGAAAACTTAAATTACCTATTCACCGAAAAGGAATCATTTAGGAAACAAACAATTTAAATTTAAGTATTTTATATAAATTACTTTACCTCTGTCTCATAAGGTACCTACAATAATCTCGTAAAACACTTAATTTATAGAAGGACATTACTGACCATAAATGAATATAGTCTAATAAAGACATATATTTTCTGCGAAAAAAATGCAAAAGTCAAAATATTTTCCTTAATTCACAACGCACTTAATGTGTTGTTTGTTCTTTAAAATGATTTCTCCTGTGAATGGGATAAATTAAGTTATGAAAATTATGACATCTCAGTTTTTACAGGTCACACGGTGGAGTAGGTTGATTGCGAAGAGCGGCATTGATAGAAGTTAGAAGCGGGTGTCTTCCGCAGCCGCACTTGGTGCCGCGGAAGTCATCCAAATCCAGCGCCCAGATCATGGCACCGCCGAGGTTGAGATCTCGCGCAAGGGCCGCCTTGCGCGCCACCTGCGCCGTGTCGTCAAACGAAACCCACTGGAGGCCGCGCCGGGCCCAGGGACCCACACGGCCCAAGGGGTCTCGGTCTACGGACCAGCCTCCACGCTTGACACGCTCGCAGATCTGAAAGAGGAATAAATATTCAAAATTTGAGTTCAAATCAATTTGGAGCTCATCTTAAAACGTATATAAAATGGTTTTGTCTAGTCGCTCCGGAAGAAAGAGAAAAGATAATCTTCATTATCAAAGTTAACACTGTAAACCAATTGTGGTTCTTAACCGTTGCTCCATGAAATGATAAAAGTCCAAATTTAATGCCGCCTTATATAAACTTATAATACTAATAATAAAACATTTATTTGTCAATTCATCAACGCTTGTTACACATTTCTACCACATATTTGACTTAACCAATATTGGCAAAAAGGTCAATGCTTAGCTGCACAGTCCAGACTCTGATTTTCAACAGCGCATCTAATATTTTATAAATATGTTTTATGCTGGATTAAATTTAATGCTGCCTCATCTACTTTTGAAATACAAAGATTGGTCAATATTCAAGACCATTTTGCTATTCTTCTTGAGGATCCAGCTCTCTGAACCATAGACTGGTCTGACAAATGTTTTATAGAGATCGCTTTCGTTTTATCTTTTACCCCAAGTCTCGATTTTAATGTTTTGTTTCTTTCTACAATTTTTTATTACTGTTAAAGTTTCTGTTTTTTTACCGCCATTATACATGGTTACGTGTTTGAATTATATTTATATACCTTCTGTAAAAATGCTAGGTCTTCACTCAGGAGAAATCTTGGGACTGGTTTTTTATAAATGAAGCACTTTTTTTTGTAACTTAATTTCTTGATTTTTATTGTTATGATTGAATAGTTACAACTGACGACAATAATTTTTCCCCACCCAACGGACAAGGGTTCAGTAGTATTTTAAATTCTTAGTGCAAGTTTTTGTAAAGAAGTAAGTTAATTTCACCGATGCAAGCCTTTTTATAAAGGTACTTACTTACCTTGTCTGTTGTGTGAGAAAGAGACAAAAATAAATGATTCTATTAGAGACATCTGACGAACAAATCAGACAACCCTTTGGACGCAATCCAACCCTTGATGGTAACTTTTAACTCCATAATTGGTTTGAATCCTGGGTTTAAATTTAAACACCTTCGTTAAAATATTACGAGAGGAAAATTAAAAGCAATGTATGGAAAATAACAAAATACAAATATATTTTAATCTTTATTAGGTCTCAAAATTGGATCTGCATTCCTTCCCGTGTCCAAATACATAACCTTATGTTTTTTTTGAGGTCATTTATTTTTTTAATGATTTTTATTGCAAGAGGGAGGATATTAATTGCGTTTGAAGTTTGGTAGGATAATTAGTATAATTACCGAAAATGAGTCAAGGTAAGATTTCTTATATTCCTAAAGAGTTAGAAAAGATGATTGATAAAAAAAGGTATGTAGTTATGTTCTTTATCCCAACTCACCTCATAGTAGGCGAGGAATCCAGCTGCCTTGGTGAACTCTCCGGCTTCTCCTGCACCGTTGGCCAGCACGTTCATGCCCTTCTGCGAAGGGTCTCCGAGGGTGAAGGACTGCCCGTACAGCGGGATGCCGAGAACCAGCTTGCTGGCCGGGGCACCCTTCTGCATCCAGTAGCTGATGGAGTAGTTCTGAAAATATGACACACATCCATTAAAATTAGTTCACTACCTTCCTCCTTCCTCTTCCCCATCTCCTTTCCCTTCATACTATCTTCAGCCTCACAACATATCCCAATTGGGGATGCCATAGTCTCACTGGCTCCAGACTGAGCAACTGAGACTCTTGTGAGGTATTTATATTTAAAAAAAAGTTAAAACACTCTAATTCTGACAGGGCCACTGTTAACTAACACAGAGATGCCTAGCAAAATGCTCCCAGAGTTGATATTACAGACAGACAGAATTGCCCACGGAGTGTGCATCGTAACCGCGTGCATACATAAACGATTATGTTCTACTGTTCTATTATATAAATTCTGTTCCACTGCAAACCATTCCCGGTTTCTCTTTTTTCAAATAAAAACTTTTAGCTGTAGTGTAAATTATTTAGTGACAATTGTTCACTCGGAACGCTGGCCGGTGGAGCGCTCAGATATTTACGAGCCAGATCTGTCAATTTGTCGTATTTCAATTTAGTCTTCCATCAGTCCAAAGAGTTTTCAACAAGAGAGGCTCGTTTTTCTTTGAGATATGCCTTCAATTGAGCTTTGATTTCACAACTTATAGTGTCTCCAGATTCTGCACCGTCGGAGTTTTCGCTATCACTTGAGGAATCTAGGATTCCTGCCAGATTGCTTATAAGAGTTTAAGCAGAAGGCTCATTAATGTTGCTTGTTGAAGTCCTCAACCCTTTAGCACCTGAAGCTGAATGCCGATTACCATCCTGGTTACTTTGCTTAGACAGACTTAGAGCCAATTGAAGAATATCATTGTTGACTTTGTCTCTCACGACATGATCTGCACACATTCGCATTCGCTAAATATTCGCATCGATTGTTGCGAATGCGAATATCGATGCGAATGTTTAAAATGATCCGAATTATTCGCATATGCGAATGCGAATGCGAATGCGAATGTTCGTAACATTCCTAGTTCCTAGCTAGTTTCCCCATCTATTTCTACAGTAGAATTTGTATTTCCTATGCTCTTTGTTAATCCATAGAAGTCTTACCGTATTGAAGTAGTCATATGTGTCTCCAGGATAATAGTACAGAGGTGCCACATGTCCGGTCTTCTTGTCCCAGTGACCATGGTAATCGTATGTCATGACTGCGATCCAGTCGAGGTCCCGGGCCAGTGAAGGCACGTCGTAGGCTGCGTCGATGACCATCTTGCTGGCCGACACGGCAGCAGACAGGTACCAGCCGCGAGGAGTGAAAGCCTGACGCAGTTCCTTGACCAGAGCTGCAAAGGCAGCCTTGTCGGATGCAGGGCCGGCGTTGCAATCAACCTGGAGATAAATAATAAAACATTATTATTAAGTCTGTTATAATTTAATATTTGTCATTATTATTCATGTGGAATTGTAGAATAAGTATTTTTGTTGCAAATTAACAGTACACAATCTATGATTGAACGCACTAACCTAACTAATTTTCACATGTCGTCTTGTATAATTTCTTCATTCTCATTCTCTTGACATGACCCGACTCAAATAATTGATTAATTTAATTGTTCAATGTCTTCCTGGAGTATCTTTCATTCACTTGTACGCTATTTTACATTCCTATACATTTCTTTCTCCTATTTCCCTCTAATGAAGTTCACAAGGGTTCATTTCATTGGTTGTTTGGCGATACATCTTTTTTTATTTTTTTATTTATTATTATTTTTATTTATTTGTTGGCTCGCCAACAGAATATATCACATATATTTATTACATTAATTAACAATTTTAATATGGTTACAGTAATAATTCCAATGAAAGGTGAACACACCATTCATCACAACATTCTTTAACTAACTAACTAACTAACCATCACGCCGTTTCCCCGCAGGGGTAGGCAGAGAGGACGGACCGCCAAACAACTCGGTCTTGGCACACACTCTTTGCCTCACTCACATTCATACATCGAATGTTGTAATACATAATAAATTAAAGTACATACATACATAAAACAAGAAGGATCAATAATTTCAAAATATATACATACATGAACATATACATACATTTATACATATTTTATAGCTCTAGTGAGGAGATCATCATCATCATCATATGTAAGTATAAGTTTCTTGTGAATTTCTTAGTTCCACAACATGGCTCCCCAGGCAGGGGCATAGCTACCGCCGTATCAGCCGTATCACGTATCAATGATACGGGGCCCCGGGCTACAGAGGCCTTTTGTTTCTTTTGTGAGGAATCTTTATCCTTCATTTGGGCCCCCCAAATAATTTTGATACAGGGCCCCTCCAAGGCACGCTACTCCACTGTCCCCAGGTAAAAAACCAATTAAAAGGGGATAATGATACTGTGGATGAACTGGTATTGTAATAAGAACTTATAAGGACTCTATTTTCTATGATAATTTAATGGCTGGGCCATAGTACAAAATCTTTATTCTCTCCTGCAGTATCATAGCTGCAAATTATCAGACCTCCAATGAGAGTATCATGTAGAAAATTTTATAATTTAATAAGCTAAAATAGTACTAACCTGCCAACACTTGGGGTATTCCCAGTCGAGGTCCAGCCCATCGAAGCGGTACTTCTCGATGAAGTCCACCACGTTGGTGACAAAGCGGGCTCGGTTAGCAGCACTGTTTGCAAGGCGAGAGTACTTGTCTCCCAGGGAGTCGTTCCAGCCTCCGATGGCTATCACCACCTTGATGCCCTTCTTCTTCAACGCTGTTACCTTTCCATAGAAATCTGAAATGAATAATATATGTATTCAATGAGAAGAGAAGATGAGGAAATCGTAAAAAAATATGAGATAACACCACCACAACACCCTACAGTCAACAATCACGAAGATAAGTAAATCAACAAACATGAAAATGAGATCTACAAACATGGAGATGAGGAAATCAAGAAACATGAAGATGAGATAAACATTATGTAACACCAACATAACAACCTACAGTCAATTTGGGATTAGGGATAGGGAAAATAATATATAATACTGCATATTATTTTGTATCTATTTAAGCCATTAATAATAAAAAAATTATGTTCTTGAAAAAAATGTGGATTAATTTGTTTTTACCTCAGGTGTTAGCAACAGTAACTTATTTTGACAGCTGTTGTAGGAAATTAATGATGAAACATGGTTAAAGCCTCGATGACACACGGCGAGTTTACAAGCTACTATCTGGGAAATTCACTATATAATTCACTGTTAGTAAACTCGCCCAGTGTCATCGTGTTACTTGCTAACTAGCAGCTACTAGCAGATTGTTGACAATCTACGAAAAAAAGTTGAAAGGTCGTCAACTTTACTCGCCTACACGCTTGCTCGTGATTGGTTTATTTATGTTTCCAACATGGCTTACGATAAACAGCTGATTTCGACTGTCAAATATCTGAAGAATTAGTTCACGCAGGCGTCGTTATTCTTGTTACTGGCGCTAGCAGCGGCCTCAGTTTCCTACGCTTCTGAGCGAGTGGACAGTTTTGTGTGTCATCATGACAATCTCACTCGCCGATTTACCCGCTTTTAAAACTTAGTAGATAGTAGCTTGTAACTCGCCGTGTGTCATCGAGGCTTTAGACAAAGACGTTATATACTGTAGACGCGGGGTAGAAATCTCAAAGTGGGAAGCTATTGCACTGGTCTCAATTTGCAGTACTTTAGTACTAAACTGTCACTCGTCGAGTAAGGTCTGTCTTACCAGGAAAATTGCATTTAAGTGATGAGAAAATGTTTCCATTACACGGCAAACAGTAGTAAAAGCGAAGAAAAAATAACATTTCATTTATATGTACCTACACACAAATGACTTATTATTATCGATTATTATAAGCAATACAATTAATTTTCATGTTCCCCGTCCGACAATTTTGTAAAAAACACACATTCTTTGATAGTTTTATGGTACGGACACACTGAGGCCAACTTAAGTCAAACTTTCGGACGATTGTGTAGAAGGGTACCTAGTTCGTGCGTTGGAAGTTCGAGTTGGAAGTTTGGCTTCGGTGTGGAAGTAGTATATCTTTTTAATACATAAATAAATTTTGAAGAAATTACTGAAAACAAAAGAGTGTTGCTTACTTGCCACATTATTTTGCGAGTATGTGAGACTATGGTGAGTCTATTTATGTAACGTCATTGGGTTAATATAGGTTTGTTTAAATTAATAGAAAAATGAATAATACTAACCATTGTCAATATCAGCCCAAGAATCGTGCGGAGTGATTGTGAGCTTGGTGCTGTCGAGTACTGCAAATCCGTATGCAATATGTGTGCAGAGGGATGAGTCGATGTCTTCAGGAGTGTATTTTCCGTCTGCTTGTCTGAAAATGCGATAAAAATAATGCTTAGAAAATTTATTCATGGTATTCTCAAAAACCAAAAACATTACCTAAACTATCAAAAATTTTGCACATTTTTTTAAAAGAGTTTTAATTTTCATGATGCCAGAGCTCACTGTACGATAGTTATCGCCGAAACAAACTACAGATTTGGCGCCCAACGTTGGGTTTATCATATTAATAATGTTTTTTTATTTACCTGTACCAAGCCCAGTTGGTAAAGTAGCACACTACCATCTTGCCCGAGGGACCGGCGGAAGGTGGAGGTCTGTCCGGGATGGCCACTGATGTGGTGGGGGCGACGGTGGTGGTAAAGACGGGAGCGGCGGTGGTCGGTACTACAACGGGGGGCACGCCAATCACAGGAGGCGCTGCTGTGGGAAGCGATGCCGTCACTTTGCATTTGGCGTTTGAAGGCCAGTCGCAGTGGTCCTGAAATTTTTACAAGATGAATATCTTGAGATATGTACTTGTTTTTTAACATTTCACTTGGAAATTTTTAATGGTCACATTCTGACTACTTTTGTTATTATAATAGTTAATAAACATGAAAGGTCTCGTATATGACCAGCTAAATAAGCGAAATTTCCAGCTGCCTTTTTGCTTATGACGGCAGAGTTGCCCTGGTATTTAAGAAATTTCCCCGTCAACACAAAATCTATGTGGACACTAAAAAAATAATTAACAAAACACCTTTTGCTTCCACTCTTAGGAAACACTTCCTTGTAAATAGAGTGGTGGAAGCATGGACCACAACAATCTTGTATCTCTTTAGAGTATTTTTCATTGGAGTGAGTTTTTTTTATATAGGTATTTTTATATTTTTATGTAGATATTGCGTATCCTTATGGCCGTTTTTCCCAATCCCATTGATTAATTGTTGAGCCGAAATTTTTGCTCAACACTTCTCAAATGCACAAACACATTCTTACCAATGTAACTCTCTGACTAACAGGCGAATCGAGCGTTGCTAAACAAATCACTTAGCTGATCGAAAACTCAGATTGATCGATCGAAAAGTTGGGAACAACGGCTGTTTGTCTGAGTACCTATTTGAATATTAGTGGGAACATCTGTAAAAACCAGTGTAAATAACTGTCATCGACTCTACAAATATAAATCAACTTAAAGCTCAATGGGGTTCTTACTTGCAAATAAGAAAGGACTAACTTATTTTTAATAATTTCTTTAAACTGAGATTAGATACGAGCACAACAGCAGAATGCTGCCTGCTCATTAACTAATAATAATAATATGGGCTTACCTCTGAGAGCTAAGTTGTCAATTCTCTTTCTGTTGCGTCTATTCTTTTACTCGTCTATAATCTGTTTATTTTATTCGTGAATGTTATTACTTTGTATAATATCTACTTACGACACTCCAGTGAAGTCCAGCAGGACAGTTCTGTCTCATAAGCACTCCTTGGTTGCAGAGGTAGTAATGGTTGCAGTCAGTCGGATCAGCAACAAAGGTGCGGCCCAAGCAAGGACCTCCAGATGTTATTTCAACCTTTAAACAATAAATAATCAATCATTATTTCACAGTTTATGGTTAGATATATATAAATTCACCAAACTCTGTATCAGACGACTATACAGTGAAATCTCTATCTATCGTTCCTCGAATAATTGTTTTCCCGCATGTGTCGTTATTTCTAGTTTTTCCCGAATTAATTTCATTTAAAACACGCAAAATTAGATCGCATTCATCGTTTCTCTTTACCGCATTGATTGTTTAAATTACGCAGAAAATTTCGTATATAAATGGTCAATAACATTGGTGAGCGAAAGAGAGATAGAAAGAACGGTTTGTCACCTTTGTTGGTGGCCGTTTCTGACATGTTAGTGCTAAATTAGGTACCTGCCAACCTACCATTAAGTCCGTTCATCATTTATGGGTCCATATTTATGATGGGTCCGTTAATTGTCATTAGACATTCAGGCAGAGCGGTGCGCGTGTTAAGGTTATCGTTTTACGATCTAGTTTTTGAGCCCTTTAATCATAAAAATGAACCGTCTAGTGAAAAAAGTGCGTACTCTCCAAGAAAGACTAAAAATTGTAGAGGAAGTGGAAAAAATCCAACAATTACGTGCCATAAACATTCCGATTGATGGAAGCAGCAAGCAGATTTCCTACAGCAATAAAAAAAGCCAAAAACAAATGATGATGAAAGATTTTTCACAGCACAAAGTGTAATTTTTTGTCTACATGCAGCTTCCTTTTTTTAATTTTTTTACGATATTTTTTATTTAAACAAATTGATTTATAACTGAAACGTGTTTCTTTTTTAGAATATGTATGTAAATAGGTACATATTAAACCCTTTAATATTAATGTGTTTTTCTATATTCCCGCAATCTTTGTTTACCCGCATCCATTGTTTATTTCAATGAATATTCAAAAATGATAGATGGAGGTTTCACTGTATTTTTATCATTGACTGTTATTTTGTATACTTGCAGTGGCGGCTCATGCCTTTTAAGTGAGCTAATAGAATGCCAACATTGAAAATCATGACTTTATTTATTTATGAGTAGCTGGAAATAATTAATTTTTTGCAAAATTTGATTTATTTGTGTGAAGATTTTCAGTATTCTTTCAGTTAAGTGGGGATATCCTAACCTAAGCTAACCTAAATGAAAAAACAGTAACCGGACAAATCAATACACCTAAGTGAGGATAAAACTAGGTTAAATGGGTTAGGTTTATAGGTTGTTTTTTTATCACTTTTAATGACTCATTGGAACCGAAAGATCTTAATGAAAATATTAGAAATTAAAAAAAAAATGTTTTCAGCTACAACGTGGTTTAAAAATAAATACCACAAATATTCAGATAAGATTATATTGCATACAATTTGCACACTTGCCCTGATCATGGAAACTGTAATGTTGTAACAATTGTTATGGGTTGCCCATATACAAGCGCGCATACCTAGCTATCCAGCTACCTAGCTATCTACCTACCTAGCTGCCATCATGAGCCCAGTCCGTGACAGGAAGCTTGCCACGGGTCCTTGCAGCCAATAAGCAAGCGCTAATCATTTCGCTACCATATAAGGTCACGAATTTTGGAACATTAGCACGAGATCACTGCGTGTCAATCATCGCCCGACCCTTCTAGACCAATGGTAGATGCGTTGCCCATATACGGGATAGGCCGTCTCCCTCTCCCCGCACGCACAAGAGAAACGAGGAACAAGTGCATGGGCAGTCCCGAGCAGAGAGCCGGAGTGGTAGGTGCCCCCGGACACGAGTTCTGCCGTTACGTGTTGAGACAACGGCCGCTTACCGCTCGTAACACCGAGAGCGACGTCATGGATTGTTAATCCTGTGGACCCCCTTGCGCCCCGTGTGCCTCCTTGTGCCCCGGCACGAGTTACACCATCACGCGTTGTACTACTGCTGTTCCGCTCGTAACACCGAGAGCGACATCATGGATTGTTAATCCTGTACTTCTGCTGCGTACCTGCCCGGTGCCCCCCATGGCACTCCTCCTGCGTGCTCCAGCGTCCGCCCGTCCGCCCGTCCGCCGCTTCACCGCCGTCCACCGTACGTGAGCCCTAATAATACCCCCCCCCTAGTTTATTCGTGAGCCTCTAGATTCCTAGCTAACCAACCTAGCCTACCCGCTCGTCAGGACTTAAACTGAGCTATTATCTTGTATTACCTTGCCTATTGTCAATAAACCTGTCTATACCAACTACCTGTTTCACTGGATATTGCCCATAGAGAGACTGTACCCTCCCGAGACTAAAGTTCTCATTGCCAGCAGCTGCCGTCGGCACCCCTTGCCGAGAAGACCGATTAGAAGTACGGTGAGTGGGTAATTGTTTACACCGCATTTTAGACAAGTAACATAATACGATCCTAACACAAAAAATAAATCATAATGATATGTCGTATTTTTTAATCTTAGTACTCTATCTTACTTAAAAGTCAGCAGCCGCCACTGTATACTTAAGGTTAAACGTAACATACGTTATAATCTACGCATTCACAGATGGCGCTAATTAAATTATTTTAGGTTTTTAATACTTTTTGCATGTTATGCTTTAAATTATTAAGGTGATTTAATTGTTTGCACCCGTACATATTTAATATGAATACGAATAAATGGTTTTGTCCGTAAACAAACCCAAATCTTTCGAGAAAGGCTGAAAAATACATACTAAATAAAGCAAAATGTGCAAAAAGAATTAAAAACCAAAATAATTTAATTGGCGCCATCTGTGAATGCGTAGATTATAATGTATGTGATGTACCTTAACATAATTAATTATTGAAGATAAATATTTTAATATAGTTACCTTGGTTGGTGGTTTAGTTGCTGAAATAATTGGCTTTGTGGTGGTCGCAGTTGGTGACAGACCCGGAACAACAACTACTGGTGGTTTCGGTGTAGGCACCGCTGGTACTGTTGATAAATGTTGAGCATTATTTTTATTAGTATTAAAGTTTTTGGTGCCTGTGTCTTCGATATGTACCATTTTGGCAACTAGCTGGGACCCCCTCCAAATTCGAGCCCTAGGAAGTTTTTGTCAAAAAAAAGTCCCTGGCCTAGGCCCCGGCCTCTCGGATCTCTAGCGGAAGTCGGACCTTGGAAATACATGTGAAAATTGCTAGAATGACTAGCCGAAGAGGACTAACCGAAATGTCCTAAGACAACATTAATTAACTCTGGTGACTGGTAAAATGGTCAGTGGGAGGAAGTTAGACTGAGGGTACGAGTAAGATAACCCAACCTGTCGATATACAAAGTTTGGTGCTCCAGTCCAGGCACACGGCGAATTATAGAACTTGATTTTGTGCTTCAACTAGTAAAAATAACAGCGGATTATAGTAGCTGTCGGATATTTGAGTGGCGGATTACTGAGAGAGTTCTGTACATTGTACTGCATCAGATATCACACAATAGGATTTTTCTCCAATTAGAGTCATGCTTACCCGGTGAAGAAGATTGCAGGGAGCATCGCGGCTGTGGGGTTGATATGAGGCCAAGCTCTCGGGCGGCGGCGCTGAGCAGCGGGTATCTCTCGCAGCCACAGTTGTTGCGGAAGTCGTCCAAGTCCAATGCCCACACCATTCCTCCAGCTAGACCCATGGCCTTTAGGTAGGATGTCTGAAACATAAGATATTGTTGTTAGTTAATCTTAATTTGGGATAATGTCAAAAAATAGAATAATGAATCTCACACAAAAAAGATGAAGACAATAAAGCTCACGGTATTACTGGAATTCAACTCAAGGCTGACTAGAGTACAGGCTAGGGCGCATGACTGCCAAATTACGATGAAGTCAGTTCTGTTCCTAAATAATCTTCTCTGTTTGAAATATGTAGTTCCATCACCTGTTTATTTAACACGCTTGCAGTAAAAAACACACAAATCAGCAGTAACAATAAGTATCAACAACAATCGCCACCATTTGCAAATTGTCGTTGCTCGATGGCACTGACTTGATTACTTTACTTCAGATCACTTCAAAACCCATCGCGTTCCAAGGTTTGTACTGCAGTCGACCTTGAATTCAACCGTGGGTACATATACAAGTGTCTGCCTTTTCGCTCAACCAGAAGCCAGAAGATACACATACCTACAATATAACCATTCATTGCGAGTCACCATTTGAACACACTGGTTTGACTTACACACTTATTATGCTTTGCACATTCATATGTAGGGGATATTAATAAATTAAACAATAATATCTTAAATAATTTAGCCGCTTAGAACCGCATTAACCTTTAATGAACAATACTTATTAAAAAATTTATTTTAAATTAATATTTTTTTTTTTTTATATTATTTTTTTTTTCACACATTCGATTTATGTAAGTACGTAAATATAATGTATGTGTTATAATTTTTTATTTTAATTTTTTTTATTAAAAAAATATTTATATATTTTTCTCTTCCCTTTACACGCGAGTAGTTACACTCTCGTAAAGGTTATATATTATATACATATATATGTTTATACTGTTTCTAATCAATGTTGCATGTTAGTATTTAATGATTTGAGTTTAATCCGTTTGTAACCTGAAAATGTAATTACTCATGATTATATTACATGTATATGTATATAAAAACTAATAAATAAAATAAAAAAAATAATAATTGAGTTAGTAATTTAGAATCAGAATAATAAATATTTACCTTGTGTTGTATCATGGGAACATCGTCAAATGAAACCCACTGATCTCCCTTGTAGGCATAAGGACCCATGCGGCCGCGCGGGTCGTGCACCACTTGCCACTGGCGATTCTGGATTCGGTCGCAAATCTTCACAAACAAATTTTACAAAATTAATTAACCGGACATTTTTACTTATAGGGTTTGATTAATGGTTAGGGGGCATACATTAACTACATGAGCTCAAAATGGGAGGGGAGGGGTCCAGTAAAATCTCACCAAATCTCATTTAAACCGGGGGAGGGGGTCAATAAAAATCTCTCACATCAACATTACCTTTAGGGGGGGCGGGGGGGGGGGGGGGGTGTAATAGGATAGGATGGGGCGGGATGGAATAGGGTGCGAGATCTAAATTGGAGAAAAAACCGCTCACGTAATTAATGTATGCCCCCTTATCGACAAATGACTCCTAGAAGGATTTTTGTCACAAAATACATACCCGGAACTAAAATTGAAATTCCTAAAAGTTGGTTTCCTAGATAAATGATTGATTTGTAATTCTGTATGACCACATATGTGTGGTATAATACAACATTTCGTTTGAAAATTTAACAAATCTGCTAACGATTTAGGGCATAACCTTATTTTAACAAAAAATACTTACTATTTAAAAGTAACGTTACTTTTTAAACAATCTTTCAATACGTCTAGAATTCGATTTAAAAATTATACATTCGCAGTCGAGTCTGGTTATATTACCATAAGAACATTAGGTCACGCTTATTAAAATAGATGTAAAATTGACCTCATAGTAAGAGAGGAATCCTCTGGCCCTGGTGGACTCTCCTGCCTCGCCTCCTCCGTACGTAGGGCTGTTGAGTCCTGTCTTATCTGAGGCCGCCAGAGAGAAGGACTGTCCGTACAGAGAGAGACCCATCACCAGCTTGTTACGGGCTGCTCCTCGGCTTATCCAGTGGTGAATCGTGTAGTTCTGCAAACATATAGGAATTGAAAAATTAGTATGTGTTCAATATATTTAAAAAAACTCAGAAACTACAGCAGGGAATGATGAAATCGTGAACAAATTATTGTATTTATGATGGGATCCAGAGTTCTGGAGATAATCAATGCCAATGTTCTTACATTTTATTTAAGAGCATTGCACGGAACTTCAATGGACCCGTCAATATTTTCACCCCCATTGATTTGTGGACCATGTGGAAATAACCTAAAGTTTGCAATACAGCGGTAATCTTTAGATTTTTTTAATGAATGACTCTGGACAATCACGATATAACACGGGCAAGTGCCCAGCATGGTGGTCGAAAAATTCCCAGATTATGAAAATATTAAAGCAATAAAGAAGCAATGATTACAAAAAAAGCATTTATAATTAAAACAAATATGTTCCGTAATGAAACTGTATTTCAAAGGGCTCTGTAGATAGAGCAATCGAATGAACAATTGTCAATTGCACGGTAAAACGATCATTAATCAAGATACAAGAGAATCGACTGTTCAAGAATCGTTTTGTCTGTGACAATAAATCGAAATATTTCGATTGTTAAAAAGATTGAGTAAATGATCAATGATTCATCGATTGTGCCCATCCGCTGCATCAATGGCACTTGTATAAGACATCCATGCGCTCAATCCAAATACCCACCATTCTCACGTCAATGGGAAGCCTCAATTGCCTTAATAAATGATTAATACTTAGAAAATTCAAAGACGTAAATTGACATAACTATTGATGTTAATCATCTCCGAGGCGTTTAAGCCTTGATCAAGTACTTATTCACAGGTACCACCACTCTGTTCTTAATATTGCCATTTTTAAGGGCATCGCTACGTTATACATAGTTCTATAACTATTATACAAATGGATGCAGAAATCTGTATTATCATCGATAAATGAATTCCAATTCGGTGGATTCCGTCGGTCCCCGAATCATCGGTCGCTGTGTATTTGTGTTATGGTGCCTATTCATTTATTAATTTAATTGCATTACAAACGAAATCAGTAGGGTTACTTACAGCATTGAATGCCTTGTCAATATCATCAGGGTGGTCGTACATGGGAGCAACGTGGCCAGTCTTCTTGTCCCACTGTCCGTGGTAATCATAAGTCATGACTGCGATCCAATCCAAGTTTTCTGAAAGGACTGGAACGTCATATCCTGGAAAATAAACAAGCATTATTGTTAAATAAACTGACGATAATGTTGTCCTACGGTTATCACCAAACATATTCACTGGAGCTGATCATTCAAAACTGGTCATTCAGTCTCCAGTCTCCCGATCTTTCCGACTTGCTCCAATTTTCTTTAATCCATTTTAATACAGATCCAAATATTTTGAATTAAAATATCGTGCTATTTTGATTATTCGTTGTGGGTTGTGGGTTATGCCAATGCACCAAAGATATTGAAATATAAGTAGATGTGCTATCTGCAGTTTTTACTAGGTGGGATTGCACTTCCTGGTGTCGCCGATATTGTTTACCAATTAACAAATAAACTAAATGAACAAATAATTAACGAATAAACCAAACGAACGTTAAACTAAATGAACGAATTCTTTCCGTATTCAAACTATATTGTTTACCAATACTAATGCACATCTTCAAAAAATCAACAAAATGAACAAATTATTTTCGTATGCAAACTACTCTAATTAGGGCGCGGACACCATAGCATATCTCTTTTGTATTTGAATATCTTTGCAATGCACCATGTTGCCTCAAAATCGTAGGCTACCAATGATGTTTCTACATAGTATCAAAGTGTAATATTATTTACCTGCATCGATGACCTTCCTGTTGGGAGATACGGCAGCTGTCAGCAGCAGGTTGTGTGGGCGGAAAGCCGTGCGTAATTCTTTTACGAGGTTGGAGAATCCTTCCTTGTCAGAAGCGGGTCCCATTGTGCATTCCACCTGTTTGCGAGACAACGTTTTGTTAGAGAATGCTTTTTAAAATGATTTTTGCTAAAGACTTACTGTTGGAACACCTATAACCATCGATTTTTACTTAGTGTGTTCTCCGACTAAGTCGCGCTATTCACCACTCGTCTTTATCATATCTACCGTCGTTTTGTTAAAGAAGTCAATAGTATTAGTACTCCATGACTTCATTAAATGATTGGGAGTGGTTTTGTTTGAGTATTCTCACCTGCCAGCATACAGGGTATTCCCAATCGAGGTCCAGACCATCGAAGTTATGAGCGAGCACAAACTCCAGGGCGTGCAGCACAAACTTCCTTCTGGCCGCGGCGTTGTTGACCAGGCGACTGTACTTGTCTCCGGCGGAGTCATTCCATCCCCCAAGAGCCAATAGCACCTTCACACGCTTGCTTCGGAGGGCAGTAACCTTCTCGTAGAACTCTGCAGAATACAATAATTCCGACCATTGTAACATTGATGACATTTATTGAATTCAAATTGTAAAATCTCGAATGTCAACACCCATTGTTGGAGGGAAGCCAAATACTTGCAATTAAAAAAACTGGTTGCTTACTGTTGTCAATGTCTGCCCAGGAGTCGTGTGGTTTGAGGGTAAGCATCTGAGTGTCAAGGACTGCGAATCCGTAAACAATGTGGGTGCACAGAGATATGTCAATATCGCTTGGGAGATACTTTCCAGTTCCTTGCCTGAAAACGAAAAATGTTTTTACAAATAATTGCAGTATTAACTTTTTCCACGCGATCGTAACAACAGTTGATACGGCAAAAGCCATGCCTCACACGTGCCCGTATCAGCCCTTGTTACGCTAACTTCGACTGCCGATATCACAGCGCTACTATGTCACAGTATTTTTTCCCGCTCGCTAGGGCATTTGTGTAACTATCACGATGCTGACATCTTCAGGCATATTTCGAAAGTAAAATTGTATTTCGTAAAAAACATCTATAATCAAGTGAATGTATCCTCGTACCTTTGAATGCAAAGTTCTCAATTTACTCCACAGATGGTGCTAGTAGTATCCGCTAGTAGTTTGCGCAGGCGCTCCATGCGATTCCGACTGACCAAATTGGACAAGCGTCGATAACATTTATTATCGAGATCGCGCATATTCGCACACGTTTGTTTATGTTGTGAAAGTGTGATTTTGAATTTACATAAAAAATTTATTAATTTTAGTGTCATCAGAAGTTTTAGAACTTGTTTGTATGAATTAATTATGAGGTACCACTTGTGTCTATCAACGCAGTGTCCTGAGTACAGGCACGCGGATAAATGGCGCCGTCTTTAAGATAATATGGATACGTTTTTTAAGTTTTTTGTTTTTTATAAACATCTAGGAGTGTTTACAGACGACGATTTGGTTTCAAATTGTAGATAATAATCTCATCTGTTTATATAGTATGATAAATCATGCATAATATGCTGTAATTTGACATAAAATTGGTTGGATAGGTATTTGAAATATGACATATACATGTACCGCGTATGGGTATTGAAAAAACGGAGTAGTTCAACGCGGGGAAAAGGTTAATAGGCTTGCGTCCGCGTGGTTGAATTTCAGAACCCAGCTACGAGTGCATGTCGTACGCCACACCGTATGCGCTGCGCCACAAATAACATCTGTGTACGTGGAATTTCATACAAAGCTACTGTTATAATTCGGTTTCTAATTCAAGAGTTCGACGCAAGATGTCGCTACTTCTGTCAGCAGCTCGCATGTGGATGTTTCTTCCCTAAGTATAACTACTACGAATTTATAGAATTTAAGTATCTTTCCGGATATGGAGAGATTACATATGCTTGTCACAGTTACTTTAACTCGGTGGCTAGCTATCACTGAATCACAGTGGATCGGAGGAACTGGCAATTTTTGGAACCAGTTCTTATCGGATTATTAAAAGGTTACCTACACTCAAACTGGGTGAAGCCGAACTAAAAGCCGCCCGCAGGGTCTAGCAGCAAAGACCTGGGGAGCGGGTTTTTAACTGCTAGTAATATGATTTATTTTTCTAGACTGCTTGCCACTGTTTTTGGGGAAGTACCTGGGTATATAGATCTAGTCACCAAACACGGCTAAAGCCATTTCAAGCATTGTAACAATTTTGAATGGTGGTCTTACACACTGGAATGTGCCGCAAATATATCTTATATTATTTTAAATTATTAAACTGTGAAAACCCAAATCAATCAATTTAAATTTATCTGTGCAAGTCGGGATTTGAACCCGCGATCTCCAGATCACTAGTCGAGAGCCTTGCCCCTTGACCACGTAGGCCTTTAATAACTTAACATAACAATTTATTTTGGGATCTACCTAGTACCATACTATCTTTAAATAAAGGTCTTCATCACAGCTTGTTTTTGTGCTTAATTGGGTAATTCAAAATGTCTACCTTACTTTATTGTTAGAGCACAGTATAACAGTGAATTTCTTATTGTTCGAGGTAAAGGAAAGAAATATCCTGTATTGGTGTGGTAAGCTTAAATATTGAAAATACATTTATCCTCCTTTAAATGTTTGGTGTATCCAGGGCTGGGTAGTATTTGAATTAATTGTAATTGAAATACAAATAAAAATGTATTTTGTAATTGGTATTTCAATTACCTGCTGCTGAGGTATTTCGTAATTTGTATTTCAAATACTTATGGCTTCAAAATACATTTTCAAATACATTTAGCGATCTTAATAATGATAATGAAAAATAAACTGACATAGATAATACATAGACTACGCTAGAATCCTGTACTATTGTCCTATTGTACTGTGCTATAGCACTCTTACTAACGATTATTTGTAGTTCTCTTATCATTGCTTTATAATGTACTGTACATTTTTTATGTCTTGCTCGTTATTATTATTGTCGTGTGCTATAATAGCACTGTTATTTTACATTTTGTATCAAATTATATTATGCTTGTCATTGCTTTGTATTTTACATTTTTGTATCATTGTATTAGATTAAACACAATAGGAATAATTTGACTGAATACTAGATTATTTTTAAGTTAATTACTGTAGAGCGCACTTGAAGTGAAATAACACAAGACTGTGCTATACAAATGTCATCTATGTACATAAAAATGAATCCTTGATTCCCTTGGTCACGCCATAACTTCAGAACGACTTTATCTATTTCATTCATTTTTTTAAGCTTTCTAATACTTTGTAAAAGGTTCTTACAAAGAGAAAAATAAAGAAAATTACGCAGAAAATTGGATAATTTCAGAAAACTTAACGACTATTTTAACTTTGCATGTTTGACAGTTCACGCTTTTGATGAAATTGAATTTAGCAGGCAGCTGTTTTTTTTGTAACAAAAGAAATGTCTATGGATTTTTTAAATTATAGATATTTTAAATAGGTACCCCATGTTAGGTACCAGATTTGATTGATTGTTCTTATAATATACAAAAATGAATATTTTTAATATGTGAAAAATGAAAATTTGAATAAAAAAATTATAATAGCTGGCACGCGAGTTGTTTGAAAACTGAATGTACTGGGACTGAATATATGGAACGCGGGAGGGGGGTTGGCGGGACGGGGGAGCGGGAGAAGGGAGAGGATAGGCGGGGAAGATGGAAGGGGAACACGAGAGGGGAAAGGGATGCGGGAGGGGAACGGGGATGCACGGGAAAGGACATGCAGGGAGAAACAATTTATTTCTTTGAATATGGCATTGCAACGCTTGCCGGGAACTAGCTAGTGTTATTATAATAAATTATTATCATCTAACACCTAAGTCCTATACCACAAAACTTAACAAGTGGAGCGGACACGAGGTGTGTCTTCTGAGCAATATGATTGGTCACTTTTTGCACGTCTCTGTTTCACTCTGCTCAGCTTTGCTTTTATGGAAACGCACCCTTAGATAAGGGTACTTATTGCAACCAAAGGTTCTACCAAAATCAAATGTATTTTGTAATTTGGATTTTGTGTTTGAAATTAAAAAAATGGTTAAAATACTGTATTTTGTATTTTGTATTTCAAATACATGACTTGAAAGTATTTTGTATTTCGTATTTTAAATGCATGCGAAAAAGTATTTTGTAATTTGTATTTTAATTACAGCAAAGCATGTATTTTGCCCAGCCCTGGGTGTATCAACAACTGAAGCATGTATTATTTTGCGTAGAAGTAATAAATGGGAAAGCTTTCGTCTGGCTGATTCGATCATCATTCATTCAATCATTATTATTCGATATATTTCAAATTCATCAGGTAAATCTTCACAATTTTTTAAATGTTTTAGTATTTCTCGTGCATTACCTGTACCACGCCCAGTTGGTGAAGTAGCACACCATCTTGTATGTGTCTGCTTCCTCAGCGAGAGGTCCCAGCTCCTCACCTATATCCTCCTCCTCATCAGCCACCACCGCCTCCGGGGGTTGCGGTGGGAGCGTGGAAGACTCTTCAACAACGGGGGTCACCACGGATTCGGGGCCCTTGGCGTCCTTCAACACGTCCACGATGGTGGAGAGCAGAGGGTGACGACCTTCTCCGCAGCTTTCGAAAAGAGTTTAACATGAGTATATTATGATGTAGCGGATGTTTGAACAGTCAGACATGCCCGGTTTTATGTAAGCACAATTGCAGCAGGCAGCTCCCAACCGAGCTTTGCTGAGTGAACTGTAATGGTATTTTTTTTGTTTACAACTCGCTACTCACTTTAGATGCTGTGCTAAAAAGCCTAATGGTCTATTTTTTAGTGATTCAAGTTTAAATCACATAAGAATATCAAATCGACAACAGTTTTTAAACTCTATTTTTGCCATAGTTACTATAATATATGTACCATAAATTGAGTAACACTAACCCAACCTACAGTGAACAAACATGAAGATGAGGAAATCAACAAATATATGTAGTCTACAAACATGAAAATGAAGAAATCAACAAACATGAAGATGAGAAAATCGTGATGTAACACCATCACCACTATACCCACAGTCCGCCTCGGAACAGGAAACTCTAGTCAACTGTGAATAAACCGCTGAGATACGTATTTTAATAGTCATTAATAAAAAAATTGTATTATGTTTAAGACTGCGTATACATGTGTAAACCGAAGCTAGACCATCATTTTTCCACGATTTCCATGTCAGCTACTTTTGTTTTTCACTGGGCAATTTGATTTTAGTAGTCAGAAATCGATATCTTTAATGACCAAATATGAATTTTCATCCAAATGCAAAATATAATCTGATATTCATTTTTCGGTTACCTGTTCTTGAAGTCATCCAAGTCTAGCGCCCAGACCATAGCTCCACCGAGGTTGAGGTTCTTGACGAACTCCGTCTTCTTCCTGATCATTGCCCTGTCGTCGTAGCCCACCCACTGATCACCCTTATAGGCATGCGGGCCCATGCGTCCACCCTCGTCCTGCTCAATGGTCCAGCCGTGGTTCTTCACACGGTCACAGATCTAAACAAACACAAATGTCTAATTATTTCAATCAAAATACATACATGTATCCTACTATCAAAAAGATTTCTCAAAAATAATGAAGTCAACTATTATTGTATCTGCCTATCCTTGGAATTTGGAAGACATGAAACTTATAAAAAATGCAAACTTTTGGTGAAACCAATTAAGTAATCATATTTCTCTTCAATTTTAAGCCAATTCAGGAATGCCAGAAAGCTCCCATTTGGGACCTCTTCTCTTCATTATTTTTTTCAATGATTTCTCTTTGTTTTTTTCTATGATGTTGAGTTTCTTTTATTTGCTGACGGTTTAAAACTTTTTAGTACTGTAACACGTTTAAATGATTATTAAAAAGTTAGCAGGGAAACAATCAGACTCCTTCAACTTTGAAAGGATTCTTACATAATCAAGGGAAGAATTAAATTAAAATGATTTATATAATATTCCAAAGCTTCAGTTTTTTACCTCATAGTAAGCCAGGAAGCCCTGAGCCTTGGTGAACTCTCCAGCCTGCCCTCCAGCTCTTGCAGGGACATTGAGCCCCGTCTTATCCTTGTTGGCTATCAGTGCCGGTGGGGTGTCCCAGTTGGTGCCCAGCGTGAAGGACTGTCCGTACAGTGGCATACCCATCACCAGCTTGCGAGACGGGGCACCCTGGCCTATCCAGTAGCGCATCGAGTAATTCTGGAAACATTTAGATTTGTTGAAAATGTTTTCATATTTCCAGTTATAAATTTAATTAATAATAGATTATTAAATTTCATTAAACACACTAACTTCGGTTGCGGGTGTGTCTGTGAGTGATTTAATTCTGGTTCAATGAACTCGGATTTGTTCTGTATTTAAGTGTCATTTTCAAAATTGGAGCTGATTGTGTCAAAAATTCAAACAAGGATAATATAATATTTTTTACTGTCATTTTAAAATTGGAACTGATTATATTCCAAGAATTCAGACGAGAGATAAAGTACCAATTTGCGTAATATATTTTTTTTACCAGAAAATAATTATTTTAATTCTATTTTTTTTTTCTACAAAAATATGAAGTATTTTCAATAATTTTCAAGTATTTTATGATAATGTTAGCCTCACTGGGTGCTTTGCCCATACTGAGGCCACATATTTGAAATGTGTAGTTCTTTTATTAAAATTTCTTAGGGTTAATCAATTCTACAAGTATATAACATCCCGTTATTATTCAAGGGTCTACTCTAGTATGAATAATAAATTAAGACTCACGGCATTGAAGAAGGTAACATCATCATCAGGGTGTTCATACAGCGGTGCAACGTGACCCGTCTTCTTGTCCCACTGTCCGTGGTAGTCGTAGGCCATGACGGCGATCCAGTCCATATACTGCGCCATGACGGGCACGTCGTACCCGGCGTCTATGACCGTCTTGCTGGCCGACACCGCTGCGGAGAGAAGCAGGCCGCGGGGCGCGAGAGCTTGGCCCAGCTCACGCACCCACATACTGAAGGCAGCCTTATCGGATACGGGGCCTTTAGAGCAGTCGGTCTGAAGGAAAGAAAAATAAGGGAAATATTTAAATCACGGTAAACAGAGGCGGTACAATTTATTAGAAGTCCAAGGAAACTTAATGCCCATACATAATATTATTATGGCTACGCCTTTATGATTATGACTACACCAATATTTGGACTACACCGTATGGTGTAGTCTGAATAAATATAGCTAACTGAAACTGCTGTGCCAAAAATGGAAACCATTTGCAGGACAGAAAACATGACTTCAACATTTTCCCCTTACTTAAAATCTTCTCGTTGGAGAAACATTCGCTTTGTTTGTGCCAATATGTGTAGAACTGTTCTGGTTAGATGGCGGAGAGAAATTTGGCAGGGTTATTGATAACATTATAAAGAAAGGGGAGATTGAGGAAGATGAAATGCTTTTACCATTGTATGTGAAGAAAACCCTGAAAACTGGGGTTTGCCCTTATCCAGTGTGTTACATTATCTCTGTAAGGTTTGTCTAGTGATATTAATAAATGCTTGGTTTATATTGTGACTTCCAGTGTTGTCTAAATACCCTTCAATGAAAACTTTGGGATCAAACAAAACATCGCAGACTTTTATGTGTGTTCAGGTTTTAATGAGCTTAGAATATCCTTAATTAGCAGGCGGTAGTAATAATTCTGAGTTCCTGATCTTGGAAAGCAATGGTATTTTGTAACTCCGAATCATCAACAGTTTTATCTTTCCGCTACA
Organism: Limnephilus marmoratus; assembly: GCA_917880885.1. Lineage (NCBI taxonomy): Eukaryota > Metazoa > Arthropoda > Insecta > Trichoptera > Limnephilidae > Limnephilus > Limnephilus marmoratus. The sequence continues at coordinate 30,437,720 of OU862912.1, read as the reverse complement.
AGTGCCATCTGTGAAGAGCACCTCAAACTATATCTAAGATACTGTAGTTTAGGTATGATGTTATTTACCTGCCAGCAGACTGGGTATTCCCAATCCAGATCGAGGCCATCGAAGTTGTGCTTCTCCATGAAAGCGAGCGCGTGTGTGATGAACCTCGCACGTGCTCCTGGGTTGTTGACCAGGCGACTGTACTTGTCTCCCGCAGAGTCATTCCACCCTCCCAGAGCCAGCAACACCTTCAGCCCCTTCTTCTTGTAGGCAGTCACTCGCTCGTAGAACCCTAAAATAGTTTTGTTTTACATTAAGAACCTCTGTAAAATTTCCTTGAAATATTTAGCAGATAGTTAGTTCTTTATTATTTATTTATTTTTATCAGCCCCACGTTGGGCGCCAACATTGCGAAAGAACTATATTTATCCGTATTTACATTTGAAGTGTGTTCTGAAGGGATTTGAAGGGATTTTTAGGTAAATCCTACTAGTTTTAGATCCTAAAATCATTTCCGTCACGAGCTATGTAGCTTTTGCATATTAATTTTTTCTGTAGAACGAATTTTAGTGGAACAAATTAAAAAAAAAAACAAAAAAATTTCTTCTTCATAGTTTTAAAAATATTTGGCGCCTAACGTGGGGTTTATCAAAATAAAGAGAAAAAACCGTTCAATTAAACGCTTATTATGTAGGGAAAATCAGTACTTACTGTTATCGAAATCAGCCCAAGAGTCGTGCGCCTTGATGACGAGGTTTTCATAATCCAAAACAGCGAATCCGTAAACAATGTGAGTGCAAAGTTTGCGATCGATATCTTCAGGCAAATACTTGCCCAGACCTCGGCGATACCAAGCCCAGTTGGTGAAGTAACACACCACCTTGTAGTAGCCTGGAAATAACAACCAAATATTAATCTCTGTGTAGGTGCCGCCAAATGTGTAGTGCTTAGGCGTTTAGGCGCGGAAATGTAAAAAATATTAATTTAAAATAGCTAAACGGATAATAATAGATTTAGGCAGAACAGATTCGGAAAAAATGTTTTAAAATGGCATTTGATAATTTATTGAGATTTCTCTTTGCTTTTATTTCTTTTCCCCATTAATTATTATTTTTCTATTCACCTTTAGTGTATTAACTATAGAAATATCTTTACAATTTGGCATTAACTACCAAACAAAAAATTATGCCAATATAAAGTAATAAGCTATAACCTTGCACACGAATAATTTCTTGGATCAGGCACTGCCTACTCCGCCTAGTTAAAATGAATGTTGGTTGGGCCATAATGTACTCACTCTTGTACCGCAGCTTATCCTCGACGCATGTTGTATTGTATTTATCCAATAAATAATAAATAAATAAAATTAAGGTTGCTGATTGTAATAATAACGTGATGCTAATTTCTAACAAAATGAAAGCTCTAAAAACGTTTTCTCATCCTAATAGTATAATTTGAATAGTAATTTACGTAATTTCAAAGTCATAGTAGGAAAGAGTAGATTAAAAAGGCAATAAAAATAAAAACCTTTAATGCAAAAAAGCTAAAATCATGTACGAAAGTGAAGAAACGAAATAGCAAGGCTAAGTGCAATGAACATATAGATTAAGAAGGATGCCATGATGATTTTGGACATGAAGGGAAAAGAGACGGAAAAAGGTGTGCCTTGAGAATATACATACACGGTGGTGACCGGAAACTCCAAGTACAAGCGAGAAACCTGTGAATCTATATCACATTTGGAGTCCATTTTGTGGAATTACATTTTTGATTTGAGTTTTAGTTTTCGAGTAAATCGAGTCTGAATTTGGAATTTTTTAGATCAATTTTGGAAAGAAATCAGTCATTAAAGGGGCCAATAACAGCTATTATATATATATTAGCTTTTGTTTACTTTTCGTTTATATGATATTAGCTTTACATAGTTAAAAATTTCTATACAATAAATTCATATATAAATTTGTTGTAGACCACTTTTATTTTATAAACACTCTACCGATTTCAGAAGCACCCTTCCTTCGTCAGGAGAATATTATAACTAAACTATGATACAGAATGTTGACAGATATACAAATTTTAGGTGTTCGAGTGGGAGTGGGAGTTCAGAATTGAAACGTTGCTTGAAAATGGCTTTAGCCGTGTTTAGTGACCAGATCTGAATAGCCAGGTACTTCCCAACCTTCCTCTTCCCCACCTCCTTCCCCTCCCCACTACCTTCAGCCTCACAACATACCCCAATTGGGGATGCCATAGTCTCACTGGCTCCAGACGGGAGCAGTTGAGATTCTTGTGCGGTATTCACTGTAAAAAAAAAAAAAAAAAAAAAAAAAAAAAAAAAAAAAAAAAAAAAAAAAAAAAAAAAAAACAAAAGGTAAGCAAAGGGGTGGGGGTAATTGCGGGATTTCCGGAAAGAACAAAATTTCTATATTTTCTATACATCTTTTAAAATATATCGAAGTATAGACTCGGCTCCAAAAGTTTTTAACCCTTAAATTATCGAATAAAAGGTTTTAAAAAATATATCGAAATGCTTAGATCGAAAAAAAAAGTTTTTGGATCTTCTGTGTGATGTAGATTCACCAGTTTCCGGCTTGCACTACTAATTTATGGATATCATGTATATAGAAGAAGCCAGGAATGTCCCATTGATGATTTTCTTTTTTAAATACATATCATTTTTCAAAGATAATATTTATTTTATTTATTTATACCTGACAGTGGTGCAGGATCATTATCAGAAGGATCCGCGGTAGTGGTAGTCGGGTGGGTGGTGGGTGCCCAGGGGTCCACCCAGGGTGGACTGGGGGGGGTGGGGGCGGGCACGAAGTCGGGAGTGTCCGGTTCGATCACTTCTACGATGTCAATCTCCTGAGGGATGATGCCGGAACCCTCCGTGCATTGCGCGCTGGCGGGCCAGTCGCAAATCTTCCTATCCTGAGATCGGAAAAAGACTTTTTTTTAATTGAATGAAATATATGTAGGTAGGCATAAAACTTAAGATTTGTACCTACTATATCAAATGTATACCTGTTTGTCCAACTTCATTTTTTTTTTATACTCCATTCTTACAGATTAAATATACCCAGTTTTTATATATAACAAAATTTAAAAGCCTACTTAGTCAAAGAATACATAATACAAAATTACGTAATTTTGTGCATTATTTATCAATTTAAAACCTAAAGTCGACTTCAAAAATACCTTTAGTAATGAGTACTAGTATCAAACAAATTTATTGAGTGTTGATTTTTTGTCCTTATATGTTGGTATATACAGTATATGGACAAGTAGTTTTTTCCCCGATGCATTTGAATGAAAATATGTTTTATTCTTTTGTTATTCAGCAGTACATCCTATCTGCCCACCCCTTCGGAGACACTTAGTTATATTTTGTATAAGTAGGTATACCGTATTTTCCCTAAACCGACTGCATATTGTATATAAGTATACTGTGGGGGCCTACTTACGACCTCCGTTGTTGAGAGGTACGGCTCTTGACTCGCAATACGAATGTTGCGGGATCGTATCCCAGCATGGACAAATATATTTTATTTGATTAATTTGTGTTATTTCATAATTAATTCATTTAAAATAATATATAGTATATTTGCACGTTCCAGAGTGGAAGACACTCTTAGTATCCCCCTGTTATAAGACCAACATTCAGAATTGAAACATTGCTTGAAATGGCTTTTGCCGTGTTTGGTGACCAGATCTGAATAGCCAGGTACTTCCCCAACTTCCTCTTTCCCATTTCCTTCCCCTCCCTATTCGTTCAAACTCATAACATACCCCAATTGGGGAGAACGTAGTCTCTCACTGGCTCCAGACGGGAGCAGCTGGAACTCTTGCGAGGTATTCACATAGAAAAAAAAAACTGTCAGGGGATCAACTATCACGCAACCAAATATATGCTATGACGTCTAAAAATTTAGTTTTTACATTTAGTTTCTGCTGGTTAAACAAAAATTATCCTGCCAACATTACATTGACCACTGTATATTGTCACTTCAACCAAAACTTTCCTTCATAGATGTCTACAATGTAGACAATGACAGAGCTAACTAAGATGGCAGCTGATGATCTATATAATTTCTTCCTATCTAAAAGCTGCCACCAGAGGTGTTGTCTTTTCACAAGAGGTTTCAGTTCAACAAATTGGGATCGTAAACCCATATTAAACTTTTAGTCAACCAAAGCTGATAGTTACACAGAGAATATGCTAGAAACTTACCGTATTCCAATGAAGGCCAGGGGCGCACTGGAAAGGCTCTAGTTTTCCCCACAAACACTGTTGGTACTGTCCGCAGTCTCCCGGGTAGGCGGTGAACTCTCCCGCCACACAGGGGGCTCCTGAAGAAAACATCAAACACTTTAATCCACAAATAATTATACGTACAATATGAGGATGAACTTTAGTCGTTCGTTACATTATTTAATAATCTAAATTCCAATAACGTAAAGGGGATTTAACTTACGTGTTCATAAACACAATATTATTATGATCAATCAAAAATCACATTTCATGATCGTAACAAAGTGAACTCTTGCGCCTTTTTAATAAGTACCTACCTTCGATCAATAAAATGTCAATGGTACCTACACATTATCAGACCCTTTTCCTGAGGAGGAAAACTTGTGAATTCTCCATGGTGATTCATAATGTGGATAATATTTTTTACTGGACTAGACACTGTGAAAAATCACAGGATAATAAATTTGTAGGATTTGAGAAGTTGAAAGTATTCATAAAATAATGTATGCCTCAGAATCATCACCTTTCAAAAACTAATATTATTTTTAATTTTCTTTATAATATAATTATATTATTTGTTGGCAAAATTAAAGACACGCAGAAACTAACCTTTCAAATGGACACTCTTAGTAAACTTACGAAATCTTACACAAATTTCAAAATAAAATAATTTTTTGATTATAGGTGGGTAGCTACTTCATCGCCCTTCTGAACATCCAATTTTGAAAATGACACAAATTCAAAGCAAAGACAACCAATTATTAGATTTAGATTAAAAATATTGCTTCTCCACTTACTCAGTATGGCAGCTGGCTTCTTAACCCTCGGTCTGTAGGTTTGAACTCTCCTCTTGCAGACCCCGGGGGCGCAGATGGACAGGGCGGGGCTCCACCCATCTCCGTCGGCACAGGTCTGGGTCACCAGTTTACCATTGACGCAAATGTAGTACTTGGGGCACTCTTTGTGGGGATAGTAAGCGCCATTGGAGCAGGACTGGAAAAAATTATGATTCTGCTTATTCACTCACCATAAATTAAATATTATTTGCATCAATCTGAGTACTGTACCAGATAAAGGGTACGTTTTTATAATTAAATACTCAACTCAAATTTCAATTTTTCGGCTATGTCTTACTAATCAACTAAAAATCGATGTACACGGTTACAATAATAAAATTAGCGTTTTTTTTTTTATGTAGTATATCATTGAAGAAGAAGATAATACCAATCAATCTAAACGAAAATATAAAAAAGAATAAGACACAGAAAAAAGGTATACGGTCTCAAATAGGACCAATTCATTTAATTTAGAATTAGATCTCGGTGGGTTGACGAATTATTGCATGACCCTTGTTGATTATCCATTGTTGAGACAAGATTTTATATTTGTTTAGTTTTTTTAATTGTCTTATTTTTTCAGGTAAAAGTAGCTACATTTGTCACAATGTATTTGGAATCTCTTCGTCAAAAAGTTTGCCTTACAGATGAAAATCACGGGCCTCCTGTATCCTGTGTGGCACATCTGATTTTATTTGTGATACATATTAGGTCCTTACATATGAAATTGGAGTTTTGCCATACTGGCAACTTTGATCTCAAATATCTTTTCTTTGGTTAGGAATTCCAAATTCAAATTTATACAGCTATTTATTTACTCATGTATTTGTGTTTCGAAAATTATAATTCATTTGTTTTTTCCTTAATTGTTTTTTTTCTTTGCGTCACTTAGTTTACAAAATGGAAAACTTGAAATATCGCGTTATTTACGAGTACGAGTTCCACCGTGGCACCACTGCTACAGACAGAAACAGCTCGAAGGATTAATGATGTGTATGGCGACGGTGCCGTAAAAGAAAACACAGTGCATTTTTGGTTCCAACTTTTTCGTTCTGGAAATTTCGACCTGCAGAACAAGCCCCGTGAACGGCGGAGACCAAAGTTGAAGAATTGAAGGCTATTGTGGAAGCGGATCCATTGCAAACCACGTCCGAGTTAGCTGCAGGCTGCGGTGTTACTGATAAAACTGTTTTAATCCACTTGAAGCAAATTGGGAAGGTGAAAAAGCTTGAAAGGTGGGTACCTCACGAATTGAGTGAAGCAAATCAACAAACGCGCGTTAGAATGCTAGACCACACACTGCACAACAGACGGCTACCAAATTAGAGGAGCTTCAATTGGAATGTCTAAGACATCCTCCGTACTCTCCGGACCTTGCCCCAACAGATTACCATTTTTTTCGAAATTTGGATAACTTCTCACAAGGGAAAAAATTCAACTCCGATGGGGCAGTCCAAACCGCCTTCAAAGATTTTATTGATTCCCGTCCGAATGGTTTTTTTAGTAAAGGGATCAATGAACTACCTATGAGATGGCAAAAGTGCATATATAGTAATGGTACATACTTTGATTAAATAAATATATTATATTAAAAAAAAATCGACTTTATGTTCCTCCCATACAAAACGCCAATTTCATATGTAAAGACCTAATATATGGGATGGAAATAATGGAACTTTATTTAAACATATAAAAAATATTATATTATAAAGAATTCTGCCATAGATTCTGATATATCTCTTTGTTTTAGAGGAGACATTTTAAAGAATGTTTAAATTATTTGAAAATCAGAAAGTAATTGTGCAAAGAATGGCAGAATTTAGAATTTTAAATGACAATACATACACTCTGCGGCTTCTTCTGCGGCCTGCTAGGCCTGTTTGGGGGTGCGGAATAGATGGGCTCCTGTGCAGGCGGTCTGGTGGGCCTGGCTGGGGACGCCGAGGGCTTCTTCCTCTTTGGGGGCTCAGTCGTTGTCACTGAGAATGGTACATAAGATGTTCAGATTATTTTTAATAAAAATAATGCAAGTGGTGTATACTTGAGCGGTTTTGTGATTATTTTACAAACACGTTTATGAAGCCCTTGTGCGATTTTTATAATATAAATTACTTCGATGACATAAATAAGCGATATCATGACATGTATTTTTTTAACAAAATGTGGAACTGAATTTCCGAAAGTCCCCAAATTTAAGGTATTTGGAGTGTTTGGAAATGTTTTTGATAAATACCATTTTAAAAACTAATTAAATAATATTATATTAAGTTAGATAATTAAAAAAAAAAAAATTACATTTACATATTTTAATAAATAAGGTTTCTTAAAACGTCTCTGTCTTCGATCACTTAAATATGTAACTAAATTTATTTCAGTGTTTTTTTAAATGTATTTTAACATTAGTTCCACTAAGGTGACCCCGAGAAAAATAATTTCCCTCAGGGTTTATGTAATCTTTTTAGATGCTGTGTGGAGGGTCTTTTTAAGTAAAGGAAGAGGAAGAAGTTCTGATAAGGAACAAAAATGTATGATGGGTGGGTAGCAAAGATATTAAAATATATAAGATGGGCTATCCACAGTTTTTACTGGGTGGGACTGTGCTTCCTGGTATCGCCGAAATTGTCTACCAATTAACGAATACGCTAAATGAACGAATAAACTAAATGAACGTTAAACTAAATGAACGAATTCTTTCCACATTTAAACTATGCTGTTAACCAATATTACTGCACACCTTAAAAAAAATCAACGAAATGCACAAATTGTTTTCATATGCAAACTACTCCTATTAGGTAGTGGTCCGCCGACAGTCGCACGGACATCATAGCATATCTCTTTTGTATTTCAATATCTTTGGTGGGTAGGAATCGGGGGATCAGTGTGTTCAGGAGTGACGGACTTTTGAATCGATCGCTACCACTGCGGTGCAAGGCGATGTTTCGAGAGAATGCTGCTGGAGAGGTCAAAAGGACTCCCTCAATCAGACTCTCCCAATCCGGCCTGCTACTCAGTTGGTGCGCATATGCATCCACCGCCATGACCTGGACGAACCTCACTCCACGAACCCGTGCACCCCTGTTAAGTCACCAGACATAGAAAACCACTTGGGGTGGTCTATGGTGTAGGTGTCGCTTATCCAATGAATAGTTCCCAGCGTGTGTATTACCTGCACTGCCAGTCTGGCATTTGGCCGCAGCGGGCCAGTCGCACAGGTTAGCGTTGGCGTTCCAGTGCAGACCGGGCGCGCAGGACTGCCGCCTTTGTTCACCGCCCGCGCAAAGCAGGTAGGTGGTGCAGCTGCCCGGGTCGGGACTGTACGAGCCGGCAGCGCAATCGGAGGGGACACCTGACACAGTCAAACAATCAGTCAGTCAATCAATAATATTATAACGGAAAGGATAAATTGCTAAAGCGCCATCCACCTGAAAGGAAAAATGGCTGAAGCGCCATAAAGCTATATTGTGCTTCAGTCATTTATCCTTTCCAGCATCGAAAATATAAACATAATGTTTTAGACTGGATAAAAACAAAAGGTACAGAAGTTTTTCATAACTTAATAAGTTAAAATATACGGCAAAGTGGGACACGGTTAATAGGCACATTTTATTTTAAAAACACTTGTAGCGGTTACTTAACCCGCTCTGCTAAAACCATCGCAGCGCCACTGGTTAACGATCACACCAAAAATAAATATCTAGGTGTGAGCCGCTGCCGGCACTGTAAGTACGTCTAACGCCTTGTAACAATTAACGCGGCAACCTACTGGAAAGTTCCCGACTGCACAATACTTTATCAACACAGCGACTCGACTATTCTCGAACGTTCTCACCTTAGGCGCGGCGGTCGAATTTCACACGCCGTTCTCGAAACTACTTGCCCGACCGGCAGAGTATAAAAGCCAGCGCAGCCGCATGCAGCTCAGTCTCAAGTCTCGTCTCCAGTCACACACACAGTTATACAGTGCACAGCTTATCAGTGAATTCGCTCCAGTGCGGTATCGGCTGAACGGCCAGCCCCGGCGACTCAAAGCCGGCGGCATCTGTGCCCGTTGCGCCCGCAGCCTTTGAGGAACATTATCTCGCAGCTCACATGGTTTGCGGCGGACCTACAGCTCAGAGATACACTTCGCCTCCCAAGGTTCACCGCTGTCCATCTCCGCGACTTAAAGCGTCGAGCGACATCCTGGACGTCATGGTTTTCTCCACCACCTGGGTGCAGCGCTACATGCTGGTGACATGCAGACCCGTGGTCTGCTCCACCACAGCATCTTCGACCATCATCATCAATCACTGCCAACACCACTTATGACTTGCACTCGCTACTACTCGTGTCAACACCATCTGACTGTTTGCTACGTAGCTCTTCAATAAAGACTTCGACTCACTACATCGACTGACGCCTTTCATTTATCTCGTCCCGTCTCTACCGATACGGCCTGCTCCCTCACACTTTATATCAGATAGATAACAAATTTCAGTAACTGGAAATGAAAAATAAAATGCAAAATAATAGACCGGCCCTAGAATATAATCTGGGTATCATTTCGACGAGCTGGAGGCAAATCATGTGATCATATTTTTGACACCAAGAGGGTTTGAGATTGTTTTCAATAAACTACGAAATCAGTTGTGCGTTGACCGCCAAAGTGTGCATATTGAAATAACTAGACCCAGCGCAGAAAAGTAAAGTTCATTAGAGTAAGGCAAAGGTTCGCAGCGCAATTTATCCTGTGCAGAATAGTCCATGGGAATTTCCTGCGGAGGGTCTGAATGTTCGTATTAACTGACCGACTTCTAAAAATAGGGTTCTTGTAAGGAAATTTGATTTTGGAAAGAAATCTAAATCGTACTGCTGATGTGTGGCTCTTTTGACTAACGACCACATGGTTAGTCTATTATTTTGGATGTCTATGTGTGTAATAATGATTGCTGATCAACTTACTCAGTGGTTTTTCTGGTGGAGTGGGCCTGGCCGTAGTGGTCAGTGCCGGCGTGGTGGTGGTCGCTCTGGTGGTTGCTCTGGTGGTTGCTCTGGTGGTTGTGGTGGTCGCCTTGGTAGTGGTGGTGGTAGGCGTGGTGGTGCTGGGTGGAGACCACCAGGTGGTGGAGGTAGAAGGCGTGGAAGACGGCGCCCACCAGGTGCTGGATGCCGAGGAGGTGGTGGAGGTCACCGGGATGTTTGCGGCACCTGAAATATTTAGATTCACTTGGTTAATTGACTTTTATGTCAATTTAGTTTGTCCTAAACCCAGTGGCGTAGCTAGCAATGGGTGGAACCAGGTACTGATAACATGGTGTCACCCCAAAAATGGAAACTGTTAAAATTAATAAAAATCCGATAGTTGTTAAGTATGATTAAATTTAATGAGTAATAAAATAAGAGTCTCAAGTTACAATATTATGATAGTAATAGTATTGATTTATCATACATTCTTTCATATTAATGTATGAAATTGAAATTAAAAAAAAAGAGAAAGAGTAGAATTAATATTACCCCCTTAAAAATGTATTTACTTAAACACTTTTATTTCTAGCTTTGAGAGTTGCAAACTCAGAAATTACATCCTCAAAATTTATAGTTTTGTGCTCGTACTGATTGATAATATTCCAAGATTGTTAATTTTCGTTTGGGTCATTGTCGTTCGAAAGTTATTTTAAATTAATTTTAGTTTGCAACAATTCACAAGTTCACGTTACTTACAATGTACGAAAGAAATGAGAACGACACAGGTGACAAGTAAGGTATATTTCAGGGAATCCCAACCATTGAGAATCCCAGCAATTAGAGGTGGGAATGAAATTAAAATAAAAAAAACATAATTTTTGAGGAATCCCCGACCGACCGAGCCACAGAGCTACGAAAATATAAATAACAGACAGTGTTCATGGGTCAAATATTTATGAGGCTGTTTGGAATATATTCGTCCTTTCCCAAAATTCCTATCTACCTCCCTCTACCTATACATGCAAATCAGTGCAGTGATAACTGATAACTTTCAACAAGCAAGCAGTATATTATTATGATTATTCTAGTATTTTCATATTCTCGAATGTAAGTGCAAATTACCGGTTTACGTAAAGACTTCAAGTTATAACTGTTGGTGATCATACAATCTGTGCACAGTTTGGAACATTTTATGTGGAATGTGAATTTATATGGACATCATCAAGTCAACCTATAGTGAGTTACGTTTCCTTAATTCCCACCTTCTAAGAAAGTTCCTAACATACCCCATTTTTTATATATCATACCCAATATTCTACCTTCGTAAGTTTTTTTCATCGGGTGGCACCCGGTGTGAGTCACCCCCTTGGCTACGCCACTGCCTAAACCGCTTGGGCCACTCTGTCACCAAATGACACATCCTCATGACCTCATAAGACTCGTTCTCTCTTCGTTTCCATTATATAGAATTATCCATATTATAAACATATTTAGTTTGAGAGAACACTAAGTTTGTTTTGCATTTAAAAGTTTACCATAGACGCTTCCGTATAATTGGAAATCTATCTATATTAAATTGCTTTATCAATATCTTCTATCAATTTTAAAAAGAGAGTGTTTGTTTGAGGCGGGCGGGAGGCGCGGATTTGATTTGTATTAAAGTTTACAGTTTTATTTCGAAGGTGATGAAATTTTACACACTTAACATTTAAAACAAGAGGAAGGTCACTGTCTACATGGAACTAAAAAAAATAACGCTATCCTATTTTCCCACCCCTTAAATCAGTATTTTAATACTTTTTGATGAAATTTTGCACACTTGATTTCCAAAAACTCTGTGTAAAGCCCAGTCAATGCCACATCCACATATATAAAGAAGTTTCCGGGCGGCGTGGATTTGATTTGTATACAAAAAAAGGCTTTGAATGGTCCACAATGTTCTAGAACATTCCACAACATTCGAGAGTGTTCTGGAATGTTCCAGAATGTTCCAGGATGTTCTGGAATGTTGTGGAATGCTCTCGAATCCTATCGAATGTTCTGGACTGTTTTAGAAATTTGTAGACGGCGAAATTTTCAGCCCTTATATCTTCAAAAGCACACCCTTCAGGTAAAAACGGGAACCTTCTTCATGGATGGGGGATAGAGGGCTACCGCATCATATAACTCCCATGATCATACCGGGACTCGTTTCTGAGTTTTAGCAGGACGCACATTTTTTTACATTTTCTTTTATTGATTGTATAGATACAAAAATAAATATATAGATATAATTTAGTAATTGAATAGGTATATAAAAGAAAAAAAATGTCCTTTGAATCAAAGTATTAAGGGAACGTACCCATACTATGTGACACACTTTTTGAAATTTTTTACCCCCCCCCCCCCCGGTGACCACGTGTAGTATATTCCAAGACCCCCCCCCCCCCCCCTACAGTTTTCACGTAGTATTTCATAAATATGGTTTCGAATCATTTTTTGCTAACAAAAAATTAAAAATGCATTATTTGGCTTATATTTGTCTTTATTAATACGGCGCTTGCTGCGTGACAGCAAGAATGCATGCTTTACAAGTGGAAAAAATATTATCAAGACAAAACTTGTCAAAATATATTGAAACCGGAACGTAATTTATGGAAAAGAAAGTCTTGTTATTTTTATAAACATTTTTCATCTCAATCATCTTCAACAAACACGTTCCCTGAACTTTTTCACTTATTTGAATGTACGAGGGTGGGTTTTTAAGTTTGCGGATTGGGTAAGGAGTGGAAATAAAAACCAAAATTATTTGTCCTTTTCAACATATTCACCTATTACCCTTATACATTTTTCCGATCTTTAAATTAACTTAAAGGAACTTTATAACAGCGCGGAATTCAATTTTCTCTCACATTTCACAATTTCTTCCCGATTAATCACTTACCTTCCCATTCCGCGAACTTAAAAACCTCCCCTCGTAGCTCGAAAAAAAACGTGAGATATCTAGATTGACTACGTGATAAAAACCTAAGCCCCCCCCCCCATTGTGACCAAGCGTGGTATTTTGATGACCCCCCCCCCCCCCCCCCTAAACAGGTCACGTAGTTTGGGTACGTTCCCTAAGTTAAGCTGTAATGCTTTTTAATAAATTTTAAAATTATAATTATTTTATAATCAAGTTGATTTTAACAACGTGTATTATATGCTCCGGTGCAGTATATATTCAATTCGCTTTTAAAATAGCTTACCCGAATCAAAGACAGTGGTGAGCACTGGCGGAGCAGGGGTGGCTGGGGCGGAAGGTCGTGCGCATGGCGCACCGGGCGCTGGCTTAGCGGGGGTGCCGGGGCGTTTCAGCGCGCGTGCCGCGGCGCGTAGTAGAGGGAAGGGCTCGGAGCAGCACACGTTGCTGAAGTCGTCCAGGTCCACGGACCACGCGGCCACTCCACCCAGACCTTGGCGGATCCCGTATTCAACCTGGAAATATGTACATTGATCAAGTAATTGCAATTATACACACGTTATTCTGTAAAATTTGCACATATTTCGGAATTTTTATATTTAACTAGCTGACCCGACTAACTAAACACAACGCCATCTGCTGGATGGTTACCCAATCTAGATAACCAAGTTTGTGTCGATAAATTAACTCTCACCGCCATCTGTTAGAAATTTATGGAACTTACAAATAATTACAAAGCATTGTCCTATAACAAACATTTAATGAATTTAGGTCAATAATCTAGATAAAAACTACCCTATCTTTTAAGTTGGACCAAATTACACACAGTAAGCCAAATTTCATCAAAATCAGTTAAGGGAACGTACCCATATTACGTGACACGTTTAGGGGGGGGGGGGGTCTTCAAAATGTCACGCTCCATACAAATGAGCGGCGGGTTGCTTAGGATTTTGGTCACCGGGGGGGGGGGGGGGGGGGGTTAAAAATTGCAAAAAGTTGGTCACGTAGTATGGGTACGTTCCCTAATTAGTTTGTAGTTTATCTCGAACAAACATCGTGACACGAGATTTATATATACAAAAGATTATAAAGTTTCTGGCTTTAACCCATTGGCCACAGAATTAATGAGCTAAAAAGTTGGCCTTCACCACTGAATTAATTTTGTACCAAAAATTGAAAACCTGCTTTGCTGTACTAAATCTATTGTTACTTTTAAACCGTATATTCAAATTAATTAATTTCTTTAAAATTTTTTTACATATTGATTAAGGAAAAGAATTTTTTTTTTTTTTAAATATTAAAATATTTGTAAATAAGGATACAAATATAACCTTCTCTTTTTTCGTTAGTTTTTTTCCACATTTTTATTCAAAAAGTTCCAAAAAAACATAATATTCATAAATCAAATAATAATAATTTTTGATTTTTATATACATGTATACTAATAACTAATAAAATAATTGTGTATGATAGTCCTCAAAGCAATTCAGGGTCACCACCAAAAGACTAGGACCATTCGCAATTTCGAAGAAATTAAATGGCGGCTGGCTGCATACAAAACTTGGAACACAATCAGGGAAAAAACATTAGCAACATATTATTGCCAATTCTATGAAATTAACGATTAATTACCTACAGAGCGTTCGGCATTTAAAATTTTTATTAAAAAATGTCACCATTGTGCTCGTTTTCCATTTTTTGACGGACCTACTCTAGCCCGTCAGCATGCCGGGGTTTGTGGTTAAGTACCTGAATTGCAAACCCGGCAGGCTGCCGGGGTTTGTGGCCAATGGGTTAATTCTATTCCTCAAGAGTGTTCTTACTGGTGAAATTCAAATTAAAAAAACCTTTGTCGTAGCTATATATTCTAAAATATGTGAATTAAAAATAAAATACAAGGGTATAGCTTATAGGTACTTCATATTTCTTAAAATTAACAATAAATAATGCACATATATTTTGTGTACATTATGACTGCCGAAATCTTCAACAATCCAGCGGCAAAGAATTCAAATTTCATCCAAAGATGGTTTTGCGATCGTACTCTTGCAACTGTACAGGGCGTTTCTGATGTAAAAGCTTGATTATTTTCCGTGCCAGCATTTTTAACTAGTAAATCAATATCGATTTTATTTCATTCAAAATACCCACATTCAAGTTAGCGATAAAAATGCCCAAACGCATAGCAATAAAATTATTAAAATAATGTACTTTTTGTAATCATTTTTTTTATCATAAATATTTATAATTTTCGATAATGTCTTAATAAAATAAGCATGTAAAAGAATCTGAAATATATTAGTTTGTTAGACCGTAAAAATAAACAAACTGAAGTATTTACGTCACAATACACTTCACGGATTTTTCTTGAATGATTTTATTTGCAGTTTTAACAAATATAGTTATTTCGAGAGCATATTTGAGAAGTGTACTTTCTCTGTCTGTGTCTAGACTGTCTAGTGTCTTGCATTGGTTGTCCCTTACTACCGCTGCCGCCCGCTATATATTTGTAAAGACAAGCGAAAAGCGAAACCTTATGCTACGCCCAAATGCTTGCGACAAGCAGCTTGTCGCAAGCTCAGGCAAGCTCTGGCAAGCGAATGGCTGGCATCCACACACTTGCGAGCGCGCCAGTGTGTTCGGAGCATCCAAGCGCGGCGGACGTCTACCTTAGAGTATATATTGTTACTCTAAGGCTATACTATGTTTGCGTTAATCTATTTTTATTTTGGTTCCATGCCAACTCAGAATGAAACCAACTGAGAAACACCTCAGAAAGATCTTTAAAAGCTATGAAAAAATAATTTTAAAATTGCCGGTAACCCTAACCTAACTTAATCATTTTTTTTATCGTGACCTTTCTGAGTTGGCCGGTCACCTTTATTTTAACGCGAAATAAAAGACAAGGGGATAATATATTTTTAATACCATTGAACCATTGAAGAAGATAATACTAATAAAAATATGAAAAAGAACAAGACACAGAAAAATACAATGTCTAGTTCACACGCGGTAAAAGTGAAACCTTCAGAAAACTAAGGTAGAAAAGAGTGGGGAAGCTACGAAGCACCGCACAAAGAGGAGACATTATCTTGCAGGCTAAATCCTATAGATTTTTGTCTCTTTTTAGTGCCACTTTTTCGTTTCATCGAGTTTCAAATCACAACGGTGCCAAAGAAGTTCGAACTCGAAGATCACTTGTCTTTATATAATATTGCCTTGTATTATAAAAAAAAGTTATTCTAACAAAAATCATGTTTTTTTTGTAATAATACTGTATAAATCATCAATAAAATATTATTTATTTATTTTGACTCTTTAGGTAAATCCAGTCGCAATAAATTACGTTAGTGCATTAAATTTATGTACTTAAACATTTTAATAAGAATAATAAGTCAGGCTCGCCTCATACGCCATTCATATTCATATGTCTCGTAATATTATCATAGACCGCACGGAGCAAAAAAGGCGTGCATTCGCCACCAGCTCCGAAGTTCCACTGAGCGCGACCGAGCGCTTGCCGCTTGTGGCCAAAATATCCGACCTCGATCGGATCGGCGGCAAGCTCTCGCAAGCTCTTGCAAGCCTACGCAAGCCAAGCCACACGCGCGGCACCAGACGCTGGGGCTTGTGGACGCTTGCAGAGGCTTGCCACGTATTTGGACGCGGCTTTAGAGTTTGGAGTTTTTGGCCCGCCCCGCGGCCGGGGAGTCCCGCGCAGAGCTCCAGGAAAATAGTAAAAGTCGAGGTTTACCCGCCGAGGTGTAAACTCAGGTCGTAAAACCTTTGTATTTAAGGTGACGAGAAATTAAAGGATAATAATTAGGGTCCTTTGAAGTTATTATTGGCATAATAACCATTGTTGTAGTAGGTACCTATGTACGTTTAAGTTACTACTGTTTTTACGATTATTGGCATTGGTCATATCACATAAAGATCTAAAAATTGCAATTGAACTCATGCAAATTGACTTTAATCAACTTTGTAAATGGTCACATGATGCAGGATTATTAATAAATGCTAAAAAAACCAAAGTAATGCATATAAGATCACCTAATGCCAAATTTCTATTAAATCCTAATATTATTTCTCACGATTTTAATTGCATCCATAAAAATATTCCAACTAATTGTAAATGTGATAGCTTAGAATTAGTTACGGAATACGTGTATCTTGGTGTTACAGTAGATTGTTTTTTAAATGGGACAAACATATTAAAAAAACCTGTAAAAGACTCAGATCAATTGCTGGCAGAATGTACACATTAAAATTTTTTCTTTCAATTGAAACACTTAAAATAATTTATATGTCACTGGCAGAATCTATTATAAGATATGGATTAACAATATGGGGAAATACTTCTATAACCAATCTGAAACAAAGTACAAGTTGTACAATACGCAATTGTAAAATTATTAGTCGTCCCTAATATTTTCAAATAGAGACATGATACACCGTTGCTGTTTCAGAATGCCAAAATTTTACCTGTGAAAGCAATACTATGGCACAAAATTATAATTCAGCATATATTTACCCCGCAGCATAAAGAGAAATTAGAACATAAATACAGCACTAGATTCACGCGCAACGACGGGTTAATAGTTCCGAAATTTAACAATAAGTACGGACAGAGAACGTTTGAATACATCATACCGAAGATATTTAATTTATTACCTGACACTATAAAGCAATGTAATTCTATGAATAAGGTTGAATATATGGTGAAAAATTGGCTATCGGAAAAAAAATATTTGTATTGATAATTGATATGTATATTGATATGTATGTTGAATCTGTAGATATAAGATGTAAATTTTAAATGTAAATAATCTATATGTAACTAAAATATAAGCACCTGTTGACAAGCCAATTGAATTGGCTTAGCAGGACTTGTTTGTTGATTTTAATATGTATATCTGTTCTTTCAATTAAAAAAAAAAAAAAAAAAAAAAATTGAATTGGCTATTTGTGTAATTAATTGTACCCACCCTATAAAAGACTTAATTGTGTTTATAGAAGAAAAGTGTGGATTTTATTTAATTACCCCGCTATACAGAAAATTTAAAATTTCTGAAAAGTAGCTTTCCCAGACAATTTATTGATTTATTTTACTGTTTTGAAATGATGTTTCCTGATTTGAAAAGTGTGTTGTATAATACATTTTGTTTAAAAATATAACAAATCTTCCGATGACCAACGGTACAATATAGGTATACATATTTTTTGAAAATTTAAAACATAACTTTACTAGACAAAATAACAATCTTTCGAAATAAATTTATATTTTTTTGTAGAAAAGAGTCGATACATCCAGAATTTCATTTAAAAATTACATATTTCCGGTTATGCCTGATTATTTCCCTTTTAACACCTTATCAATTAAACAACTCTATTCTAAAATAATTTATGTTTGATGATTTAGCAGGGGTGCTCGGCTTCATGGTTTGAGGTTTTGGTCTTGGCGGCGAATGCGTTGGCCCAGAGGGAATTCTTTTTTCTCAGGGACTTTTCCATGGGGCTAACTTAAAAAACGCAACAATTAACTACAAATACGACGTTCGGACAAAAAAGCTTGTACTATGGTATCTAAATCTATAATAAAATTCCACTCTCATTAAAAAAATCAAACGGTATAAAAACATTTAAATCTCGAATGAAAAGCTGGATGCAAAATGAAGGGAGATCAGAAATAGAAAATATATTGACGACAAATACATGAAACCGAAACCACTTAACTGCACTAAAAACGGTATGTAATATAATTGTGATTTATTTTTGGGGTGTTAAGACGTGTTACACTACTTCCTTCTTTAGCCTACATTTCGGACAGCGTAAGGCCCATTGTCCACACAGTCGTCTTTTGTAGGATGCATGTAACCTACAAATGAAGATAGGCGTATTTTGCATATTTGTTATGTCCACGCTGCTTCATGCAATAGTCAGTCTCGTTACAAAACAGTTTTCCTTCAACTAGCATCGAGAAAGCACGTCTTTTATTGTGAAAATATCAAGTGATGATGATGAAGTGATTATAGCATACAATTTTATTAGAAGACGACGAAACAGGCGAAGAAAGTACTGGATTCATCCATACATCGAAAGAAATATAAATTGTAGATTGTTTGTTGCTGTCAGAGAGTTATCAGAAGATGATTCTGTATTTGAATCATTTTACCGAATGACTAAACATAGGTACCAAAATTTAGTCTCTACTGTTGGACCACTGATACAAAGACAAAATACTGCAATGCGAGCATGTGTCAGCCCCAAGGGTGGATCCAGCTTTGGCGCCAGGGGGGGGTCACATAGCGCCAGGGGGGGGGGGGTCACATAGTCGTGGTCAAGTCACAAGAAGTTATAATTTAATTTTTATAATAAAAGATACAAGTAAAAAGTAGGTCCACCTAGGTTCTGGACCCAGCCCGGGGGGGGGTGATGACATGACATGACCCCCATGACCCCCCCCCCCTGGATCCGCCCTTGGTCAGCCCAGAAGAAAGGATTCTTATAACTTTGTATTGGAATGTACAGAAGATATTGGAGAATAATTATTGTCCCTGTATTGTTGTGGCTGCTGAATTCGATAGTGTGTATTCTGATAGTGTTGTGACATTTGTGGCGGATGTGATTGGTCTTGAATTTCCTCAACTAATAAAAGCATCTTAAACTCCTCCTATATTCTAAATTTTCGCATTTATAGTGACATGTTGCCGCGCGCACCGCATAAACGAATGCATGACGAGCGACTGACGCGACGTTGCCGCTTCGTGGACACAGATTTCATTGTTTCTACGCAAGATGCAAGCATTCGCCTTGCAATCGTCAATTGACGAAAGCGTGCGTATGACGTGCGGTTACGTGGACAATGGGCCTTACAGTGTTCGTGAGCAGATGTGCAATCGAAGCGCAATACGGCAAAATGCCGCAAAAATAAATTGCGATAATACTTTTCCCCTAAAATCCTCAAATCATATCAGTACGCAATAAATTTATAATTATTTAAAAAAAAAACAGTACATGACATATTTATAATTGCTTTGTGTTATTCATATACTAATAAAATAAAATATGTAAATGAAAACCTCAACACGGGAAAACCCAATGAGGATGTCATCTCCAATTGTTACGAAAAAGGGAGACAATAAAACATTTATTATTATATTATATAGTGTAAATATACAATATACCTACCGAAGAGATGGACAGAGGATAATAAAGAAGAAGATATACTCAATTTATGTAAAGTATTCGTTTAAGTTTAAGGCAGGGTTTCCCAAACTTTATTTCGCCGAGCCTCCCCGAACCATAAAAAAATTTCATGCCCCCCTTAGTTAAGTTTCAACAAAAATAAGAAACACATTTTATTATATTAACTAAATTATTTATTTGAATTTCTAATAGGTACAATACAGATACAATATATTTGTTTATTGTGGATTAAATGACACAATTAGGTACTTAATTTGTAGAAAAAACTAAACATATATAATAAACGTTTATTTATCATTTGTAATAACACGAACGAGCTTATGAATAAAAAATGATTACGTACTTGTTGTGGAATAAAAGGAGTTCGCATATGAATCCATTAGTACCTACCTGCTTCACAACTAAACCATCGTAGTTTAGGTATAAACTTTAAACTAAAATTTACAAGCAAGTGTATTGTGACTTGTCGAAACATGTACAGCATCGATTGAATGACAATTCGGAACAGTTAATTTACCTACGCGTTAAACAGATTTTTTTCGGAAATGCAAACGTACCTATTACGTCCCCCCTGACATTTCTCTACGCCCCCCTAGGGGGGGCGTGCCCCCCTGGTTGGGAAGTCCTGGTTTAAGGTGTAATGACGATTGGAGTAAATTATGTATTTGTTTAATGTTACGTGGAAGGTTGTTATAAACTGTAATATCCATGTAGTAGGATCCTTTATGAAATATATTATTGTTTTGTTTGCTTGTATTATTGGTAAGTTTTCTGTAGATCTTGACGCTTTTTTATGTGTTCAATGTTTTAGTGAAAACTTGTCTGCAGATGAAATGGCTAAAATCTCTAGAGAGAAGGTTTCCTCAAGGATAGTATTTAGATTCATTATCTACAGCTAACAAAATAACAAATTTACTTCACATCAAAACATGCTAAAACCAAAAAAGTCTTTTACGACAAATGTTTTATTAAAAAAAACCTTTAAGACAATTTGCTTACCGCCGCCCGAGGAACCATTTATTGGATAACCAACACCCCTGCCATAATATGTTACTTCAAGTGGTTCACTACGTTTGGCGACTTAGTAGGGGTGCCCGGGTTCACAGGGTGAGGTTTGTTCTTGGTCATGGCGGCACATGCATTTTCGCCTATCAGCGAAAAATTGAATGAATTTTTAATAAACAAGTTGAAGCATTTTATTTTCATCGAATGAATTTTTTCATTTTCATCGAATGAATTTCAGCGAAAAATCGAATGAATTTTTAATAAACAAGTTGACGCATTTTATTTTCATCCAAGACAAAAACGTGTTTTTGTGATGGTATTATTATTGTACAAGATTTTGAATTCATATATCATTACGTTGACATACGTAAATGTCTGCATTTGATTTTGTGGATAGCGCGGGTCACAAACGAGTAAAATACAAGTATTATATTTACGGTCCACAGGGCTTTTTATTACATTAAATTCTTCATGTACCTTATTTCTTAATAGGGGCGTAATCATGAAGGTCAATAATATTACCAGCACTAAAGGTTTTATTTTTTTAACTTCATTTCGTTGGTCCATGTGCAATTTACGAGAATATTTTGAGTTGAAACACTTTGGATTCATTTCCCATTAGCTGAAGTACCCACCGTTGCACGGGCTTTATTCTGCTTTAAGCGATGGGAAAATGGATTTTTTTTACATAAGCTCCACCCAGGAGGCCCAGAGGAATAAATCCCGCAGAGCCTATGTCATCTTTCGGGATGCTGTGTGGAGGACCTTTTTATGGAAAGGAAGGATAGGAGAAGTTCTGGGAAGGGATAAGGTATGAGGGGTGGGTAGGAATCTGAGGTTCAATGTGTCCAGGAATGACGGACGTATGAATCCATCCCTCAACCAGTCCCTTCTGATCCTGCCTCTAAGAACTAAAAAAATCCCAGGAACCCGGGCACCCCTGCTAAGTTACCAAACGGAACCACTTGGGGTGACCTATGGCAGAGGTGTTGGTTATTCAATAAATGGTACCCGTACCCGCTTCCCAAATTGAAAATGGGGTGGTTTTCGAAATTCTGTGTAGTTAGCAATCTTTTTCTTGTTTTGAAGGTCAAGTGAGGAAAATTTCATCAGTCTCAAACCGACCAATCAAAAAAAACGACGAACACATTTCTATATGTACTTAGTTAGATAGATTGCAGAGCAAAAATATATTGAATTATAACAGGTATGAAACACGTCGTTGTTGATGACGTGTATAAATCATTAAGGTCGATGGACATTAAAGGCTATTATGCTGTCGTGACTAATATTAAAAAATCAGTAAACGGATCTCTTAATTCAGAATACGATTTTGTTAATGTCTACTCGGGAAGAAGAGTTATTAACTTCTCAAGGTTTATTTAAATGTGACTAACTATGTACATCATTTGACCGTAATATTATTCAAAGCTCTAGTGTAAACACGCATAAAACTTATTTAAGTGCTGCGTAAATTGCCTACAACTAGGCGCCACGTTTTTTGTTTGTTTCGTCAAATTATTAATTTTATTATTTTTTTGTATTTGTGGTATCGTCAGGTTATTTAAATTCGTCACCCCTTTGAATATTTTAAACACTGCCGCTTTATTCATTAATCATTATAAAGAGAAAAAAAGGGATTTTATTAATGCTGTGAGTTGATATGACAGGTGTTTTTCTTGAGAAAAACGTGTATTATCGATAATATACGGATAAATGTCAAGGCTGCCTGTCCTAAACATACCAGTCACTAGTCACCACACTGACGTAGTCACGAACAATCTCTCAAGGATAGTTTCAGAGAACCTATCCACTTATCGTCCCCTGGTGTATTTTTTATGGAAATTAGGTTTTTAATTATCGAGTGAAAACATTGTCAACCAAATAAAATTGAGTCACCATTAGTTCCAAAAAGTAATCAACTTTAAATGCAGTGATATCTAATTTATTTTATTAAGTCAATTAAAATTGTCTTGTCAGATTTGTGTGATTTTCCAATGCTGCTAAATGAATAAATAATCATGCATGGATAGTTGAAGAACTAGGAAATGATATAGGATACTTTTTGAAGTAAAACTTCTTTACGCACGCTTGACTTGGGGAGTAAGCTGGTGAATGCGTGACGAGAGCGTTATAAAAAGTGTGCTGGGCGAGGCGAACGGTCGGGCGAGGAAGGCGAACGGAAGAGGTGAACGGAAAGCGAACGGAAGTTGAGAGGGAGATATAAGTTAGTGAAATTTTACTTCAGTCGTGTGGTCTAAAGCACACTTATTTTTTGTCTAGGAAAACATTTCACTCCCATGTTAAAATTTTTTATACAGTAATTTTTCTGTGTGACCAACTTTTTGCAATTTTTAACCCCCCCCCCCGCCCCCCCCGGTGACCAAAAACGTTAGCCCGCCGCCGCTCATTTGTACCAAGCGTGACATTTTGAAGACCCCCCCCCCTAAACGTGTCACGTAGTATGGGTACGTTCCCTTATCATTAAGGCCCTTTCACAGGCGAGGTTAATGAAAAAATAATCGAGAAAATCAATGTTGATCTAAAAATGTGTCCAAATGACTGAAAAACACACTCAACATCTCGAAAACAAGGTTCATGCTCATTGGTAACAATGGTAACATAAAAGTAAGCACGATGAACGCAAGTAAAGTTAATAAGATAAATTACTTGGGAGTAATTCTAGTCTCGAAGATATCTCTTGAAGAAAATGCAGATTTTATTGCCAAAAAATGCAAAGGTGTCTTTAACTTATAACGTGTCGTTAACTAATTTATAAAACAGTTGTTTCATTACACTACTCTTTATCTACAGGATTCTTTATTTTTAATGTGGGTAGCTTAAAACACTGCAATTAATCCAGAATAGAGCAATGCTACAAATTTTGAAGTGTAACAAATATCAATCATTACAAAAATGCTTAAAGAATTAGATACAATTAAACAACGAAATTCCTCAAAAGTTTTAATTTTTTAACAATTTACTACCAGCTTACTTAAGAAACTACGAAATAATAAAGACTTCCACACACACCAAACCAAAAACACAGAATTGTTTATTGTATAAAGGAATCAAAATATAAAGTTTAGTTCCCTGTGAAATTGAAAATTTAAGAAAATTCAAAGAAAATTATAAAATTTTTGTTTGCAATAAGACATTAATTACGTGAGCAGTT
Organism: Limnephilus marmoratus; assembly: GCA_917880885.1. Classification (NCBI taxonomy): domain Eukaryota; kingdom Metazoa; phylum Arthropoda; class Insecta; order Trichoptera; family Limnephilidae; genus Limnephilus; species Limnephilus marmoratus. Next base: position 30,413,367 of record OU862912.1, on the reverse strand, counting down.
TGTTTTCCAATTTAGACCCCCTCCCCCTTTGGTGAGATTAAGTGAGATTTGGTAGGACCCCCCTTTTCCGACACGTGAGATCAGTGGTGTACGAGTCCCACCTTTCCTTAAACCTTCCCGCCCCATGCTATCCCATTACGCCCCCCCTCCCGTTGTGTTAAATATGATCGCGACAATACGCTGAAAAACTGTTAAAGATTTGGTGAGATTTTACTGGACCCCCCCTCCCCCCATTTTGAGCTCACGTAATTAATGTATGGCCCCCTAAGTAAAAAGTAAGAAAGTTCCATTGTTTTTATTACACCATGCGAAGTGGAACTATTTTAAGTTATAATAATTTTAAATGGGACTAACCTTTTCTGTGATAGAATCCGCGTCTTCGTATCCCACCCACTGGTCCGAGCTGAAGGCGTAGGGTCCCGCTCCCTCCTGCTTGCCAGTCTGCCATCTCAGGTTCTTCACTGCAATGTCAACCACCTCGTTATCTCTCTCATCCTCACACAACACCCCAATCACTCCCATAAACACTAGCGTCAACGCGCACAACCTTCCCATTGGGAAACTGAAGTTCTTCTTATGCACTGAAAAACTTTCTCAAAACTATATATTATTGTCGTTTTTTTAAATTTATCCGACCAGTTTCAATTTAAATGTCTCTGAAAATGATTTTTCTTGTATCTATGTATTAGGAATACATTTTCAAGTGACCTGATCTCCTCGTTAATCACAAATTTGAATGAATATATTATTTATACACTGATAGACTTCCAAATTGACTACTAACTATTGTAAATACCGAACGCAAAATTTTAATATAATTTATTCAATAAGTCTTATTTGCGCAATTCACAAAATTGATTTGAACTTATTCACGCATATGTCAGCTTCAATTTTATTCTTAATATAATTTACGAATTCGAAATGCTTAGCGAATGTTCTTGACGTAATAAGGAACTCCAGTGAAAAATATTATGGCTTTAAATAAACAAAAATTTTAACAAAACAAAAAACGACTTCAAAAAATGCACTAAAAAGTAAAAAAATAATTTCGTATTCTTCTACAACTTCATAATCAACTTACTTTTTCTAATCATCAATATGTAGGTACGATTGTTACTTTTGGAGTCGGTGTCAGTCAAGGTAGGTTTGTAACTACATACATAGTTATAGGTGAGGTGTGCTTGTATCGCACAAGCGACTTGACGAGGCGAGAGGCGAGAGCGGAGCCGCGGCGGCGCGGGGAGCTGTCAAGTGAACCCGCCGGGCCGGGTACCTTTGCTGACACCGACTCCAAAAATAACAATCGTACCTACATATTGATGATTAGAAAAAGTAAGTTGATTATGAAGTTGTAGAAGAATACGAAATTATTTTTTTACTTTTTAGTGCATTTTTTGAAGTCGTTTTTTGTTTTGTTAAAATTTTTGTTTATTTTTTGATTTTTAGTGATTCTGAAGTACACTAACTAATTTGTCTGAATATGGGTAAACCTACTAAACGTACTGCTCATATGAGACAGACATTATTTGACCATAGCGACGTTAAGGTCAAATTAAGAGATTCGGCCGAGTTTCGTTAATTTGTCATGGATCCGATAATCAGAACCTATCCAAACTCTCATTAAATTACCCTTGAAGTACATCCTTTCCAATAAAAAAAGAATCATCGAAATCGGTTGGCGTGATATTGAGTTATTCGTCCATTTGTCGCGCACATACTTATGCAAATTTAAGACTTATATGGTTTTCTCATGGATGCTATTGTCGGAACTGGACCAAATTAAAATGGGACCACACGGGAAGCATCAGCTTTCAAATAAAAAAAGAATCATCAATATCGGTTCACCCAGTCAAAAGTTCTGGCGTAACAAACATAAAAAAAAAAATAAAAAAAAATACAGTCGAATTGAGAACCTCCTCCTTTTTGAAGTCGTTTAAAAAATATGTTCATACAGACCAATAAACGCTGATTCTGATTATATAAGTTTTTTTTCATAATATTAAACGAGAGTTCGTAAAAAAATATTAAAAAGTGCATTTTTTAACGTCTCGTTAAAATACACTGTAAAGTTGGTACGATTGAATGGTTAGTGCTGACGTCACGCGTCACCAGTCATTGTATCACATTTATTGAAATCAATTGAAATGTAGGTATGGCACAAGCCATCAGTATTAACAACATTTCATGTTATTCTTTATTTCGTACTGTTTATAGAGATTTAGTTGTTGTGTTTATTGAAATAATATTTAAGCCTAAATAATTCAGTATCAAAAATAGAGGTATCTCTATTAGCTTATCTCTATTATTTAAAATATTGAAAAACTACTGCACAAAAAAAATAGTAATGCTTCTTCTAGGGAGAATACTTCGAACAATGGAATAACGGATTTCAAAATGGCGGCAGTAGATCAGCTGATTGCCCATTCCCATACTAATTTTTCAGGAGTGATGACGTCACATGATTTACCATATTTTCGGTGGTTTTCGGGGGGTCTTGAAAAATTAAAACTTTGACAATTATTTTAACTATTAAAACTAACTATAAAAATAAAAATAAAAATGCAGTTATTTAAGTTAGGTCATTATTCATAAAAAAAATTAAAAAATTGGACTGGAGTTCTCTATTCACGATCTTGAAATGTACTATTATCATCCAAAGTACTAACTTCTGTTGTCTGTGCATTAGTCCCGCGTGAAATCTGGTACAATGAACTTAAATCTGTTTTGAATTTATGAAAATTATAACTAATTGTGTGAAAAATACAGACAAGCGAGAAGTATGTGTATAATATTATTTTTATTTTCAAATCCAGTGATTTTTCTGTAGCGCAATTTTATACAATTTTTTTGTTCAAATGAACACATATATATAATTTTTTTTATATTTATTTAATATTTGTATGATTTTGCACTAAAGAATACATTTTTATATGTTATTCAGTATTGTAAAGGGATATAAAAATAGCCTTTCCTCACACTAAAGAGACAAGGCTCTCTTGTTTGGTGAGGGAATTCACGCTCAATTATATGAAATCATGTAAGTAAGTAAAAAATAAAATATTGCAAATAAAAACAAGAAGATAAGTAAGAAAAACTGAAGATTTATCAACAATAGATTTCAAGATAAAGAAATAATACTAATTTGAAATAATAACTTTTTCAGTAGTTTCAGGTAATTTTTCAATTTTAGCTGGAATTTATGATTATTGTCGATAACTTTTAGATTTAATATGGGAGATTGTTGAAATAAGTTATACCTAGAAATAAATAAACTATTCTCATTTGTGAAATTTAACTTCGCTAATTTCCGTACTGATCAATTTCAAACAAACCGAAAAGATAATGAACTAGCAACTGACATATCTAAGCACTAATCAGCTTCCAATGAACTATTATTGTAATTTATGAAATTGAAATGAACTTTTTCTATGGTGATCGATCAGCTTTGTGTCTCATATTTCACAGAACTTCAAATGCACTAGTGATCAGATTAAAAAATACTGCATTTTCTCTTGACTGATAAGCTACGCACTTGTGAACTTGAAATAAACTATTTTACCGATCAACTTCAAATGATCTCTTCTCTCCACTGATAAACTTGAACTGACCAGAAACTATCCAACCTAAAACACTGATTATTGAAATTACATTACCGACGAGTTTCTCGAATATAAACATGATTCAGACAAATAAATCCAAGGCAACAGGTTCCGTACAAAATAGTCAAAGATTTGTTTGTTTTTGAAATGAGGCAATCAATAACAGCCTCTTCTTCTTATTCGACACACGTGCAAGATTAGGTGCTAGACCAGTGGTTCCCAAACTCTTTTGTCCCACGGACCCCTTTCCCAAACTCTTTTGTCCCACGGACCCCTTTCCCAAACTCTTTTGGCCCATGGACCCCTCCCCCCCGGTAAGCGCCGTAAAGTGTTGACAATGAGCAAAACAAATCTTCATCTCAATTTTGCAGTTTTGAAATATTTGAAGACCAAGACTAGGAAAATTTGTTGTATGCACTTCACCTGGAGTTTATTATATTGATTAGCATTAGTAACTTAACATAACTTCCATATTAATAAAAATGTGTCACAATCCTTTTATTTGGGAGGCGGGAATGTGTACCGCCGCCCCGGGAACCTTTATTGGATAACCAACACCTCTGCCATAGGTCACCCCAAGTGGTTCGCTACGTTTGGTGATTTAGCAGGGGTGCGCGGATTCATGGGGTGAGGTTTGTCTAGGTCTTGAAGGCGGATGACCAGGACATACTGAACCCCAGATTCCTACCCACCTCTTAAACCCTTTTCCTTCCCAGAACTCTCCTCTCCTTCCTTTCCTTAAAAAAACCTCCACACAGCATCCTCAAAGATGACATAGGCCCTGAGGGAAATTATTTTCCTCAGGGCCTCCTGTGTGGAGCTCATGTAAAAAAATTAATTATATTAAACTTTGCTCGGACCCCCTGATGTTGTTTAGGGATCCCCAACTCAATTTTAATTTTCAACGGACCCCCTGGATGATCCTGGAGGTTCCATAGCAACTCAGAATGAAACCAACTCAGAAACACCTCAGAAAGGTCATTAAAAGCTATGAAAAAATAATTTAACAATAGCCGGTAAACGTAACGTAACCTAACCTAACCTAACCTAACCTAACTTAACCTATTTAACCAATTTTTTATATTTTTTTGTCATCACTCTTATTGACCTTTCTGAGGTGCTTCTGAATTGGTTTCATTCTGAGTTGTCAGGTCACCGATCCTGGGGACTCCTGGAGTCCTAGTATGGTCGATCGATATAGGTTTTATCGAAAATGTCGGTAACTTGACATCGCTCCTGAGCACGACTGCAGGCTGCTAACGAACAAACAACAGTTCACGACGACTAAGTGTTCCTAATTTATTTGATGTGAATTGTTATTTGTTCGTTAGCGGCCTGCAGTCGTGCTCGGTAGCGATGACAAGTTACCGACATGTTCGATAAAACCTATATCGATCGACCATGCTAGATACCCTGGAGGTGCGTACGGACCACTTTGGGAACTACTGTGCCAGACCAACGAAAAACATACAAAACGTACCAGTTTAGTTCACGATAGTCAGTTCGGACAAACTCCAAAAATAATTAAGGTGTGAAATAGCATTTCCGTAAACGCAGAGACTTCTCTTCAAACATTTGTACAAAATGTATAAAACTGTGCGAATATGCGAACTGTGACATTTTACAAACGCTAAAATTAAATACCATAATTGACCCGAGGTCACAACTACCACAGCCACCGAAATTATTATAAAATATGCAATCTTCAAATTGTTTCTAAGCACCGAAAAACTACACGTTATTATTTGTAAATATTATTTTTTATTATCTTATGTTGCTTTTTAATTAAATTGTTAAACAAATTGAAAAAAATATTCTTGATATTTCAGAACAAATTCTAAACAATATCTTGTTATTATAAAGTTATATTATGTTTATTCTGTTATTATGCATATTAAACATATTGAAAGAAATACACTTTGCATATTGATCGTAAAATAATGCATTCTAATGAAGACGTTTTGTGCGCATTGTCCGTCTTTGAAGCTAAATAAATATGTTGTGTGGATTTGTAAATATTATCATCTCGCGTAAAAGAATAAAGGTTCTTGCACTGTGCACCTATTGGAACGTTTGAAATGTTGTTTCACAAAACGTTAAAGACAAATTATTATTGTTGGAGAGAAAAACTCGTCCGCATTTGGAATTTTAGTAAACAAACGGCATTCCTTTTATTCAAATTTAACATAATAATATCTGGGACACGAAATTAATGACAACGCATTTTTAAGATTCTCTAAAGTTAACGCCATAATGCATTCATATCATGTACCTTCCTATTCCTGTTAGACAGGTGATGGTGTCTAATTTCCGTAACAACGGGTTTCAAAATTCTTCCAATGGATATTTCGTAATCACAAAAACCTTTCTTCAACCAAACAAATATTTTGTTGACACCATTGAAACCCAAGAATAAATCATGATAAGTTAAATTATTAACATTTTCTCAAAAATTTCCATTAAGAATATTTCACATCACAGACAATCAAATGTGTTTTATGAATTTAGTGGGTATTGGATTCTAAATTTGAATTATATTCTTATGAACTACGTAAGGAAAATTTGAATCTGAATTTGAATTTTTCGGGACTACTGATCGAATATTGTGTTCTAAATTTGATTTTATTTAAGTACGGACTATTTAAGGAATATCTACTGAGTTCTAATTTCGAATTATCGTCTATGGATCTATGACGTTACATACAGTTACATACTATTAGACGAGGGGTAAAATCTCAAAGTGGGAAGACAAGAACAAGACAATTGCACCGATCTCGATATCTAGTACTTTAGTACCATTTAGTACTAAACTGCTACGCGTCGAGTAAGGTTGCGTCTTACCAGCACTTACCAGTAAGTAAATTGCATTTTAAAAAGTGCCAAAATGCCCTCCTGTGTGATGAGAAAATGTTTCAATTACACGGCAAATGAATAACATTTCATTTGTAAGTACACGCAAATTACTTAATATTATCGATTATTATAAATATTACAATTAATTTTCATGTTTCCCGCTCGCGGTTTTACACGTCATTAGAGAAAATTCAAGTCCTACTAAAGTAAAGGGTCTGGACGCGCAACAGCCAAATTTCTGTTGCTAAGTAAACTTCACTGTTTTAAAGTAGACTAATCAGCCTAAACACTCTGTTTATTTTTTGATTGCGGTAAAACAACACATAAATCAGTAGTTTTTACAAGTATTGATGACAATCGCCACCATTTGAAAACTGTCGTTGCCCTATTGTATTTATTGTATAGCTCGACATATCAAACTCCGACAGGCAGCCGGACCTTTTATTCTAGTGGGCCTCAAGAAAAGGAGACAGCGAACGTTCCATCAAAAGTGACAAGCAATACGCCGCCCGCTCATGTATCCATGTCATTCAAACACACACATTATTTGATTGTCTATCTTTATCAAACAGGAATAAACTTTTGAATTAAGAAATTATACTGAAAATCGCTGAAAACAAAAGAGTGTTCCTTACTTTCCACATTACATTGTGAGTATATGAGACTATGGCGAGTCTATTTATTTATATAACGTCATTGCTATGGATATTGTGTTCCACATTTGAATTATTTTCTTATGGGCTACGTAAGGAATATTTAGTTCTAATTTAAAATATTTTCTTATGGACTACTAAACTACAGCTGTGATAAACTCACCTCTATCGCAGATTTCGTAGTAAGCCAGCATGCCGGGCTGCTTGGTGAGGTCTCCAGGTGCTCCGGGCCCCGCGGCCCCCGCTCCGGGCCCCAGTCGGCTGCCTCGTCGGGCTCCGCCGGCCAGCTGATAGCTCTGCCCGTAGAAGGGGAGTCCCAGGAGCAGCTTCTCGGCGTCGGCCCCCTGAGCGATCATGTGCTTGATGGCGAAGTCCTAAGATGAAAATTTTTATTAACATTGCACCTGATATTGCATTTCATTGATCAAAATGTGGAGCCATATCTTATTTTTCGACAGATTAATTGATATTTTAATTCATTCAATAAATACAAGTTCGTTGAGCCAGACCTACAATCACTCACAGAGTGACAGAACCACAGCCGATATTAGTATGTTTGACTTGCACAGACCTGTGATAAATCACAGAATAGTCTGAATTCTTGACAAATCAGTTCCAATATTTAAAATGGCATTTGACATGCTAAAAAATATATATTATAGATTTGCAATTGGGAGGCGGAATGGGTACCGCCGCCCTGGAAATCATTTATTGGATAACCAACACCTCTGCCCACAGATAATATCTCTTATCTAAGCCTATGCCGTAGGTCACCTCAAGTGATTCGCTACTTTTGGTGACTTAGCAGGGGTGCCCGGGTTCATGGGGTGAAATTTGCCTATGCAAATTTCACTAGGCGGCGGAAGCATCTGCCCATATGCTGCGTGGTGGGCCGGATCGGGAGAGATTGGTTGAGGGAGGCCCCTTTTTTACATTAACTCCACACAGGAGGCCCTGATGAAAATAACTTCCCTCAGGGCCTATGTCATCTTTGAAGATGCTGTGTGGAGGGTCTATTTGAGGAAAGGAAGGAGTGAACACGGGTCTTGAAGAGACCCATGTTGTAGGAGGGAGGAAACACAGAGGCCGGCAAATCGTTCCACAGCCGAGCCGTTGAACTCAAGAACGAGTCATAGAAAAGACACGTTCTCATGTGACTAATGTCAACCGTGTACAAATGTTGGGCACGTGTTTGGCGTGTTTCCCGACTATGACTACGTTTGATGCCGAGGGGATCAATGACGCTAGTTCCTCGGAGCATCTTCCATTATAATACCGGTAGAACAAGGACAGCATTCCCACCTGACGCCTATGCTCTAAAGATTGCAGTCCGTCTGTTTGGGAGAATTTATCAAATGGACCGCCCGTTTCTGCACAGAGTCAAGGGTTTTTTTAGGTATTTTGGAGCTCTAGAGCAGAGGTGGCTGCCAAATTCAACCGTGGGGCGCACTTGCGATTTGACCTCTCCAGCCGGATTCTCTCGACCCATCGCTTTGCACCGCAGTTGGAGGGATGGATTCATAAGTCCGCCACTCTTCGAGTGATTCCAGATTCGTGCCCACCCCTCATCCTTTTTCATTCCCAGGACTTCATTTCCTTAAGTAGACCCTCCACCCAGCAACCCCAAAGATCTACATAGGCCCAGAGGGAAATTATTTTCCTCAGGGCCTCCTGTGTGGAGTTATAGTAAAAAAGGTACATACTGTGCGCTTATCTGAATTCTTGGCATAATTAGTTCCAACTTTGAAAACGACGAATAAAAGGATTTTCTGTCAATATCTTTATAGTATTATGTGTAGGTACTTTATCGCTTGTCCGAATTCTTCAATTAATCAGTTCCCATATTGAAAAAGACACTTAAATTCACAACAAATTTGAATTCATCGAACCAAATTTCACGCACAGACAATCGATATTTACATTTAAAATATCTGGTTCTAGTACAGTTACTCACTGTGGTGTACTGCGGGTATTTGTCCTGCGGCTTGGCGTAGAGCGGGCTGCCGTGCTGCGTAGCGGGCTCCCAGCCACCGTGGTAGTCGTAGGTCATGGCTGACAGGAAGGTGGCCGCCTTGGACAGCGCCGCGAGGTCATAGGCCACGTCGATCACCTCCTTGTAGCCGGAGATGGCCACGCCGAGCTCGAGGGGCGGGCTCTGGCGGCCGAATTCCTCCGCCAGTTCCTAGGGACCAAATTACATACATTATATTCTTTTTTATTCTAGAGCATCCCAAGTAGTTCGCTACATTTAGTGACTTAGCAAGGGTGCCGGTGAGGTTTGTCCGGGTCTTGGCGGTGGATGCATCTGCCCACCAGTTGCGTCACAGACCGGATCGGGAGAGACTAGTTGAAGTAGACCTTTTGATCTCTCAAGCAGGACTCTCTCGGGGTTTATACGTCTGTCACCCCTGGATACACTGTCCTCCAGATTCCTACCCGCCCTTCGTAGCTTTTCCTTCCCATAACTTTCTATCCTTCCTTTCCAAAAAAGACCTTCTCACAGCGTCCCCAAAGATGACAGCCCCTGAGGGGATATTTTGCCTCAGATCCTCCCATGTTGGGCCAATGTAGAAAAGAAGCCTAGGTACTATTGCAAATCTTCAAGATGCAAAATAGTCAATATAAAGTTGAATCTTGAAAAATTATAGGTAAAATTTCTTTGATAATCCGAAAAAGCTCAAATAAATCAACCTATCTGTTCTTAATTTTATCTAAAATTGCCAAATCTATTAAAAGTGATTAAATTAATGCAAAATCCTGCTAAAAACGCCAAAAGTCAAATTAATACCAAATAATCCCACAATTAGTCGAAAATAATGCAAAGTAGTCGAAGTAATCAAAAATAGTCCAATTAATCCAAAATAGTCCATTTTCATTTAAAACGAGTAAAAATCGAAAATAGACAGATTAATCAGGAATATATTATTATACTGGAAAATATATATAACCCAATTAATCAAGTTAATTAAGCAGTTCAAATAATCCAATTGATCAAAACTAATGCAAAGTAGTCCAGTTAATCCAAAATAGTTCATTTAATCAAAAATGGACTGATTAATCGAATATATTCTATTGAAAAATAGCCCAATTCATTTAATTTCGTCAACTTAATAAAAAGAAAGACCAATTAATCCGAATCACTTCAATTAATCAAGCTAATCCAAATATCTCTACATCTCCTCTCTACATATTATAAATTAAAGTCCCCCGCGTCGTCTATCTGTTTGTCTGTCTGTTCGCGATAAACTTGAAAACTACTGAACTGATTTTCATGCGGTTTTCATCAATAGATAGAGTGTTTCGTGAGGAAGGTTTAGGTATGTAATATGTCAAGGATTTGTGTAAATTCGTTGAAATATAACGATAATTGTTAGAATTAGAAGTGTCGGAAAAATTCAAGCCGCCTGGTAGCTTTCATCGAAAACGCTTCCTAATCCTTTGGGGATATAACAAAACAATGCATGGTGGGATATTCCTCTTTTATAGATCTAAAAAAAGTCTGCGAAGGCATATATCTATCTTTTACGAATAGCTTACTATACCCATTTTATCTTCTAAAAAAATGGTCACGTACATTGCGGTAATTGAAAAGTTATTTAGACGGATACAGTATTAATCTTTATTAACTTAAATACGTTAGTTACCCCAAGCATTTCATGCACATTATTATAATCTTTCACACGTATTTCTACATATCATAAATTAAAGTCCTCCGCGGCAACTGTCTGTCTCTTCGCGATAAACTCACGGCGGTGGTTGTAAAGGTTGGATAACCATCCAGTAGATGACGTTGTGTTTTATTAGCCACAGCAACGCGTGGCCGGGTCAGCTAGTATTCAAATAAAACACAATCATAACATTAATCTCTCAAAAAAACTTACCTGAACAAGCTTGGTAAAATTAGGTTTATCCTCCTTAGGCCCTTTGTTGCAGTTGCTTTGCCAGCACTTGGGGTAGTTCCAGTCGAGGTGCAGCCCCTGGAAGCCATGTCTCCTGAGGAAGGTGACGGTGGCGGACACGAACTGACGTCGCTTGTCGGGCGAGCGCACCAGCTGGCTGTACTTGTCCCCGGCCGAGTCGGTCCAGCCGCCCAGTCCGAGCAGAACGCGCGTGTCCTGCAGGGCTGTTACTCGGGCGTACAAGTCTGCAAAAATATCACCTCATATTAGTCATGCAAGAATCTATTTTTTTTTTTACATGAGCTCCACACAGGAGGCCCTGAGGAAAATAATTTCTCTCAGGGCCTATGTCATCTTTGGGGATGCTGTGTGGAGGGTTTTTTTTTAGGAAAGGAAGGAGAGGAGAGTTCTGGGAAGGAAGAGGGTTTAAGGGGTGGGTAGGAATCTGGGGTTCAGTATGTCCTGGTCATCCGCCTCCAAACAAACCTCACCCCATGAACCCGAGCACCCCTGCTAAATCACCAAACGTAGCGAACCACTTGGAGTGACCTATGGCAGAGGTGTTGGTTATCCAATAAAGGTTCCCGGGGCGGCGGTACCCATTCCCGCCTCCCAAATTTCTATTGCAATAAATAAATGATATTTTAAATGAAAGCCTGTTTCTTGACAAAATTCTACATTGTCATTCAAAACGAGACGATCAGGAAGAATAATAAACGTGAAAAATGTATATTACAAAGCTTAAAATATGTTGCTCCTTTGAAAATATGAACACGGTTTCCTTGCTTATTAGAAGTCTGATTGAATAGAGCAGTGTTTTTCAACCTGTGGGTCGCGACCCCCTGGGGGGGTCGCGAAGCCTCTACAAGGGGGTCGCAGGGGGTCCAAAGTAAAATATTAAAAAAAACAATAAAGCTCAAAAATATTTTTACTATGAAAATATTAATTATAGGACATTTTGAAGTTAACATGAAATTTAAATTATAAAATTTCTATGGGTCAAAAATCCGTTAAGTCTCATACACATTAATGTGAAGGTTGCGCATGTTTTTTGTCAATCAATTTCTGCTATCGCGGATCTGTTTTTGCAACATTTAGAATTAAGTCGTTTTCTAAATTTGCAAATATAATAAAGCTTCTGTGGTCAATTCTGGGTATTAAAATTTTCTTTTTAACCAAAAGTTATCCAATTTAACAGACTTGAATTCCAAGTGCAACATTCCATCGGCAGATAATTCCAGCAGATTTTCTTTTAGGTTGGTTTCTAAACTTGCCTCATCTATAGCTGCATTCAAAAACGGGTTTATGATCCACTTTTTCCCAGCGTTCTGAGATAGTTCTTGCACCGAGAAATAATGACACATTTCTTCTTTCAAATTCTGCAAGACAATTTCCATACCAGGTATGCTTTGATGTTAATCTTAAACCAAATTCTCTAGCCACCCTCCTGTTGGTGTTCACTGGGTGTCATTCTTTTTTCATTTCATTCAATTTGTGATTCCTGAATTTCTCTAGCCACCCCCCTCCCCCCCTCCAGGAACCATAGTCGTCAAAGGTAAATTGCAGGCGAAGGGTAGGGGGTCGCGAAATATTTTTTACATAATAAGGGGGTCGTGCCATGAAAAAGGTTGAAAAACGCTGGAATAGAGGAACCCTGACGGCGTTTTGTCCAAACAAACGTATTTCTTAATTTCCTATCTGGATTTTGACACCAATGCAAATATTATCGACCACTAGCGTGTCGGTATGTTTTGCTATTTCGATAAGTTACTTCTTGTAGGAGTTAGGACCCTCCAAAATTGTTAAAATTGCCTGGTTTGAACGCCATCAACAAACGTTCAGAATACAAACTAGAAAATGTATTTTTTTTAAATAAAAACATACAGGCCTAGAGTATTTTCTTCTAATATAATTAGTAAAAAGTCTTAATAATCGGTCCAGTTTTGGAAGAGAAAAATGGGGAATACTAAACCTCGATTTTCATTATTTTATTTCGGTATTATTAGCCTGAGGTGCATATGTCCCCTTCGTTTAATATTTGGTGGAGTAAGAGCGACAGTGACAATAACATTTTGGTAAAATACCTACTGTTTAAATTTCTCGGCGACAGGGTTTCCTCAGCAACCTAAGCAATCAAATTTTGAGTTCTGGCATTCGAAATTTGCACAGTTCTTTTTTCTGAAATAACCTATAAAAACGCAACAGCCATCATGAAATTTCCACCGAGATGTCCATTAATATTTCGAATAACAGGACTATAAGTCATTCATAATAATTAAACCATGATGTGCATAAACCATCAACCCACAATAATTGGCAAAATGTTGACTTTTTGAAAAAAATCCTCCTTCGCCAACGGTGATATTTTCATATCTTTTGTATGTGTTCAACTTTAAAGAAATTATATATATATTTTTTTTTGATAAAAAACAATTATTTATTATTGCTCGTCAACTACCTAAAAACATGTGTTTTTTGGATGTTCTCGGCCATCATTTAAAAATACAGAGAAAGGAAATGTGAATTTACATATTAATTTTATTTAAATGTGGAAATTTCAGAATTAGGAAAACATTGGAGTGGTGTTCAGGCTTAGAAGAGATGAGATGTTTTAAACAATTTGATTAAACTTACTGTTATCGATATCGGCCCAGGGATCGAATTCCTTGGGCACTAGGTTGTCAGGATCCAGAGATGCGAAGGCGTACACCACGTGGGAGCACAGCCTGGTGTCGATGTGTTCAGGGACGAACTTGCCATCCCCCTTGCGATAGAAGGCCCAGTTGGTGACGTAACATACCACCAGCTTGTCCTTGCCTGAATTCAAATACATTATTATAAAACAAATCAATAATCTAAAATAATATTTAAATTTTCACAACTAATCTGTGATTAGCGTTAGTTATGCCTCGTTAACAAATTCGTTTTTTAGTTGGCAGAGTCAACACACGTGAGGAGGTCATTAAACACACGCACTCTTGATACATTTATGAGAAGCTGAACGAAATTCAAGAAATCAAGAAGCCTTTGACTCCTATTCACTACGCCGAGAACAGCATACAGATTTCTAATTATTTTAAACCTATCTGAATAATTTAGAAAGATCCAAATGAAACCTCAAATTTTTAATTTGAAACAATTTTTCTGATCTGTAATCATAAGAACTTTATTCCATGAAGCAAGCGGTTACACGATTTGTGAGTTCAATTGAAAAAGCTGAAATTCTTCAAAGCCATTTAAATTCGTTGGGTTTTGGGGTGAAAGCCATTTGCGCTACCTTCCCCTTATTGACCCAATATTTCGAAGAGCTTTGCTGCGTCCAACATCAAGCTACACGTTATAGATCGGTAAGATTTTGAACAACTAACAACCGCAAAATCATTTAACGTAATATTCGGCTTTGGGAAGCTGTTGCGGGGATGGGACAAATTGGTGATTGTGCAAAATAATGACTTGTAACCCGAGATAACCATAGTTAATTAATTTTAGATACGTACCAGATTGTTTGACTTGATAGTATTCTCGAGTGACGTCATTGTTCACAAGTTCTGTAATGGGATTCTCTAGTGGTAAAAATCCTACTTTCACTTTTCCAGGCAGGCAGTTTTGGGGATCCATTACTCTGAAAAATCGTGTAAAGTTAATATCATAAAGTTATTAAAAAAATGGTCAATCGGGATGTCATGGATTTTCGCATCATTGATCCCCTCATCACCCATGATCCGATACAATATTGTTGTATTTACGTGGTGTTAGCATACCTGACTTAATTTAACCAGTGATTCCTAACATTATTTTTGGAGTAAAAATCTAAATGAAATTTTGGTCTCCAGCACGTCTCCGGTGATATTCTTGCTTGTTTTTTTCTTTCAAAATTTATTTATTCGAAAACAAACTCAAAATTTCTTTAACTTGTCGTCACTGGTCACTCAGCCGAGTAACCGCTCAGCCACCCACCCGACCCCATCCCCATCTAATGATTTTTTAAAGTTTTTAGTTGAAAAAAAAAGTCACCGGAGACCAAAAAAATATCATTAAAATTTTTTTATTCAAAAACCTCATGAATCACTCGTTAAAAGTAAGTAGGTAGATCAGGTAAGTTTCTTAATATCCTGTAAATGCAGGTTAGGTTTTTACATTTCTTTTCATCACTTTTGTAGTGTTCTGTTTTAGTTTGTTTTGCCCTGAGTTTTGCCATAAATCACAGAGGGAGAATATGATTGGTAATATACAACAGACGAACTTACCGACAGACTGCAGCATCAGCGTCGAACAGTGTTCCCACGGGGCAGGTGATGACGTATTTCTGTCCGTGGCGGCACAGGAAGAAGGCTCCACAGTTGGAGGGGTCTGACTCCAGAGCTCCGGTCACATCCTCTTCCATCCTCGTGCAAGCTCCGATGGAACGCATATCCTCAATGGACATGATGGGCAATTCTGGAAAACAAAAAACCAAATCAAAACAAGATCTATAAATTTGAATTAAAATTTGTCTATATGCTCTTATACTTCTTGATAATTCTGGCTTCCAGCTGTGGACATAAACTTTCCTAAAAGTTTAGCCGGTGTAGACACAACGAACTTTATCCTGCTAGTAGACACTAGACAGGTCTCCGGTGACATTTTTGATGTTTTTTTTTTTTTTTTTTTTTTCTACAAAAACATAAAAAATGGTAGTTGTTGAACAGTTGGAGGCGGGGTAAGGGGTTCGTCGGACACCCGGCTGAGTGACCAGTGACGACATGCGGAAGAATTTTTTTTTTGTTTGATTTTGAAGAAAAAAAATTTGAAAAAAAAATAAAAAAGTCACCGGAGACCAAAATTTCATTTACATTTTTTACTCCAAATAATGTCAGGAATCACTAGTTAAAGTAAGTCAAGTACGTACCTTAACACCCTGTATGTGCTTACCTTTAAGAGTGTTAGATAGGGCTGTAAGCAGAGGCCATGGCTGGCCGCACAATCCTCTGAAATCGTCAAGATCGGCTGCCCATACTGCTCCACCAGCTAAGTTCATGGATTGTACGTATAACATCTGGAAAAGAGTATCAATATTTAGGTACTCACATCAAACGCATATTTCTAATTTTGAGTAATGAGAAAAAAGAAAAATCGGCAGTTTTTTTTAATGAATACCAGTTTTTTATTCACTCTCAAGGTATGTGGTCGAGCGATCCGTGAGGGAGCGGTTTAAGATTTGTCAGTTAAAGTTTCTTATGGTTTTAATCGTTTTTAAATCACAATTTATTAAATCTACGTATAATTATATAGTACCTATAATAAAACATGTAGAACAGCGTTTGTTGATCTACAAGAATATTTTTTAAGCCGTAATATTTTTCACCCAAGTTTCTAATTAAATTGTTCCCATTCAAATTAAGTTGGAACCACCCCATTGATACCCCTACTACGAGCTACACCTAATGGTTAAGTTCATAGGGGGCATACATTAATTACGTGAGCTCAAAAGGGGGGGTGGGGTCCATGTTAGTTGAAAAGAATATGCGAAGTGGCCCAAATGTATCTCACTAAGGGGGGGGTCTAGATTGGAAGAAAAACTACATACAGCATAGTTCGAATATTACGTTGACAAAATGAAAGTATTGTTACCTTATTCCTGATGGATTCCGCATCGTCGTAACCCACCCACTGGTCTCCCTTCACCATATAGGGACTGCCCACCGCGTCTCTCTCCTGGCGCCATGTGCCCGAGCTCAGGGCCTCGCAAATCTACAAATAAAGACAAAATATAAATATCATTATAATTCAAATGACGAAAACTTTTGAATGTGATCGATAGTTTGCGAGTATTATTTACCAGTTCTTTCACCACAAAACATCCTCCAAAAATACAACACGGAAGAGATAATTGTTTAATTTTTAACCCCCCCCCCCGGTGACTAAAAACCTAAGCCCCCCGCAGCTCATTTGTACCAAGCGTGGTATTTTTTAAGACCCCCCCCCTTGAACGGGTCACGTAGTATGGGTAAGTTCCCTAAGTTGCATATAGACAACGGAAATTTAAAATGCTGTAAAGGACAATAAATCTCCTACTACGTTTTTTTGTCTTTCGGTCTGCGTTTTTTTCTCTATCGATGACAATGAATCTATTTTCTATTTTGGTGGCATTCACGTAACATATTTAATTATATAATTAACGCAAAAACACACATGCATTTTTCTGAAATTGGATGATATGATGGCGCAAGTAGGTGCATAGTCGAAACTGTTACACTACATAATAAAAAAAAGATGTATTGTAGTAAAAAATAAACTTTGTCTTTACGGAATGATTTTTTTACTATTTATTTTCAGTAGTCATTTTATTCTAGTGTTAATTACGTGACACAGCCTTCGGTAAAGTCAGATTGAATCAATTAAATTAAATTTGAATATATTACGGTGACGCATGAGAATTTTGGGAATTATTCTCACCGAATATTAAACGAACTTAATTTATTCCGTTTTGAAAATGTGTCACAAAACCAGTTAGTGCGAGACGGAATACGGAGAAGAAAATATCTGCCCATCACTTTTCTCGATTGATTAAATCAATGCGCAATAGAATTATGCGCGATTAAACACGGCTTTATCGGCGGCCTATGATGTTATCTTTCCCTCTCTCGCTTTTCTTTGCTTTTCATTCTTATATTTTCATTACCGTAGGTAGGTACTTCTTATTAATTGATACGGAAGTCAAACGCTAAATATATATTCCAATTAGGGCATAAAAATGTACTAATTGAGCAGAAAATAATCACAAACAAATAAATTAAGATACATGAATCACTTCAATTAATCGATTCAATAGACGTGATGAATAAAACTACAATGATTCACTGATATGATTCAATCTACCTGCTCATTTAACATTTCAAAAATTATTATATTTGTTTTTGAACACAAATTATGCCAAAATTCCTGGTAATACATATGGCACAAGTGCTATTTACATACTTTTTTTATATAAAGTTATAATACGATATGAAAGAAGAAAGGCAGGAAAAATTATAAGATTACATAAAAAATTACGTTATTACTCAAAGACTCTAACTGTGACACCAACACGCTTCCTTCTGTAGTAAACCTCAAATTGTAATATTGAATCATTGAAGATTTATGAACACTCACGAAAAATGTGAATCAGAAAAATCAGAAAAATATTCGGTCGCAACTAGTAATTGAACCCTTGCAGGGACTTTACTTTAACCACCGAACAAATTCGACCCTATCAACTTCGGTCGTAATCATCGATATATTAACTATAGATTAGCCCTCCCATACCCAATTTCAATCCCAAAGTTACACAACCTACGAGAAATTTCATAATAAAACTACCCATCGAATTCCGTTGCACCTCTTGCGTGACGTAGTTGTTTTACTAGGAAGAAATTATTTTTTTTTAATCAAATGTTACTTTATTCGATACGCTGCCTCGAATTCATATGTTATGTAAATATTTTTTTAGATATTCATATAACTGATTAAATTGTTAATATAAAAGTCCGGGATAGCCCATACCTAAATTATTTTTAACTGCCTGAAATTTGTGTTTTAAAAATGATCTTCACAAAGCTAGTAATTCCGTTACCGTGAACTTGCTGGAAAACAAATTAGCTTCACGCTGACAAAGGAAAGGTACAAACCAATACTTCTTGCGATCTTTTGACTGCAAGATAATGAACTTTCTTTTTGATAAATGTTTTCGTAAACCAATATTTTTGGTTCCGGTGTCATTTTTAAGACCTACACGCCCTGTCTAGATATATACTTGGTCGAAGATCATAAATAACTGAAATACACTTTTGACCTTTATTAAGAACATGGTCTTCATTTTCTTAACGCATATTTTTGGCTGATTTCTTTTTATGTATGTGATTGCAAGATTCTATTCGAATTTAATTTCATTCTAGATAGTGTCTTGGATAGATGTTTCAATTTTTATTTTAAAATGCGACATCTATTGACTTTGTTACACGTCTAGGATGAATATTCAATATTTTACGGTGGAATAACTTTTTCAGTAAAACCTAATCGAAATAGATAGGGTCAAATTATTTAGTGATTTAAGGCCGAGCTTCCCGCATTTCTACCGATTTATTATATATTTTCCTTAAATACTTCAAGTTTTAAAGCTCCTGAAAAAATATGTGTTATCCTTGAAGACAATATCTATACATTCCCCACGCCGAAACGGCAATTATATGAAATTCCCTCAATAGAAAAAAATCACAAAGTATGCTCCGAAAATTATTATAAACACGTTTTTTTCAGTTATTTTAAAAGTGTTTCTTGAAACGCTGTGTTGATAATCCCCAAGAGTCGTGTTTTATTAAAAATTTTCACAATTTTCGCTTAAATATTATAGTTTTTAATATTAGAGCGCTCTATCTAACGTTCGTATTTACATATCTCTCCATCTTCTTCTTTTTGAGCTGGTACACCGCGCCTCAATAAACTAATTGTTTTTCTTCGAAATAAGTCAATCTCCTTCGAAGTATCAAACGATATTTTGAGAAGAAATTTAGTTTATCTCTAAAATCTATCTTATCTCATCAACCAAATAACGTTATAGAGAAAAACTCTTTACCTCAAAGTAAGCCAGCATGCCCTTGCTCTTGGTGTAGGGCCCTTGGTCTCCAGGGCCGAGGGCGGGGCTACCCGGGAGCGAGTTAGAGGGGTCCGCAAGGCGGAAGGAGCGCCCGAACAGGGGTACCCCCAGGACGAGGCGTGAACGGGGGAAGCCATGCTTCAGCCAGTAGCGTACTGCGTAATCCTGGAAATAAAAGTATTAGTTAGGGAATGCTTCCGACTGGAAGAAGATAGTGTGATCCCTAGAATACCGAAAAAGGTTCAATCAAAATAGTTAATAAGAGCGCAAGAAATGAGATGTGGACATGTTTCAACTTTCAACACCCGAAAGTCGGTTCCATGACAACTCCACAAAGTGACTCTTCAATGAACCTTTGAAAAGTCATTAAGTGATTAAAGTGATTAAAAATTAGCCTTTTTTAATAATCCAACCAAAAAAAAGTCTTTTTCTCATCCCGATTTCTCATAGGCCGGATCGGGAGAGACTGGTTGGGGTAGATCTTTATACCTCTCCAGCAGTACTCTCTAGGAACATTGCCTTGCACCGCAGTGGAAAGGATGGATTCATTCGTCCATCTCTCCTGGACACACTGACTCCCAGATTCCTACCCACACCTCATACCTTTTTCCTTCCCAGAAGTTCCTCTCTTTCCTTCCCCAAAAAAGACCCCCCCACACAGCAACCTGAGTTTTTAAACGTAAATTATATGAATACCGCACAAGAGTCTCAAACTGCTCCCGTCTAGAGCCAGGGAGACATTGGTATTCCCAATTAGGATATGTTGTGAGGCTGAAGGTAGTGGGGAGGGGAAGGTGGGGAAGGAGGGGAAGGTGGGGAAGTGCCTCAATAATTAGCTCTGGTCACCTAACACGGCTAAAGCCATTTCTAGCAAAGTTTCAATTCTGACTGGTGGTCTTATACCATGGCGATACTGAGAGAATCTTCCACTGTGTGTGGAGCTAATGTAAAAAAAATTATAATACCCATAACTGGATGCTGGAAACTGGATGAATAAAAGCATCGTGTAAAACGCCCACTACTGAAATTGATTAAAACTATGAACAAAAGAAGAGTACCTATGTATTAATGCTAAATTTACTGTTTCGTGGTTTAGTTTGTGAATTAATTAATTAAAAATTTAAATACGTACCACATTGTAGAAGGCATCTGTGGGAGACTTGTTAGAGGGTCGGTGCAGCAGCGGGGCGGGCTGGTCCGCTATGGAGCAGGAGTCTCTCTCCTGGTGCAAGTCGAAGGCTTGCAGGGTCACCCACTCTACTAGGTCTCCAATGGAGGCCACATCGTAACCATCTTCCACGCGGAATCTACAACAAACAGTTTCTAGTTTTAAAAACTTCGTCAGGCTGTAAGAAATGGGGAGGAGAGAAGAAAGTACCACCGCACAGGAAGTACTGTGGGAGAATGCAACTCCCGATTTGAGAAACGTTGTGAAATCCTTTCAAAATTTGAATCCTATCTAAAGAAAGTTTATATACAGGAGAGACAGCGCGTACCAAAGGATTTTAACCAGCGATTCCTAAGCATATTTGGAGTAAAAAACGTAGGTGTCATTTTGCTGTCCGACGGTATTTTTTTCAATTAAAAACTAAAAGAAAATGTTTTTCCATGACACGTCGTAACTGAGTACTTGAGTGCAGCCACCACGGGTCACGTGATACGCACTGCGACTCGTTCCAATAGCGCGGTAACAAGAGGAGAGAGAACGCGTACTATGTGATCCCGTCGCCAGCAATGATCAGTGGCAACGTGCGATGGAAAAATACTTGTTTTATTTTTAAGAGGAATATAAACGCTAGCAATATTTCGTGCCTTCAAAATTTAAAATCGAGCGTCTTATTTGCACGAGGCAAGCTAGCGAAAAAGTGGTCTTTATTTATTTTGTGCATAGTTTTATAAGAATGAAAAAAGTTAGAACACACAAAACCCTCAAAAATAGTCTTAGCCATAAAGGGGTATTTAAAAAAAAATTGTTTCTTACATTACTTCATAGTTATGTCATGAAAAAACATTTTTTTTGTGGTTTACGCTTATATTTTTTGTTACGTAAATAATAATTTTATCGTAATTCCAATACATAAAAAAGCTAGTAAAAGCTTCAATTTATCCGTAGCCATAGACATATGAATATTTATAGAACAACCCTAAGTGATAAAAACGTAGATATTATTTCCCCCTCCCCATACCGGTTCCTTGGAACCGGCTGGGATTGAGTATGACTTCGCGTGAATCTAAAATATGTGACGTCATCATTCTTCTGCGAGCCAGCGCCGAGCGCTCATCGGTGCATTTTACGAAATAACACCGCAAAAAACATGGTTTGTGTTTTGAAAACGTGTAAATATATACTATCACTCGAGATACATGGCGTGTGCTCGTCGATGTTTACGGGGTAAGTAAATTATAAAACATTTATAAAAGTGTCCTAACTAAATACGGCAACAAAATATTGGAGTCTGAAAACAAGCGAATTTTACTTTGCCGTGACTTCACAAATTTGTTCAATACGCGGCGAGCAATTCGCGCTCCCATGTAAGCAAGGGCGGATCCAGCTTTGGCGCCAGGGGGGGGTCACATAGCGCCAGGGGGGGGTTACATAGTCGTGGTCAAGTCACTAGAAGTTATAATTTGATTTTTATAATAATAGATACAAGTAAAAAGTAGGTCCACCTAGGTCCCGGACCCAGCCCAGGGGGGGGGGTCATGACCCCATGACCCCCCCCCCCCCCTGGATCCGCCCTTGCATGTAAGAAGGTCTATTCATTCAAGAGCAGAGTTTACTTTTAAGAACTAAATGGTGATATTATAATGTGAGATGCCTATATACTGTCATATTGAGTTATCGACGAATCACATATCTCCAAAGTTATCTCCCCGCTCTGCGCCCCTGTAGTTGTTGTCTACCCCTCACCTTTTGTTCTGGTCTACTAATACTCATATGTCATAATGTAAACCGATTCGTCGTAAAGATTAATCAAAATGTATCTAAACAGGATTTAACGTATAACTTCATTTTAAATGAAAAAAATATCATCGGACAGCAAAATGACATCCGCCTTTTTTACTCCAAATGTGCTCACAAATCTCTGGTAACCCTTCGGCTACATTACACCTCGAATAACTAGGTAGCTGAAGTCGCAGGCGTTACCCGGGCTTTACGCATAGTTTTCTAAATATAATGTAACAGTCACCTTTCTATTATTTTAAAGGTCAAGTGTGCGAAATTTCATCAGTTTCGTAATAAAGCTGTAGATTTGTAGAACAATATGAATAGATTTCATATGGAAATGAATTTAGCACTGACCTTGATGCTGGGACTGCCAAACTGATGATGAGATTCTCAGGGTCAAATGCTCTCTTGATCTCCTTCAGGAGGAGGATCAGATTCTGCTTGTCGTCTGCGTTTCCTCCCAAATCTTCAGCTCCTATTCATAAAATTAGAAATCATTAAAAAAGCCTGACATTAATAATTTGTAGTTGAGAACATCGTTACGATTTAGGAAACCCTTTCTTTACATTATTGTAATTAATAATGTAAAGAAAGGGATGCTTCGATGGTTTGGTAAACTAAACATTCCCTCAAAAAACTCTCTGTTTATAACTTTTGAAGGTTATTCCCATAAATGTAATATATAATTGAAGAAGAAGATAACAATAATAATCTAAACGAAAATGTGAAAGAGAACAAGACAAAATATACATAAAAAACGGATATATTTATCCGTGACGTTATTTAGGTTACAAACCAATTCTTTGAATGATTGTTTTTAATAAAAATGGGTCGTTGCCTATAATATGGAAAAAATAGTTGAAGATAATATTGTTAATTCTAAAATTTTAAATATGAGATTGGCTAATATGACGGTTTGACAGTAGATGGTAATGGCGGAATTGGTTAACACGCGCGTCCCGGTTAGACGAGAGGTCTGCGTTCGAGTCCCAGTTGCGACCATTATCTTTTTCTGTTTTTTTGTGTCTTGTTCTCTTTCACATTTTCTTTTAGATTATTATTGTTATCGTCTTCTTTAACGATAAATATTATCTCTTATTTTGAGGGAAGGCCAAAATGTAAGTACCTTACTAAAGTATTAATGTTTGTGCGCCTGAATTTTCAAAGAAGGCAAGCACTTAGCTAAGAAGTTATTACAATTGCGGTAAACCAACTTTTCAGGAGTAATCACATTTTTACTGGCAAATTTACTTACCAGGATACTGCCAATGGAGATCAATTCCATCGAAGCCATGCTTCTTGCAGAAGGCTACGGCTCCCTTGGCAAACTCGCTACGGGTGCGGGGCAGGGCTGCCAGCAGGGACAGGCGGCGGGCCCCCTCTCCTCGGGAGCCCCCGATGGAGATAAGAACCTGTAGGCCGGGCTGGTTGAGCTTAAGGCCGGTCACCATGCGATAGCCACCTGGGAAAGATACAAAATTATAATAAATACGTTTTATTTCGGGTAGGTAATCAATGATTACCAACCATCACACATACTAATTTTGGTTGTGGGTCTGTCATTCTGTGAGGGTTTGTAACTGTAGTTCGATGAACTCAAATTTGCTCCTAAATCAGGTGTTATTTTCAAAATGGCCTGCGGCAGTGTAATAATAATAATAAAGTGTCATTGTTTGTCACTCCGTAACGGAAAGGGTTACGCGAGTTATTAAGCTGATCAGAAAAACATAAATTATGCCCAGTGACAAATGAAAGACGTTTTCACGCAAAAAAGTAACAGTTGTGTACAGAAAACCAACCCCAATTTAAAAAATTCGGTAAATTTTTGAGATCGCTGGCAATGGTTAATACGCACTTTTTTTGAAAAAATCTTTTGATTCACCTTAATTACATCAAAAGACAACTATTTGCATTGGGGGAAGAGGAAAATATTTCATTCTAAATTTCGATTATGTAAAATTAAAATTAGCTTTCATTCTGTGAAACGAGACCGTCCATTTTCAAACATTATTTTCAAATGTCATTTTGTTATGTTGGTATTCTTGTTACTGTACGAAAAGATGCTAGAGCAAAGCGTAGCAGACTTC
This sequence comes from Limnephilus marmoratus, assembly GCA_917880885.1. Lineage (NCBI taxonomy): Eukaryota > Metazoa > Arthropoda > Insecta > Trichoptera > Limnephilidae > Limnephilus > Limnephilus marmoratus. The sequence goes on along the minus strand of OU862912.1, from coordinate 30,388,715 downwards.
ATGGGAATTCTAGGTTTGTGTAACATGGTTTGTGATACAAAAGAAAGTGCCCCTTTATAACGCCTACTCGCGTCAAGGCAAGAAAAACATCCCAGTTTTCAAGTAGTTTAGCGGCTACCCTAGGTTTGTGTAACATGGTTTGTGATTCAAAAGAAAGTGCCCCGTATCTTTAAAATCTTCTAGCCGTTCATTATACATACCAAAGTGACAGCGAATGAGCTAATAGCTAATGGCGTACAAAATTCCATTTTTATTTCTATTTTTCTTTAAAATGTTGTTATTTTTTTTCTCTTAATTTTTTCACTAAATTTTATTTATTTTTTAATTTTAATTTATTTACTTATATGTTTTAATTTATATATTTGTATAGAACACTTGAGTTCTTAACATTTAATATTTATTATTAATTTTTGTATTTCAAAATTTGAATTTTCATTTTTATTTCTACTTTTCTTTAAAATATGATCTTTTTTTCTCTTTATTTTTTACTTACTTTTAAATATTTCATAATTTTTATTTAGTATTTAGTATTTTTATAGTTTTAATAAAATAGTATTTGTATTAATTTAAATAAATATTAAATATACGACTACCATAACACGGGCATGAGCCCAGTGTGGTAGCCAAAAAAAAAAAACAAATATCTGTAACTAATAAAAAAAATTTATGAAATTAAAAAAAAATAAATAAAAAATCTCACTAGACGAAAGCTAATTTTAATTTTACGTAATCGAAATTTAGAATGAAATATTTTCCACTTCCCCCAATGCAAATAGTTGCCTTTTAATGTAATTAAGGTGAATCAAAAGGTTTTTTTTTTTAAAAGTGCATATTAACCGTTGCCAGCGATCTCCAAAAAATAATAAATATTCAATTGACAAGAGGTGAATTTAAAAACCGCGAATAATTCTTTGATGTGCACTTCATTACAAGGTGTAAAATTTTTAAGTATCAAAACTTCCCGACTACGAAAGAAAACGTTGCTTTTTTTTTTTTTTTTTTTTTTACAGTGAATACCGCACAAGAATCTCAACTGCTCCCGTCTGGAGCCAGTGAGACTATGGCATCCCCAATTGGGGTATGTTGTGAGGCTGAAGGTAGCGGGGAGGGGAAGGAGGTGGGGAAGAGGCAGGTTGGGAAGTACCTGGCTATTCAGATCTGGTCACTAAACACGGCTAAAGCCATTTTCAAGCAACGTTTCAATTCTGAATGGTGGTCTTACACCAGGGCGATACTAATAGTATCTTCCACTCTGGAACATGCCGCAAATATACTATATATTATTTTAAATGAATTAATTGTGAAATAACACAAATTAATCAAATAAAATTTATTTGCGCATGCCGGGTTCGAACCCGCGACCTCCGGAATGTGAGTCAAGAGTCTTAGCCACTGGACTACGGAGGTCGTCAAAAATGGCTTTAGCCATGTTTTGTGACCAGATCTAAATAGTGAGGTATTTACCCGCCTTCCTCTTACCCATTTCTTTTTCCTCGCCACTACCCTCATCCTCACAATTGGGGAAGCCATATTTCTACTGGCCCCAGTTTGGTGAAATTTGGATAATTGTACGGTGTTCTCATAAAAAAAACTCACCTTGAATGATATCATATTCGTGGTCATTGGGTATAAGGTCCAGTTGGTGAGGGTCCACCGTGGCGAAGGCGTACAGCACGTGCGAGCAAGTTGGGGGCAGCCATGAGGAGGAGAACGCCAGGGGCGCGGGGCGGTAGGCCGCCCAGCCAGACACGTAGCACACCACCTTGGGCGTGCTTCCAGCTTCGTAGGACTGGCGACGCTCCTCGTGGAATTGCTTACCTGGGAACAAACCATGAATATAAATTATTTAACTATATATAAAATTAGTAATCTTGAAAATGAAGTCTTCAAACACGAAGATCAGGAAATCATGATGTAAACCAACCCAACAACCTACAGTCCGCTCCGGAACAGGAATCCGTAGTGAAGATTATTGTGAATACACTATTTATCTTTAGTAATCAATAAAAAAATACAATGATTTCATAATATTTTCAAAGCAAAAATTAATTTCGTGATAATTTTTTAGGCTATTTGTCATGTTATCAGGATACCGAGGAAAGAAAACATCAAGACTGTATTTGGAATTCGGAACAACGTCTAAAATCCAAGACCTTCTGAGGTCTTCAAAAACCAATTTTTCTCTTGAAACTGATGGATTTTATGGATTCAGCTGCTCCGGGTGTAACTAGGTGTATTTAGGGCAGCTAGAACAGACCATGTCCAAATGGATCTCAGAACGCTTTCCAGCATGCAATGTGCAAAATAGGCCATCCATCCACTATTAATATTACTGAATACAGACGAAGAATGACAGTTTAAGCCTTAATAGGTCTTTAAAATGGAATTCTACCATGAATGAAATGTTTCAAAATTAGTAATAACGAAAATAATTACCGTGCAGGGCTTGGAAGCTGGAATCCCTGAAATGTTTTTGCTGAGGAAACTGCAACAATTGCTGGTAGCTGTTGTCAATTCGGAACCTGTCGATTGGGCTGAAAATTAATTAAAAACCATAAAACTATTAATTTTTTGAATAGAAGACCTCGCGTCCAAACAAGTATGTTTCTAATTTTCTCTTATTTAATAAATCAAAACCAAATTTTCCTCTGAAATTATAAGATTTGTAATTAGGTACTTAAATACCTATGTAGAGTCTGTCAAAAAAGAGTAGAAAATATAAAAACTGGAACTACTAAATTTGTAGACTGGCAACACCAATTTAACTGTCAAATATTTTTTTGAAGTGCAATGACACAGTAAACCACATTTTAAAAAACATTTTTTATTCATGACATAAATTTGATTAAAAGGTGATTTATGAAGCGATTTGCTTTAACATAAATTTGAATTTAACAATAGATAGAAAGGAAGAATCACCAATGGTGAGTTTAGTTACACTTTTAGATCTGAATGAGTTAAATATATTCAGATCTAAAATTAGAGACATGATCTAAAGCCCAGGCAATGCTAGGTACTTTATCCAGTATTAAATAAATGTGAGCAATTTCTAAACTGTGCTTTATATTTTATTACATTATAGTTACCTATTCTTCATTATGTCAACACAAAATTGCAAAGGTATAATAATAATATACCTATATGCAATTCTAATTTAGAGATCGGCGGGTATCTATACTGCAATGAAAAAATATTTTTTCCACTATTATGCCTTTTAAATTTTTTATAAAAATGTATGTTAAACAGCTTTACTTTAACACCATGAGTCATGTGTTTAGTATTGCCATTTGATCAACAGTGGCGCCCTCATATATTTTCTACTCTTATTTGACAAACTGTACTTAATTTAAAACCACATATTTTATGCAACATTTTTAAAAAACTCAAATAAGGAATTGCATCATCTTACTAATATTATAAACGCGAAAGTTTAAACGGATGTGTGTGTGTGTGTGTTTGTTACTCTTTCAAGCAAAAACTACTAAATGGATTTTAAAGAAACTTTACAATAATAAAGCTCATGCATAATAATAACATATAGGCTATAATTTATAAAGCTAGGAAGGGGACGCGAGAGGGGATCGGGGACGCACGGGAAAGTTAATTCAGAGTTAAAAAAATCTTGGAAATGGCATTGCAACGCACGCCGGGAACCAGCTAGTTCTTAATATTTATGAAACTTCACTAAATCAATGATAATATTTTTTTCAAACTGTCTTTAGGCAGGTAAGTACTAAGTACCTACCTACCATTATATCGAAAAAAAAGCTAACCAGAAATTCCAAATTACCACGATGATTTCATATTTGAAAAAAAAATCTTTACTGAACGAAACGGACTGAAACAGAACGTTCAAAGAAATTATCAGACGTATTGCAAAACTTGAGAGTTAAAACAGGATTTCGCTATGCTCAGTCAATAATCTTACATACGAGTAGATACATCAAAACTGTTTTCTTCTTATTATTATTATCTTTTTCTTTTTAGTTTAGGTTTATACCTTAATTAAACTAATATTACATTTTTTTGGGACTTATATAGCTTTACAACCTTTATAAACGCTACTGTTCGTTTGGAATAGTAGGGTAAATAAATGTAAAATATATTTATCATGCAAGACATTATGGTGTCTTGTGGAAAATTGGGTGTTAAATTAGATGTCTGGGTGTCTGACTGATTGATGACTTACTGTTTATATTCCATCTTGTAGGCAGCATAATGGGGGTCCACCGCGGGGGCCCTGCTGGAGCTCTGCCGGTTGAAGGGCTTGGCGGCTCCGTAGTACTGCAGGCGCTCCTGTAGCGAGGGGGCCTTTGTGGTCAGCTGAGAGAACTGCTGGCGATCGCCAGGGGGCAGCTCGATTAGGTAGTGACTGTTACCCGTGTTCTGCAAGATCGCAATTAGGTTAGATTATGTTGAGATGACGTGACATATATATTTTGATAATTATTCGGAAATTATTATTAGCAGTCTAGGCCGTAGTGATTAAGGGCCATTAATCAGAGAAAGGCCGAGAATTAATATTTCGTCGAAAGATGTTCTTACGATCGTACATGGCGGTTGCAATGAGAAAGATTAATTATTCTCCGTACCAGATTTTTTAAATAATAACTCAATATCGATTTTATTTCTTCTTAATGCTGAAAGGCGTGATGACAAAACTATTAAAAATATGTACTTTTTGTAATTATTTTTTGATCATAATTATTTATGATTTTTCAAGCATTTTTTAAGCCAAATAAAAATCATAAATATATTACTTTGTACGACCGTAAAAAAAGTAGACAAACTCAAGTATTTTTGTCACAAAACACGTGTGCGGATCTTTTTTAAATGATTTTATTTAAATTAAAATTCTGAAACACATCTTATCCAATTTGGGAGGCGGGAATGGGTACCGGCGCCCCGGGAACCTTAATTGGATAACCAACACCTCTGCCACAGGTCACCCCAAGTGGTTCGCTACGTTTGGTGATTTAGCAGGGTTGCCCGGGTTCATCGGATGAGGGTTGTCTAGGTCTTGGGGGCGGATGACTAGGACACACTGAACCCTAGATTCCTACCCACCCCTTAAACCCTTTTCCTTCCCAGAACTCTCCTCTCCTTCCTTTCCTTAAAAAACCCTCCACACAGCATCCCCAAAGATGACATAGGCCTTGAGGGAAATTATTTTCCTCAGGGCTTCCTGTGTGGAGTTTATGTAAAAAAAAAATCAGATAATTTATTGATTTATTTTAATGCATGATTATAATATGATTTGAAATGTGTGTTGTATAATACAAAATTTGGTTTGAAAATTTAACTAATCTGCCAACGACCTACGGTAAAACCGTATTGTACTAAAAATAAACATATTTTCTCAAAATTTAAAATATAACTTTACTAGATAAAAGAACAGTCTTTCGAAATCAATTTTTTGTGGAAAAGAGTCAATACGTCTAAAATTTGATTTAAAAATGACATATTTCCGATTTTGTCCGGTTATTCCCTTTTAACGTTACTCAATTTTTGGTGCTTATTATACCAACTGCAAAGAGTTGTTCTAAAATAGAAATGAAATTCAAAGATAACGTAACTTCTAATGACAGTATCAGCTTATTTATTTACTTTATTTTTATTTTATTATTTCAGAAACAAATAACACACAATAAACAGTTACAAGATTTTAAAAATAATATTTACAAGGATCGGTACCGGTACCAATGACATGTCTCCATGAAATATCTGGTAAGTTATTACATAAAATTTACCGGGTGGGGTTAGTACATAGATAGATGATATATATAAAATAATTGGTATGTACGTGTATGGTATCCATATTTGAATGAGGGTGTGTACCTATGGGTCTGAATAGAGAACTCCAGTCCAATTTTTAAATTTTTTTAAAATGAATAATGACCTTCTAACTTGAATAACTGCATTTTTATTTTTTATTTTTGAGTTAAAATAATTGTTAAAGTTTTAATTTTTAAATTTTAATTTTTTAACACCGTGTGTATGGTGAATCGTATGACGTCATCACTCCTGAAAAATTATTATAGGATCGGGTAATCAGCTGATCAACTGCCGCCATTTTGAATTCCGTTGTTCAAAGTATTCTCCCTAGAAGTAGCATTACTATTTTTTTGTACAGTAGTTTTTGAATATTTTCAATAATAGAGATAAACTAATAAGAGATACCTTTATTTTTGAAATATTATTTAGGCCTAAATAATGTTTCAATAAACACAACAACTAAATCTCTATTAACAGTATGTATATAAGAGAATAAATTAATAGATACGATGGCTTGTGTCATATCATACATTCCCACACAATGACTTTACAGTGACGTCTCAACACGTCGAATAGTGACGTCACCACTAAACATTTCAATAATGCCAACTTGACGGCGTGTTTTTACGACCCGATTAAAAATAGATTTTTTAATAATTTTTTAAAAACTCTGCGTTTAATATTATTAAATAAAACTTATATATTCAGAATCAGCGTTTATTGATCTATATGAACATATTCTTTTAAAGGCAGAATATTTTTCACTGGAGTTCCTTAACTAGTGGAGCGTTGTGAGTGCACATTGATTACGTTACCAGTAATGTTTTTTTTCTTAAATTACGGCAGGGAGGCAAAAATATGTCGGGAATTGAATGTTTTGAGAACAGGGGAAATCGGTGAGTTTGCTGCAGCGGTTATTTTACTGTTTAATGTGCAAAATAGTTTAGATTACATAATATGAACTAACTACTGCAAAAACGAATGTTATCAAATGTGGATTTAATCGTTATACTTGATCATTACCGTAATACTCTCTGCCGTGTTCCCTTGCGAATGCTTTTTTTCTTCATCGAATAAGTCCGTTAAAGCTATAGTTGCTTCGTTTGGTCGTATTGAACATACAACTTTTACACAATGTGTGATTTGTGTACAGTGTGTATACCTTAAATTGTTTTGTGTCATTTATTTGGGGATTGTCTTTCGTGGTTTTGTGTATTTAAAAGATACCGCTATATTTCGTGTTAGGCTTACAAATAAGGTAATAATTTAATTCTCGCAAGACCGCACTTAATCAAGACAGTCCAAATGCCCGTCTTTTCAACACAAATACGAAGTACAGCATAAAGGTATGCTTCACTTTTCTTAATTATTATATCTATTTTTTAACAAGAAACTGTTTTACCTCTGAACATAGATGAAACTACTATGAATTTATCGTAAATCCAGGAAATAGATAAGTTTTTGACGTTTAAATAAATTTAAATAAATAATTAAATAACCGCAACAGCCTTTTTTTCCACTAGCTCCGCACAATCTTTTTAGGAAAATAATTAGAGGAAGTTCTGGAAAGTTCTGAAAACGTAGGAGGGATGGGTAGGAATCTTTGGTCAATCTACGATATGAGGTGATGGACGTGTGACTCCATCCCTCCCACTGCGGTGCAAGGCAATGGGTCGAGCGAATTTGGATGGAGAGGTCAAAAGGTCTCTTCTCTTCTTATCTGGCCTATCACGCAGTTGGTGGGCAAACGCATCAGCAGCCAAGATCCGAACAAATTTAACCCCATGAACCCGGGCACCCCTGCTAAGTCACCAAACGCAGGGAACCACTCGGGGAGACCTGTTTTAGCAGGATTGTTGGTTATCCTGTAAATGGTTCCCGGGGCGGAGGTTCCTATACCCCCCTTCCAAATTGGAATATTTGGCGGTATTTCGTTTATTATTTTGCTCGTAAACAATAAATCGATGGTTCCGAAAAACAATACCAGATCAGCTTAAAATTAAAAATCATTTCGTTGGCTTATTTTCATTTCTTTTTGATGATTTAAAAGCATGTATTTTCGGAATTTTGAATGAAATAAAATGCCAAACCAAAATTTTAAACAGCTCTACTGCCAAACTACAAAAGTGCACAGTGTCGATAAATTGTTTCTATTGGTGACCCGACAATTCGTCCTGCGACAATTCATCCGGCGACAGTTCATCCTGCGACAGTTCATCCGGCCGACAGTTCATCCTGCCGACAGTTCATCCCGCCGACAATTCATCCGGCGACTATTCATCCTGCCTGATCATTTAGAAGATTTTTATTAAGTAAGTATGCAAAGAGGATATACTGCCATACAACCAAAATCGATATACTTATATCTGAAGGCATCTTGAGTGGAAATCCGCTGTAAAAATATTTTTACTAATTAGGTTAGGTTAGGTTAGGTTAGGTTGTACGGCCGTATATCCTCTTTGCATACTTACTTGAAGAAAAAATCTTCTAAATGATCAGGCAGGATGAATTGTCGCCGGATGAATTGTCGGCGGGATGAACTATCGGCAGGATGAACTGTCGGCAGGATGAACTGTCGCAGGATGAACTGTCGCCGGATGAATTGTCGCAGGATGAACCGTCATGGAACCGTTTCTATTATATGTATTGTATTTAGTAACTTGATCAGCTGCCTGTTTAATTTCTCCCTCACCCTCCTCAATCCTTTTGTACAAGATTTTGGTTTATTTATAAAACCTTCGACAGGCAGAATTTAAGTTGAGCGGGTGTGGGATATTATTTATTGACTCATTCCATAAACGAGAAGAATAATTTAATGGATTACAATAAATTTCAATAAACCTACACAGTTTTTACAAATTTATACAATGAAACTGGATAAAATGAAATTGTTGAGATATGATCTGCAATGTTTTAGCATAAACTGTAACATAATCTATTCACAACAAGACTGTCCGCGACATCTGTAAATATTTATGTAAATACCAATTTTAGTAAAACGCCTTCTTTAATGCCCATTTGTAAGGTGATTGAACTTTAGAAAAATATTTTCTATTTTTAAAAGCGTTGTTTACGTTAAAAAAACAGAGCCATGAAATCACTATTTTTAAATAAAATTTATTAAGAACTAGCTGGTCCCGGCATGCATTGCTATGCCATTTAATAAAGAAATTGTTTCTCCCTGAGTGTCCCGCGTTCCCCTTCCTCCTTCCCCGCCTTCACTCTTCCCTTTCCCACTCCCTCGTCCCGCCAACCCTCCTCCCGCGTTTCATATATTCAATCCCAGTACATTCAGTTTTTAAAAAGCCCGCGTGCCACCTTTTACAATTTTTATTCAAATATTAATTTTTCATGTATTATTTGGTACCTATTTAAAATATCTAAAATTCTTGATTCGATTCAAACTATTAGGGGAGTACCTACTTAAAATAAATTTATCAACTTAAAGATTTTCAAAAATAGAATCCAGATTTAACAATCATTGTTTTGCAAAATGTCATTCTCAAACACGCGAACTGTCGTTAGGTTTTCTGAAATTATCCAATTTTTTGCGCAATTTTCTTAATTTTTTCTCCGTAAGAACCATCCTCGTACTTCAAGGAATATTCTAAAAAAAGAATTAGAGAAATCGGTTCAGCTGCTCTCGAGATTTGCGCTTAGCAACACATTCAGCGATTCATTTTAATATATATAAGAAGATACCAAAAACGCGTAAACTACATTTTTTTTTACTAAATAAAATATTTTTGCCCGTAAATAGACAATTCGCAAGGGCAAAGTTATGGACTAATTTGGAAGGTAGAAATGCGATATTGTTGTCCCGGGAACCATTTATTGAATAACCAACGCCCCTGCCATAGGTCACCCCAAGTGGTTCCCTAAGTTGGCAACTTAGCAGAGGTGCCCGGATTCATGGGGTGAGGTTCGTGTAATACTACTAATAATACTACTGCGTGGTAGGCCGGAACCGGAGAGACTGGTTGAGGGAGACCGAACCTCCAACCGGATTCTATCGACCCATCGCCTTGCACCGCAGTCGGAGGGGTGAATTCATACGTTCGTCACTCCTGGAAATCTTAACCCCCAGATTCCTACCCACCCCTAATATCCTTTTCCCTCCCAGATCTTACTATTCTTCCTTTCTCTAAAAAGACCTTCCACACAGTATCCCCAAAGGTGATAGAATTTTTTTCTCAGCGCCTCCTGTGCCTAGCTGTAGTAAAAAAAGTGGACTCCGCTTGCCAAGCGATTTTATGTCCTACGTTCGTGACACACTAAAAATAAAGGTAGGAGTGCACATGTTTGGCGTATATACTGTATATTCCCAAATGCGTGAATTTATTAAAATGGCCTTCGTAGAAGAAGATAAATACGATCAGCTACTGTTTCACTTTAGTCAGATAAAGACGCCCACTTGACTTATCCTACATTACTTTATAGGAAAAGCTCGTATCAAGGAGGATACATTAATGACTGTGTTTGTCCTGTTCACGCAAAGGGCAAGGTCTTCTTGCGGACACCATCGTGAACTGGGACCATTATTCACCCTGAGGCGAGAAGAAACTATTGTACTTAAAGTGGATATAAGATGTTGTTTACTAACAATACAACAGCCAGCTGGACTTCATTGAACAAGTTGACAATATTGCTCGAATGTTATTAGTTGCAACCAAAGTGTTCAATTTGGGAATAATCTATTTATTGCATTGCCCGAACGAATAAACTATTTCGACAGGGGAAATTTGAAATGCTGTAAAGGGTATTAAATCCAAAAATGAGTTAAATATGTCATTTTTCTCTGTTTTTTTCCTCTTACGATTTGCGTCGTCGAAATATTTCTAGGAAAATAAGTGTAATGTAATATTTAAGTTTTTTTTTATTAAAAAAAGATTAAATAGGTACTGTTGTTCAACAATGTTCAATTATATTTTAAAATAAAAAATTATAATTGTAGGTCTAAAAAACAGGAGATATGATTTTAGGAAAATATAAAAAAATAACTTTCTATTCACCATCCTGAACAATTAAGGCTCTGCAATCGGGCCCGAAAAGAAGAAGATGGAGAGATACGAAATTACGAATGTTAGAGGAGAGCGCTAACATTTACAGCGACAAAATCGATGCGAAAATTGCGAAAATGTTTAATAAAACACGACTCGTTTAAAATAGAGCAAAAATCTCACGGGCATTTAATTTAATTTTTTTTTTCGGATTCGTTTCTGGTAGGTCAACTGCTACTAACCTGTTACTTTACCATAACTATATTACAGAATCTTTTACAAAAAAAAACAAGTTGACAGTATCTACACAGATTTTTCAAAAGCTTTTGAAAAAGTATCACATAAATTATTACTTAGTAAACTGTATGCCTTAGGACTGAGAGGCAAGTTGTTGGATTGGTTCTCAAATTATTTGTCTAACAGAATCTTATTTGTTAAAATTAAAAATTCAAAATCTAAGTTATTATATGCAACCAGTGGTCTACCGCAAGGGAGTCATCTCGGCCCCATCCTTTTCTTAATATTCATAAATGATATCATAAGTTGTTTCGACGATGTAGAAGTTCTGCTTTTTGCCGATGACATCAAATTATACAAAGAAATATCTAATATAGGTGACTGCCAAATCCTACAGTCAAACATCGTCAAATTACAAAATTGGTGTGTCGCAAACAACTTATTCCTCAATATCGATAAATGTAAGTCACTAACATTTTGTCGAACAAAGACCCCACTATCTTTCAAATACACAATAGATAATAAAATTTTAGAAAAAGTCAAAGAAATTAGGGATCTTGGAGTTGTGTTTGATTCGCAATTAAATTTTATAAATCACATACAACAAATAACTAACAAAGGCATGAAAACACTAGGATTTATAATCAGAACAATCAAAGACTTCGATTCGTTGGAAGTTATAAAAATCGTATATTTGTCACTCGTACGCAGCTTGCTGGAATACAATTCCATAGTTTGGTCCCAATATTATCAAGTTCATATAAGAAATATCGAAAGAGTGCAGCACAAATTTTTAAGATTTATTAACTTCAAGTTACACATACCTATTCAACAAATTAACTACACATCTTTACTAAATACACTTAAATTGCATTCCTTAGAAAACAGAAGAAAAATAAACGATCTAACTTTTTTGTTTAAAATTATTCACTCCGAATTAGATTGTTGCGAACTTCTGCATCTCATTGACTTTAAGGTACCAACTCGAGCGACAAGGCAAAACATATTATTCTGCAACAATAACTCTCTAACTAACTATCACACACATGCATCAATTTCTCGACTACACACACTAGCGAACAAATACACCTCAAATATCGATGTATTTAATACAAGTTTACCGTTATTCAAGAAATATCTGAACAATATTTTTATGTAGAATATTTTGATATCTAAGGAGCATCACCTAGGGTCTATTGCATATATTTGTGTATTTCTATATTAATCCACAATGTACAAACTTGTTAACGTTTTCTTTTTATGTATCTTGCATTTTGTCATGTATTATTCATGACATTTAATCAATCACCTGTAATTTTTTTAACTTACTAACATACCTACTAGTTTATTTCTATGTCATTTACAACTTAGAAACATTCTCTTTTATTATAATGCACTATCTTTCCTAAATTTATCTGTATACCTACCGTTCATATGATGTTTACTAGTTATATTTTTATAGTTTATCTTTTTTATTTAAAAAAAAATGTCTCTGTATTATAAACTTATAATGTAAAAGCCCATCAGGGCGTTGAAATTAATAAATAAAATAAAAAAATAATGAAACACTGTTAATTTTTTCATACATATAACTTGTAAAATAACTGAGACAAACGTGTTAATAATAATTGTTGGAGCATACCTTGCGATTTTTTTCTACCGAGGGAATTTTAAATAATTAGCGTTTCGGCGCGGGCAAAGTCTAGATATTATCTTCAAGAATAACATATATTTTTTTAGGAGCTTTAAAACTTATCGTAATAAATAAATAAATAAATAGGGAAATATGTAATAAATCGGTACAAATCCGGGTTGCGGGCCCTTAGCATTTGGGCCTTTACCACTTCAAATTGCCGTGATCGATTGTATTTATGAAGAAGCAAAAATCCAGATTATTTCTGGCGCAATAAAGTTGTATCACAATTTCAAAGTCATTAAAAGTATTTCCACTGTTTTTTTTTCGAAAAAATTTAAGAAAAGGATTAATTTTATTTTTATTTTTAAATGTGCCATTTTTGTTTTGCCGCCAAAACGACATGTTTGTTTTTTCGTCAATGTGGTTGTTGATATCGTCAGTCGCGTTTTCTATGTCATAATGATGTTGTAGTCAGTTTGAACCGTTTGGGAGTGTGCGGATTTAGATCGCTTTTAAAATCAATAATTATTAATGAAAGTGTTTGAATTACGCATTCTTAAAACGATCAGAATCATAACTTAAGATCATCCATGTATTTTTAATGGCATCAATAGTATGTGAAAATACCCAATACGCCAAACATGAGACAAGACGACCTTTTCATATTTTTCTGAGTGCAATGCCATGATTATTTATGTTCACAATTTGAGAGTTTTTTGCTTCTCCATTCAAACTCAAACCGTCGGTTTTTTATGATTGTACAGGTTAATGTGTGTAAAACGGTTTTTATAATTGTATACGTAAAAAGTGACTTTTGATTCGGGGGGCCAATTTGATCATCGTGGATATATTCATAGTTTTCGCTACCTCTCAGAAATGACCTTCCTTTTAAATGATATTTTGGTTTTGGAGAAAATCTAGTCCGAAGTTGGAAGTTTTCAATAAATCGAATAATCGAATTTTGAGTAAATCGGTAGTAGGGCTCGTATCAGCTGTTTGACGTGTTTTATAATTCGTCAATGCGTAGACCCGGTTGCAAAAGTTTTTTTTACCTTTGGGTTCTCTGTTACGTAGACTCACCAGTTTTCCGCTTGTACTACGAGTTTCCGGACACGGTGCATAATTACTTAAATATTCGAACACGCATTTTTTAAAACAAACTTTTGAGGAATTTGCGTGTGGTCGTAATCCTACTAATATTATAAAGGCGAAAGTTTGTATGGATGTATGAATGTATGTATGTTTTTTACTCTTTCACGCAAAACCGACTAAATGGATTTTAATGAAACTTTACAATAATATAGCTCATACATCAGAATAACATGTAGGCTATAGCTTTTAGCTCTGGCATTATGAAATTTGTATAAAAAAAATTGCAATAGGTGGCACGATTAGTAAGACATGGAGGGGAGTGGGGGAGAGGGGGAATGCGGAGGTGGTGGGAGAGTGAGGAAGGGGGGGGGGGGGTGATAAGGAAGGTGAAGGAGGCGGAGTGGGAACCCCCCTCCTAATACTACACGAGTGAAGCCGGGGGCAAAGCTAGGACGCTTATACCTAAAGATGATATATTTTGCATATTATGTGAATATTTTTTGACACCCCAAACATATATACATTATTATACATATACATGGACATATTTAGATAGTTTACACATAAACATTATTAAATAAAAATTTCTAAAACAGATTATTTTATAAAAAAAGGAAATTTTAAAATTGATCAATGATCACCGACACTCCATTTTAAAGTATAAGTACAAATAGTTATGAGCTTTTTTGGAATAACATGTATTTTCTAACCTGTTGAATCTTATCAGGTGGTGCCTGGTTCTTCTTGTTACCCTCGCGAGCCCAGGGGTCGATTCCCAGAGACTCCAGCTCGTCCGTCAGCGCGAACAGGTCATCATCATAGGCCGGGGGACGGCGCTCCACGGCGTCCCTCAGGGGCAGGCGGTGGGCCTCCTCCTCGAGACGGAGGTACCTGAAATTGCAATTTATAGTCGTGTAATGTTTTTTGCGAACTTCTTAACTATTACACGGATTAGATGACCTACCCCATGATGTAATATTCTTAATCCATCTAGTCCCTTTACGGGTTTCTCTCAGATTAAAAATAATCTATTATTCTTTTTAATTTTATTTTTTGTACGAAGAAAAAAGAAAAAAAAAACTTTATTCGATGATGTGGGCCTTACTGAATGGTTTACCCGTGCTGAAGCCCTTACTTTACAGTTTCATAAAATTAAGGCGGTTATGAAAATCGGGCGACATATTATTAAATGCTGTTTTATTTTTTTAAGATGTGAAATTTGTGTAATATTATTGATTTTTTTGTTATGTAATTTAAATCTTAATTTTATAAGTAAACTGTTTGCCTCATTTTTGTATCGAGTGATGTAAGATTCGTTAAATGCTTTTATTGTTGTACATTCGTAGTGACTTCGTCCAAAGCTTATAAAACTGGTTCAAACTTTCCATTTTTTGGATAACCAACACCTTTGCCATAGGTTACCCCAAGTGATTTTACAGTTCTCTACGTTTTGTGACTAAGAAGGGGTGTCTGCGCTCATGGAGCGAGGTTTGTCCGGGTCTTATGGCCGTTACACACGACATCTTTTTTCAGCCCGAATCCAATTAGACACAAATATCAACATTTTTCGCTCTACGCTATCGCTATTTTCATTTCTATTTTCATATCTACGATTTCAATTGTCATCACTGCAAACAACACATGAACCATGCTCTTAGCTGTGATGCCAACTGAAATCGTAGATATGAAAATAGAGATGAAAATGGCTATCGCGTAGAGCGAAAAATGTTGACTTTCGTGTCTAATTGGATCGGGCTGAAAAAAGGTGTCGTGTATAACGGCCATTAGTCTGTCCACCAACTGGGTGGCAGGCCGGAAAGGGAGAGACTGGTTGAGAGAGACCTTTTGACCTCTCCAGTAGAAAGGACTCTCTTGGAACATCATCTTGCATAGAAGTAGGAGGGATGGATTCATACGTCCGTCTCTACACATCAATTCCCAGATTCCTACCCATCCCTCATACATTTTTCCTTCCCCGAACTTCCTCTCCTTCCTTTCATAAAAGGCCCTCCACACAGCGTCCCCAAAGATTACATAGACCCTGAGGGGTTTAACATCCTCAGGGAGCAATTGTAAAAAAACATTAAATTGTTCTCTTGAATGTATTGGTTCGCACATAATGTCACGATACGTAAAATCACGCAATATCACGATAGTTCAAAGCGCTTTCCTTAATACATAACACAAAGATACTGAAATACACTCACTTGGGCGGCACGCTCTCTACGGCAGACCTGAGCGGCAGCCTCCTGGAGCCATACTCCTCGGGCACGGCCACCCTGAGCGCGGCGCTGTGATCGGCCAGGGAGCCGCCCACGTGGTAGTCCAGGGCGGGGGCCTGCTCCACGGCAGCGCGGCTGAAGGGGCCCGGCGGGGGCGGGAAGCGCAGGATAGAGCGCGCGGGACGCAAAGACTTGGAGTCCACCAGCACCATCACCAGCAGGCCTAGCGCCAGTATTCTCATGCCCTGGAAGAACAAACACAATGATAATTATTAGTAATGGGTATTAACACTGTAAAACAAATAAATAATTAGGCAACAGAAGGCAATTTTACACTCTACACAAAAAGTGAGTGAATGTGAAATGATTCAAAATTAAGATTAAATAACAAAAAATGCGATACTACAACCATTTCATATCTTAAAAGAATAAAACTGCATTTCAAAATTAACCTAAAAAATTTTAACCTTTTTTATTGTCGTCATTTTTATTTTTTTTATAATAAGCAATAATTATCAGCCTGAAACACTCATACACATTGAAAAATCTTCCGAGAAAAGATACATGACGCCAACGGGACTTGAACCCGTGCCCTTCTGATTGCCGGTCAGCTGCTCTCCCAATTGAGCTATGGCGGCTTATCTTATACCCGCCAAATGATTCAATATATACTAGTGTTTCATTCAACAATTGTATGTATAATATATAATATATGTTATCTTGTATATCATTTTGGAACAATAACTCCAAGGAACAGTAAGTCTATAAAAGGAGCCCATGCAATTATCAACCCCATGCTGATTTCTCTGAAACTTGTGCAGTGGTCAGTCCGGTGATCCCTCAGTGCCAAAACATCGATTCTTGGTGCCGTAATATCGAATTTCACGATAACGTGCTGTGTGAGGATTAAGGTAGGTCAGATTCCTTCCCAACGTCCATTGTTCGCCAAGCTATTCCCATAGTTGTATCTTGTGTCACGTTTAAAAACCATATTTTAATAATTTTTTTAATATCCTGATTATCACGGGTCTGCACAAGTTTAATAATCGCTTTATTAAGGAACTCCAGTGAAAAATATTATAGATTTAAAAAATATGTTCATACAGAGTAATATAGACCAATAAACGCTGATTCTGAATATATAAGTTTTATTTAATAATATTAAACGAGTTAATATTAACAGAGTTTTTAAAAAATTATTAAAAACTCCATTTTCCACGGATCGTAAAAACACGCCGTCAAGTTGGCATTATTGAAATTTTAGTGGTGACGTCACTCTTCGACGAGTCGTGACGTTACCGTTAAGTCATTGTATGGGAATGTATGATATGATACAAGCCATCGCGTTAATTTATTCGTTTATTTACATACCGTTTATAGAGATTTAGTTGTTGTGTTTATTGAAACATTATTTTGGCCTAAATCTAAATAATGTTTCAAAAATAAAGGTACTCGTATCTCTTATTAGTTTATCTCTATTATTGAAAATATTAAACCACTGCACAAAAAAAATTGTAATGCTACTTCTAGGGAGAATACTTCGAACAACGGAATTCAAAATGGCGGCAGTTGACCAGCTGATTGCCCGATCCTATGGTAATTTTTCAGGAGTGATGACGTCACATGATTCACCATACATACGGTGGTTTTCGGGGGATCTTGAAAAATTAAAACTTTGACAATTATTTTAATTATTAAAACTAACTCTAAAAATAAAAATGCAGTTATTTAAGTTAGAAGTTCATTATTCTATAAAAAATGGACTGGAGTTCTCTATTCTTGATTCCCCTATTAATTTAATGGCCGGCCGTAAACTCGTCATTATAAGTAATGCAATTAATAATTATCGTTACAATTTTGCAAAATAATCTGATGGATATGGTCTCAATAGTTCAGAAACATTGAGTGAGTGCGCAGGACAAAAATAATTGCTAGTTTCATGTATATCATATTGTCTGCAGGACTACATCTTGATTTATAGTGTAGGGTTGATTCAGGTAGTGTAGAACTTAAAGCTTCCCTGCTTCGGAACCAAGGCCGCCTTGTGAACTTCTTGGTCCGAGCGAAGCTCTGCCACACAGCTAACAAGATGTAATTTTAGGTACGCTTATAAGAGAATCTTCCTAAATGTCAATGTCTTGCACAGTGGTACAACGATGATCTTCCGAGGCCAGGGCAAAATATTATCCTGAGTCTCAACCCATTCGCATTGACGTAAGTACCTGACGAGTTATCCATTTGGGATATTTCGGCAGCGATCGGGTGCTGGGTAAATACTAGATGTCTCATGACGATATGTCAGATATATACCTCTATTTTAATCAGTATTTTTTAAAAGTTCAAACCCAAACTTCGCCTAACCCAATCTAATAATTCAATATTATGTAATTAAGTATTTGTCATGTATTATTCATGACATTTAATCAGTCACCTGTAAATTTTGTAATTGCTAACATACCTACTAGTTTATTTCTATGTCATTTACAACTTAGAAACTTTCTCTTTTATTGTAATGCACTATCATTCCTAAATTTATCTGTATGATGTTTACCTACTAGTTATATTTTTATAGTTCATCTTTTTTATTAAAAAAAAACTGTCTCTGTATTATAATCTTGTCATGTAAAAGCCCATCAGGGCGTTGAAAATTAATAAATAAATAAATAAATAAATAAAATGAAGCAAATTTGCTATCAGGCGTATATTATGTAGTCTCGAAAGAGATCAAATTTAATTAACATTTTTTACTCCAACTGATGTCAGGAATCGCTGGTTAAGGTAAGTCAAGTACGTTCCTTTGCATTCTGTATATTATAATGGTGGATATGAACTGGCCTTCTCATCAATGTTCAAGCATTTATTAATCTGCGTGCTGGTTATTGCGGCTCAGCGCGTTGTACGGGCAACTTGTGGACGCAACCATAATCGAAAATGTTCGAACAATTTCGATTGAATATAAAATTAACCTTTCTTTTTCTTTTATATTGACACATTCACACATTGGTTACACAGAGACACAAGAGATTCGTTATTTGATAACCAATACCTCTGCCATAGGTCACCCGAAGCCGTTCGCTACCTTAGCACGGGTGCTCGGGTTCATGGGGTGAAGTTTATCTAAGTCTTAGATAATGTGTTTGCCCCCCTTCTGCATGGATGGCGGGCCGAAGCATCCCCAAAGATGACATTAGCTCTGAGGATTTTTTTCCTCCTGTTTGGTGGAGCTAACGAAAAAAACTCATTGGGTAAAAGAGAGGGCGCCACATACTAAAAATAATGTGCAGAATACTTAAAAAATAAAATATTTTCACAGCACCTAATCTCCACTCTGTGAAAATGAAGGAAGAGAATTATAACCGTGAGCAGATTGTGTATTTTATTTCTCTGATTATGTCAATTAGAACATTCTTATTTTTTCTGAGGTGAGATGTGTTGACCGATTGCCCAGACGTTCCCCACGCCACTGGCTTTACGACATATAGCAAATTAATGTTTACGAACTTACACGCCGTATATCGATGAATTTCATTTACCTGGATAAGAAAGAAATAGGTATTGCAGTACGAACAAAATAAAAAAAAAACGAGTGTGCTTTAGACCACACGACTGAAGTAAAACTTCACTAACTTATATCTCCCTCTCAATTTTCATTCGCCTCGCCCGATCACACTTTTCATAACGCTTTCGTCACGCATTCGCCAGCTTACTCCCCAAGTCAAGCGTGCGTAAAGAAGTTTTACTTCAATAATTAAAGTATAATCGATGTGAAAAAAAATTAGTATTATTATCGAAATGTGTAATTGTGTAGTTAGGCTCCATAGTAAGAGTACAAAGAGAAGAAGATTACTGAAGATGGTTTGAGAGGGAGATATGTAAATACGAATGATAGAGGGAGCGCCCTAATATCTATGACGTGTTAAATAATAGAACTGAATGTGTTTTTTTATAATTTTCGGAGCACACTTTTCAATTTTTTCTTTCGAGGGAATTTAATATGATTACATTTTCAAATCGGTTTATGAAAAAATAACATAGGTATATTAATTTTTTGAGCTTAAAAAAACTTATAGTGTCCAGGGGAAGTTTGTCATATTTTGTTGAAATTCAGAACGCGGGTTCTTATAGAAAACTAGCTGGAACCCGGCATGCGTTGCTATGCCATTTAATAAAGAAATTGTTTCTCCCTGCGTGTCCTATCCCATTCGTCCCGTTCACCTTCCGCCTCCCCTTCTTCTCCCCTTCCCTTCTCGCGTTCAAACTCCGTCACCACTACCATCCCTCCACTCCACTCCCCCCCTTCCCGAGTTCCCCTCCCCCCTCTCAGGCCCCCTCCCCCCTCCAAGGTTCCCCTCCCCCTCACTGGTTCCCATCCGCCCTCCCTCCCTCCCGCTTTCCATACATTCAGTTTTCAAACAGCTCGCGTGCCACCAATAGCTATTTTTTATACAAATTTCATAACGCCAGAGCTCACCAGAAGTCTTATACAAAGTAAAGTCTTAGTCAAAAAAAAAATTATCCAATTTGTTGCGGTCGATTTATTTTTATTTATATATATATATATTTTTTTACATTAACTCCACACAGGAGGCCTTGAGGAAAATAATTTCCCTCAGGGCCTATGTCATCTGGGATGCTGTGTGGAGGGTCTTTTTGAGGAGAGGAAGGAATGAACATTGGTCTTGAAGAGACCTGTGTTGTAGGAAGGAGGAAACACAGAGGCCGGCAAATCATTCCACAGCCGAGCTGTTGAACATAAGAACGAGTCGTAGAAACGACCCGTTCTCATGTGACAAATGTCAATCGTGTACAAATGTTGGGCACGCGTCTGGCGTGTTTCCCGACTATGCACCGGTGCCGCAGGGATCAATGATGCTAGTTCCTCGGAGCATCTTCCATTGTAATACCGGTAGAACAAGGACAGCATTCCCACCCGACGCCCGTGCTCTAAAGATTGCAATCCGTCTGTTAAGATGGGAGAATCTATCAAACGGACCGCCCGTTTCTGCACAGAGCCGAGGGTATTTTTCAGGTATTTTGGAGCTCCAGACCAGAGGTGGCTGCCAAATTCAACCGTGGGGCGGATATTATATAGATTATTTGAAATATTAATCAAAATTGAACGCCCTTTACCATTAAATTTCGTCGGTTACTTCTAGTTTAACGTGATAGTAATCGATAAGAAACCATGGTTCAGTATTATGCTTTTACAATTATACTGTTTTTTTTTTGTAAATAAATAACATGAAGTACCTATTCAATAAAAGCTCAGACGTTGCTCATCGCAAATATATATTTACGATACAAAACAATTAAACAAACTTTGATCCCACATTATTCATTCTTGAAGCTATTAGTATCAATTTTATAATCATAGTTATTAATCAGACTAATGTCTAGTTAACTCCCTTTTCCGTCATGCGATACACTGTAATCTTCTCTGCGGCGCTTCTAATATAATATAAAAATATACATATATCAATAAGCTATAAATCAGCGGATTAAAATACAAAAAATGGGCCCAGATTTGCTGCTTGGAGAACCGGCAAACCCGTTTATATTCGGACGGTATTTTAAAGCGAGTTATCAGTTAATTTTATCCGTGGTTGCCCGTCTAGTAACGGGCCAAATAGTAATAATTCAGGGCGTGCAAAAATACCGCGAATTGGCAGTTACGTTAACCGGTAACTTTTAAGCTAATAAGGTCATCAAGGGTGTCAGTAAAAATAATTGAACATTAGCTCCACACAGGAGGCCCTGAGGAAAATAATTTCCCTCAATATCTATGTCATCTTAGGGGATGCTGTATAGAGGGTCTTTTTAAGGGAGGGAAGGAAGTTCTGGAAAGGAAAAACGTATGGGGGTAGGAATCTAATGGTATCTAGTGGTATGAATCTGGAGGTCAAAGTGTCCTGGAGCTCCAATAAAAGGTTGTCAAGGGAATCCAGGCTAGCGGTCCACCACGGAGTGCTGATACCAATCCTGATGTATGGCAATGAAGAAAAAATGATCGAAGGCTGTGGAAAAGAGATCGAAAAGAGATTGGAATCCCACGAATGACCGTATTACAAAAATGTTATCGGAAAGGAAATATCGGAGAAAATGTATGAGTAAGTTTTTAGATGGTTTGGACATGTAGAATAGATGGACGGTGAAAAGAGTGTAATGACACGAAAGTGAATGGTGGAAGATTACGGAGATTAAGTCCGCGCAGGATCACGTGAATCAACCTCTTGTGTCGGATCAGAGTAGTATGCATGATACGATGTTTGAATGCGGATAATGCAAGTAGTGTTTGCCGAGATTATAAAACATACGTAATATAATAAGTTTTAAGATTTTCACAGCCAAAAGCATTTTCGTTATTTGTTTTTGGGGTGTTATGCCGTGTTGCCGGATCTGCCCTGATGATGGACACTGCAACGATGTCCGAAACGTTGGCTAAAGAAGGAGGTAGCGCAACACGGCATAACACCCCAAAAACAAATAACGAAAATACGTAATATGAATTTTTTTTTCCACGAGCTCCACACAGGAGGCCCTGAGGAAAATAATTTCCCTCAGGGCCTATGTCATCTTTGGGGATTTTTTTTTTTTTTTTACAGTGAATACCGCACAAGACTCTCAACTGCTCCCGTCTGGAGCCAGTGAGACTATGGCATCCCCAATTGGGGTATATTGTGAGGCTGAAGGTAGCGGGAAGGGGAAGGAGGTGAGGAGGAGGAAGGTTGGGAAGTACCTGGCTATTCAGATCTGGTCACCAAACACGGCTAAAGCCATTTTCAAGCAACGTTTCAATTCTGAATGGGGATGCTGTGTGGAGGGTTTTTTTAAGGAAAGGAAGGAGAGAAGAGTTCTGGGAAGGAAAAGGGTTTAAGGAGTGGGTAGGAATCTGGGGTTCAGTGTGTCTTGGTCATCCGCCTCCAAGACCTAGACAAACCTCACCCCATGAACCCGGGCACCCCTGCTAAATCACCAAACGTAGCGAACCACTTGAGGTGACCTATGGCAGAGGTGTTGGTTATCCAATAAAGGTTCCCGGGGCGGCGGTACCCATTCCCGCCTCCCAAATTGTATGAATATAAACAAAAATCACGCATCACACGTCCTTCGATATTGCCAGCTGCAAATACGAATATCATCACATGCCTAATGATCGAAGTTCTAGTAAATAACATTTAAAAGTGTAAAGAATCCAAGTTTTTTTTTTAATGTAGCCAAACACCGGTAATAAGAAATTATTTACTTAACCGGTGATTCTATAAAGGAATTTAGCAATATTTACAGATTAACCAGTCAACCGAAAACCGGTAAGGCACACCCTAATCAGATCGGCATCAGACTGACTAAAGAATTATTACGACAGTTACGCAATGTGACATTGTCTGCCGAACAAGTTCTGACTTCACAGGTATTCACCATAATACTAGCTTATTAATCGGTCTGACTGGGTCTGAACTGCCAGGAGTCAAGGACCGACATTGACACTGAATTTAAAATGTTAAATAAGCGGTAAACATAAATATTTATAGAATTTCGGAGACATTTTTTCGACCATTTAAGTGTTATATTTTTCCCGTTATTTCTGTGATAAACTTTTATCGGTGAAAATTTCGGCTGTTGAGCATCTTTTCATCTTTACAAGAAATTTTATATTACGGAATCGGCCACTTGCATCACATTTTTTAAATTTTCAACCCTTTTTTTTTTTAATTATATTTTTGAATTCCTGGCGATTTTTTTAAAATTTCAATCCGAAAAATAAGACCGTTTTTTTTAAACCCGAAAGACGGGACATAATTTTATGGAAGCGAAAAAACGATAATTAAATGGCCGAAAATCATTTTTAAAAAAAGAACGTTTTCCACACGAATGGCACAGGAGAATAACGAGGCATATCTACCAAAAATATTACATATCATAAATATGTTTTTCCTTCATCCATCTTATTGATCATTAATCTTTATAATGTTCAACGTCTACATATGACTAAATCCAATTTAATATACTGGTACTTGCAGATAATAAGAATATTATAAAATTTGATTTTGTTTAAATCAGCGCCATTACCATTACAATTCTAAAACAGCTACAGAAGGCTTAAAATGTACGGCGTTCTCTTCATAACATCTGTCAAAATGTCAAACCAAAGGATAAGTTCGCAGAGAACAAACAATAAATCTAGTGAATGTTAAATATCAAATTCAAAAATTCGCCTGAAATCAAAGTGTTGCCATACAAAAAAATCAGTGTGGAATTGTACAAAATTAGTAAAACATTATCGGAGACGGGACATTTTCACGTAGGGACGTCACGAGCCCAAATAATGGATTTATTTATTTAAAAAACTGTACATTTCTAAACATTTTTACTAACATTTTCGTAATCTTAGTAAAAAAATCTATTCACACGATTTTTCCCAAGTCGTTATGAAATCCATGCAAGTGGCCTATTGAAAAATCATTAACTTTCATCCCTTTCGTGATGATTTGGAATTTGGTACCGCCGGCGCCGGCCCCGGGAACCATTTATTGGATAACCAACACTTCTGCCACAGGTGTGGTTTGTCTGGGTCTTGGCGGCGGATGCGTCTGCCCACCGACTGCGAGGCAGGCCGGATAGGAAGGGACTGGTTGAGGGAGTTGTTTGGTCTCGCCTGCAAGAGTCTCTCAGAAAGACTCAGACTCTTTCATGACTTTTTTTGAAAACTTCATGTACAACTTTATACGTAACTGAAAAATACAATTAGATAGACTAACTAACTAACTAACTAACTAACTAACAACTAACCATCACGCCGTTTCCCCGCAGGGGTAAACAAAGAGGACCGACCGCCAAACAACTCGATCTTGGCACACACTCCTTGCCTCGTTCACCTTCATACATCGTCTCATACCTGCTCTTCTATTATTCCGACTCTTCACATGGCCCGACTCAAGTATCTGAGTCACTTGGTCGTGCCGTGTCTTCCTCGGGCGTCCCCGACTTCTTCTACCATTCACATTTGCGTCATATATTCTTCTTACACTCCTTTCCTCGTTCATTCGCTCTACATGCCCAAACCATCTGAGCGTCCCTTTCTTAATCTTACTCATTACGCTTCCATTCTTAGCGGATCTCCACATTTCTCACACGATCATACATGGTTTTACCACAAATATGCCTCAGGGATCTCATAAGACGTTAAACAAGGCTGCGTAATGTCACCGTGTTTATTCAATCGATACTACATGCAAGAATTGAAAGATATGGGACTGGACGCGAAATTGAGTAATCTGGAAGTATTAGATAGACAAACTTACCTATTATAAAGGTTATTGTCACTACACTTCGACGTACACTATATATTCATTATTAAAAAAATTGTAAAACTTGACTGGGTGAATATTAATTAAACCTAGCTTACTTTAACTCTACGTGCAGGCAGGTACATTAGAGCTAGGTTATTAAAAATCAACCCTTAACAAATAAGTGTTTTTACTATAATACATCTATTTTCAAATGTCTTTTAAAACTTTAAAAAATGGATGGACTTAGGATTGAATATTCCTACGCAGGCACTGGAGTCGACGTCACTACAAACTGAGCCAAATCCCGATTTGTTAAGACCGACGTTCGTACGCGTGTGTATGATTATAATTGCCCCCAAAAGCTGATAGAATGCAATTATGCATTATCAACAAAGATTCTACCTGATGAGTTTCAGCTCGATCGGATGTCGATTAGTGGGTTAATTTCCAGTTCCAATATTCCGTGTTCATTCATACAATTCAAACAAGAAACAAAAGTGAAATTCAAATAGATATATTTAAAAATAGATCCCATAAAATGGTAACTTTTGGTCATATTACCCACACAGGACATGCCTTAGTGGGTTCCTATTACTTACTTTTGTTTTATAATGTCATTGTCATTATTTTTTTTACGCGAATGTAATTTTTTTTTTATTGTAAAAAATGAGTTTAAAAAATAATGTAAGAAAAGGTTAGTGGCGTAAAGGTTTAATAAATAATAAAAAAAACTATTCTAATGTATAAAATGTTATGTATTGTTATACTAAAATGGTTTACTTTGCTCTTATACAGTCAGTGTTGCAGTACGGTATAGTTGCATGGGAAGCATCTATAAGAATAATCTGTATCCGATAGTAACAACACAAAAAATGATCATCAAAGTTATTATTAAAAAACCAAAAGTTTTCCCAACCAGGTAACTTTTTGAAAAATTTAAGGTCCTGCCGGTTTCAAAACTATTTAAAAAATGCTATTTTAACAGTTTTTAAAGAATCTGAAGTGTCCTCAACACGAAGTATAAGACCTAGAACATCTGGGAACATACTCGTATATGTACCCAGATGCAACACGACAGCTGCACAACACCATTTTGAATATGTAGACCCAAAGCTGCTTAACGATCTACCCGATACAATAAAAAGTGAGAAAAACTATTATAAATTTAAAAAGAAACTCACGTTGTATTTTTACAGATAGGCAACAGATTGACTTATTTTTTTATCGATGATTTTCAGATATATTCTGTTGCCAATATTTTGTTGATATTCTATTTCTATAATATATGTATTTTTCTTATTGTATAATATTTTGTAATATCTTACAGTATTTTTGAAAGTATTTTATTTCCATTTTGTAACTATACATTATCTATAAGCAGTTCTATATATATAACATGAGTATATAGAATAGCTCCCCAGTTTGACCGGAGAATATTTCTCTACTAATTGGGTAACCAAAAAACTGATGAATGATATTTAAGATGAAGTCATAGTAAATAATGCAAAATCATATGTCTTTGTTTTGAAAATTTGATCGCTTAAAAGTATTGTAGATGCTTCAATTAAATACTGCGTGTAGAATATACCTTGGCCCTTAAAAATATCGGTCATTTTTTTAATAAGTTTTTTAATAAGCCTATATTTCAAGTCCAAACTCTCCTATTTATAAACCCCTTTTCGGATATGGTTTTATTGTGTAATGTGGCAAATTCAGTTTATTTTATAATAATCGCAAAAAAAATTGATATTTACTCCCAATCTTCCCAAAATAAAATAAAATATGCATTTTCGCGTTGATATTTTACAATACGGCCGCTAGTCGACGAATTCGCTTATTCAAAGTGACCCCTATGGCGTCCACCGAAGAACTACTGTCCATGGCACAGTAGTGAACTAGTGGATCGCCTTAATGAAATGGTATTGTAATTGTGAATATTTTCTTTTTTTCTAAAAAAAAAAAAAATTGTCTTTCGTCGTGACCCAATGTATATAATCAATTTGAGACATCAGGGAGCACTACCTAAACACATAAACATCGTACAAAAAACAACAACACATGCAGGCGTTGGTAATTACTGAACAATGAATGGATTCTTTGCTACAACCAAATACTAATCGACAACCGATGTACGAATAATTTTCGCACATTTTCATCAAATAACCGCGAAATAAATGAAGAAGCTATTGGTCCCGCGCTCGTATTACCATAATGTCAACACAACCGTGATATTTCTCCTGACACGAGGAGACACGGGTGTTTTGATTCCAATAAATGTCGCCATTTCAACGACACAAGCTCACGGCACAAGGCCGGGCCCCGGGCCCCGGGCCGGGTCGTGTGCCAAACATTACACTGACTTAATGTGGCTTTACCGTTAATTGGATTCTGAATTCGCGGGTCAACGAACCAAAGGACCAAAGAATGCAAATCGGTGATTATTCACCGAGAGAATCCGAGAGGCGGATTTCTTTCGGTGTTTTAAATTGATTCAATGCCAATATTGATAGTTTTATATTATTTATTTTTAATTAACGTGTTGGGAAATTAATTAGAGTAGGTTCTATCCTGATTTATCTATGATCTGAAAAATTGATAGGGGAAAACCGCGTAGCTCGACGTAAGTTATAGCTTTTTTTATACCTATACAAAATTATGAAACTCGTTTTAACTAATGTTGAATCAAATATATATTTTTAAATGTTTCTTGTTGGAATTCCTTCTTCTTTATTCTTAATACGCGTAGATTATTGAAATGACACATCGTTTCAGCTTAATTACTGTAAGAAAAAAATGTTCAAGTTGCGTAAATGGAAAATAATGCTTCTTTAATCTTTGCAAATTCGCTTTGTGGCATCATTTTAATTGAATGAAAACAAATCACTTTGTAGAATACTACCTATTTAATCAAAATTATCAACATGTTTCAAAACCAATGATTTCTTTATTTTTTTTTATTTTTTTTATTTTAGTTTACTAAGGAAACAAACAGTTATACATATTTTCATAATAGAGTAACATATTACATGGTTGCATTAACCAGCGAAGTTTCCGCTAAAATTTATAATATATGTATATATAAACATAGATTAAAACATAAAAGAAAACATAAAGTGGTAGAAAAAAAAGAAAAATATATATATGTACAACAGAAATGAAAAAAAAATACACAAATTAAAGCATGTGGGATATGTAAATCATCCAAATATTATTATTATTATAAAAAGAAGGAAAACCAACATAATGAAAATGAAAAAAAAAATAACATGCAGCAGGGGTGGAGAGTTCATAATTAACAATTTGTTTTGATTTTTTCTATTATGAATTTAATAAATTGGCCTGAGGACAAATGGAAAATATCAGCGTCGTAAAAGATATCATTGTATTTTGTGCACGTCCTTCAGAGAAATGAATGTTGTGTGTAATTTGTTTTTGAGTGTGGGATGTGGAATAGTTGTTTTGACCTTGTGTTTCTTATTGGACAGTGGAAATTAATGTGTTCTAGAAGATAGTTGTTGTCAACAACGTTGTTAATGATTTTGAATAGAAATTTCTGGTCGGATATATTTCTTCTCTCTTCTAAGGTTGATAAATTATGGAATGTTAATGAGTCTTTTAGGCTTTCTGATGTTCGAAAGGATTTAAAGTCTAAGTGTTTCAGTATCTTTTTTTTAATTCTTTCTAACCAGGATGAAATTAAAATGAAAGGAAAATAATGCGTTTAAATTCCATTTTCGTAGAAACCACTGGTATTGTGAGGCGGATATGGGTTCCGCCGCCCCGGGAACCGTTTATTGGATAACCAACACCCCTGTTATAGGTCGCTCCAAGTGTTTGCTACCTTTGGTGACTTAGTAGGGGTGTCCGGGTTCATGAGGTAAGATTTGTCTAGGTCTTGGCGGCCAATGCGTTTGTCCACTTTCTGCATGGCGGGCCGGATCGAGAGACATTGGTTGAGGGAGACCTAACCTAAATATCTCCAGCCGCTCTCTCTCGACCTATCGCACCGCAGTTGGAGGGATGAATTCATACGTCCGTCACTCCTGGATACATTTTACCCCCAGATTCCTACCTACCCTCATACCCTTGACCTTCCCGTAACTTCCTCCCCTTCCTTTTCCTAAAAAGACCCCCCACATAGCATCTCCAAAGATGACATATACCCTGAGGGAAATTATTTTCCGCAGGGCTTCCTGTGTGGAGCTTTTTATATATTATTTAAATAATATATGAAAAAAAGATAAACTTTACTGACGGACTATCAGAAAGGGTTTTTCCTTCTTCGATCGTATATTATTTATTAACATTTAAAAAGTCCAAGTATTTATTATAACTAATAACTAGACCATTAAATATGGTTAGTTCGGCTAAAATTCTACTAATGTGTTGACTTGGGGTTCAGGACATCTGTCCCAATGATGGGCAATAGGAGGCTGCCCGAAATGTTTAAGAAGGGGAAATATTCGTAAAATGAATCAAGATTCAACACACACCAAAAGTCAATCCCTTATAAAGTTATGAAGCAAACGAGATGAAATTGCCAAAATTGTAAAAAAATTGTT
The DNA here is from genome assembly GCA_917880885.1 of Limnephilus marmoratus. Classification (NCBI taxonomy): domain Eukaryota; kingdom Metazoa; phylum Arthropoda; class Insecta; order Trichoptera; family Limnephilidae; genus Limnephilus; species Limnephilus marmoratus. The sequence continues at coordinate 30,358,904 of OU862912.1, read as the reverse complement.
CACAAATAAGAAAAATATCAAATAATATTTGTGGTAAATCTCGATGTAATTCATTTGACATATTTCGAAAAACGGAATTTGAATAAAAAAGTCGGTTGTAAGTGCCTGACTAAGTTTGATAAAGCCTCTGAAAAATTAAATGATTTAAATTAATTTAATGGGCCGTATTCATAAAAAAAATATTTTAGATTTCACGGCCAAAAGTATTATCGTTATTAATTTTTTGGGTGTTATGCCGTGTTGCGCTACCTCATTCTTTAGCCAACGTTTCGGAAAGCATTATTGTGTCCATCATCAGGGCAGATGTGTCAACGTTTCGGACTGCGTTACACTGTCCATCATCAGGGCAAATGTACCAACGTTTCGGACATCGTTACAGTGTCCGAAACGTTAAAGTGTTACAGTGTCCAAAAATAAATAAAGAAAATAAATTAATTTAACCTAGTTATTTTATTAACTTCTGATTTTGTAAAAAAATAAATAAAAATCGAACGTTATTAATAGCCTAACGTCTGCGTGGTTGAATTTCAGAACCCGGTTTCGATTGCATGTCTGACGCCACGCCTTACACGCCGCGTTACAAATAACATCTGTGTACGTGGATTTTAAGATAAAGCTACCGTTGTAATTCGGTTTCTAATTCAATAATTCGTCACAAGATGTCACTACTTCCGTCGGCAAGACGCCTAGGGACGTGCCCTACCTAGGCATAAGTTCTACGAATTTTTGAACCTGGAGTATCTCCCGAATATGGAATGATTGACGGTAATACTCAGTTATATCAAGCGGCGGTATATTAAATATGACGTCATCGCCCGTCCCGGTTACTTTGTCCAATGACCAATGACCAGCCATCACTGGTTGACACGTTGACAGTGGATACGAGGAACGGGTTAATTTTTGAACCAGTTCCTATTGGATTTAAAAAAGGTCACCAACACTAACTGGGCGAAGCCGAACCAAACACCGCCCGCAAGGCCTAGTAGTAAAAACCTGCGGAGCGGGTTTTTAGCTGCTAGTAACAATAGTTACGCATATCCAAATAAAAAAATACCAATTGATATAATAACACTGCTTTATTATTACGTTCCTGTATTAGCAACAGTTGATCACTGTGTGGGAAGATAATATTATCATAGTTCATATTATTATAAATACACTTCATACCTAAATTATGTACGTTACTTTTATTGGGTTTTGTTATGAAACTATCAAGCGGACATTTTATTTGGCTATTATTTTGATAGTAACTTACCAAATATTTATGTCATAATTAATTTGACGATCATCGTATTCTATAACTTTTTTTATATTGGTATGTTGTCATTAAATTCTAGAAAAAAGTAAGAAGGTAGTATGAATATGTTAAGAGCGTTTAACCAGCCAGCGGACGAAAATCCACATTTCGTCGAAAGTTGTTCTTACGATCGTGCAGGGCGGTTACAATGAGAAAGATTAATTATTCTCCGTACCAGCTTTTTAAAATTATAACTCAATATCGAATTTATTTCAATCCAAATTAGCTTTAATTTATACCTTCATCCAAAAATGCTGAAAGGCGTGATGATAAAACTATTAAAATAATGTACTTTTTGTAATTATTTTTTGATTATAAGTATTTAGCATTTTTCAATAATGTCTAAATTTAATAAGAATGTAAAAAAATCTGAAAGTTTGTAAGTGCGCAAATAAATACACAAATGGATCAATTTTCGTCAAGAAACACATGTACGTACATATTTTTTAATGATTTTATTGAAACTAAAATTAAAATTCTAAAATATGCGTTCGCTAGATAATGTATTGATTTATTTTACCACATGATTATATTATTTGAAATGGGTGTGGTATAATACAAAATCTTTTTTGAAAATTTAACAAATCTGCCAACGACCTATGGAATAACCTTATTATAATAAAAATTCAAAATTTTTCTCAAAATTTATTACATGCGAATGCTAGATAAAAGAACAATCTTTCGAAATCCATTTATAATTTTTTGTGGAAAAGAGTCAATACGTCTAAAATCTGATTTGAAAATGACATATTTCTGGTTTTCTCTGGTAATGCCCTCTTAACCCCTCAGGCTTCTGGCATATTCTGTCAAAAGCTCGGATTATATCCACTTTGCAATAAAATTCAAATTCACTAAATAATTGTGAAAATATCCGAAAACTAAAAACTGAAGGTAATGGAATACGATTTCTAATTTAATTATTAAAAATAAATATATTTTTTTAAGAATACATAATTTTTTAATGCATACATAATAAAGTTTTATAAATGGCTCACTTTATTTTTTTAACTAAAACTATTGATAACGAAACAAAATAAACACACACGACCATTTTATTAGATTATAACCGTTGTAGTCACCTCAATTTTCATGTAAAAATAATTAATAAAAAATTCTTTTTTTTCCAAATTGCGGTCGGAAACTTTGGTTTCACAGAGGTAAACATCTTAATTCTTCTGTGGCTAACTTTTAGACTTAAACATAAAGCGTGGTGTTTTCTCTTTCTAACACAATTTATATCTCTTCTTCTAACACAGCAAACTTATTTTGTGGCACCATTATGATTGAAATTAATAGATTACTTCGTTTTTACCACTTTTATTGTTTATAAAACTGACATGTTTTTGTCACAAAAATGCACAAAAAGTGCACAATTTTTTTTTAATTGTTCTATATTGCCCCTCGACCCTTAAACATCATTTCTTTCTAATTTTATTATTGTTTATGTCGATTATTTTTCTCTATTACCTGTATATATATGTCTATTTTTAAATTAGTTCTGTCAAAACCCCGAAGAAGTCAGCTTTGCTGACGAAACATGTCGGTTTTATAAACAATAAAAGTGGTAAAAACGAAGTAATCTATTAATTTCAACAATTTATATCATTTACCTCACCATAAGCTATTCCAAAAAAAAAAAACGAAAAAATTAGTCAGCGGGGATAAATATATATTTTTTATGATAACGCGTGAGCGTGTGTGCAAGTACGTTCATTTGTCAAAATAATTTTTGTCTAGTCTTATTTTTCTAATTGAAATTCCTTACGCGTTTTCTGTATATATTTGTCTGTATTTCAGAAGCAAACAAATAAATGAGTCACCAATGTTAGACTAGTGCGTCAATATTAGACAAACGGTGAAAAGACAGCGGGTCATAGATCATAAATACCCATTTGTCAATATATTCAGCATCAGTACATGTGATGCAATATTAAGTGTGTGAAATATACAAAACTTTAATATTTTAACCTGTGATCTGGCGTGGTAGGAGTGAATTTAATGCCATCAACGTTTACTAAATTTCTAGGAATAAAATGCACAAGAACCTAAAATTTTGTTAATCAATTTTTTAAACTAAACCCAGCTTTGACCACTGATGTACCGGTTATAATCGGTATTCCTATTGAAAACATAAATTATAACTACTTGATGAAAGAATTAAATATATTAAATCTCTCAGATCGAAGAATTGTATCCGACTTAATATTTATGTTCAAAATTGTAAATGGTAAAATAGACAGTCCTGATTTAACTAAGCTCATCGAATTTCATATACCCACTAGAGCAACTCGCTCCAAAATCTTGTTTCAATGTAACAACAACAGGACTGAGTACACGAAACACTCGCTTTTACCTAGATTATATGAAGTTAGTAATAGATACGCAGATGTGGCGGATCTATTTAGCTGAACGGAAGCTAGGTACAAGAAGGCTATTCTATCATATATCTTCAATCAATATTAATTTTATTTATACTATAGTATTGAATGTAATTGTAGCCTTTTGTGTCATTTCTTAATCAAATGCCACAATTACCTTAACTCTTTTTTATAATTATTTTTTATGTACCTACAACTAATATTTTGTGACATGTAATAGGTATATTTATACCGTTAATAAATAAATAAATAAATAAATAAATAATAAGAAATAATTTTATTTATATTGAAACTGCTATATTTATTATTATTATTTTTAATATGAATATCACACAAGAGCCCAATTGGCCGGTGAAACTATCACATCTCCAATTGGATTATGTTGTGTGAAAAACCTGGCTATTCACATCTGTCCACCGAACATGGCGAAAGCCTAAGTCTAAAATCATAAATGGCGAAAGCCATTTTAAGCAATCTTTCCTTTATGAATTGTGATCTTTCACTAGGGCAATATTCAAAGTATCTGCCACTCTGGAACGTGCCGCAAATATACTAAAATATTATTTTCAATTATTACACTGTGAAACAACACAAATTCTTCAAGCTGAAATTTACTTGCATACGCCGAAATTTGATCCCGTGATCTACGAATTTGTAGCCAATGATAGTAACCACTCAACCGCTCAACCACGGAGGCTATCAATTATTGTTATATTATGTGAAAAGCGTTTGTATCGTTTACTTCAATAAAGTATCGGAAGAATTCAAATACTCATCGACTTGTAGGTATAGCCAATTCTTATCAATAGATTTTCCTCTGAACACTAAGTATTGTAGACCGAGTTTTTAGTGTTATACAATATAGTTAGGTTATGTTAGTAGATTAAGTGGGTACTCACTGTATAGGCACGACCCATGACGTCAGAGTGTGACGGTCAGCACATGAGGAGGAAGCTCAGTAAAGCCCCACTTGTTGCGGATGATCTCCTCGCCAATATGTCGAAATTCCTGAAAACCCAAATATAAAATATTGTTGAAACAGCATTTAAACAAAAATAACATAGGCTAAACTATAAAACTGCAAATTAACCCCATTTGAACTTGCTCTAACGCAAAAAAATGTAACTGTCCAACTACCAGTTGGACTAAAGATCTCTCCATGTTGTCAGGATAAAAGAAAAGAAATGTAAGAAGATCTGAAGAGGCTGATCGTTGCTAATCACTCCAGATGCAAGGATAAATAAATGGTTAAAAATCACAAACATTTTTTTTATTTGGTTGAGTCTTGAGCAAATTGAAGGTCAAGTTGAAGAATAATTGATTGATACAGTGCTGATTTCAAACAGCATGGAAGATGTGTCGTGTCTGGAATAGATGAAGTATATATGAATAATGAGTTAATGATGCTTGTAAGTCTGATATCATGGTGTTTGAAAGAGAGTGTACGAAAACAGTGATCAATATACTTGTGAACGTTTAATACTTGAAGGAGGTACATGAGTTTCTGTGTATGTGCACGAGAAAGATGAAGGATTAATGCAGTAGAAATGCGATCCCTGGAGATGTAAGTATGGTACATGTGGCATAAATACATGTGGAATAAACAATGTATGATCGTGTGAGAATTGTGGCGATTCGCAAAGAATATACGGCTGATATAAGCGTGATAAGTAAGATTAAGGAAGGGACGCGTAGACGGTTTGGGCATGTATATAGAAGTAGGTAGAAGAAGTAGGGGGCGCCTATGAAAGATACGGCACGATCAGATTATCAGAGTCGGAATGTCATGTCAAGAGTCAAAATATCAGAAGAATGTATGAGACGGTGTAATGTGAATGAGGCAAGGAGTGGGTGTCAATACCAAGTTGTTTCTCGGTTCGTCCTCTCTGCGTACCCCAGAGAGGAAACGGGGTGATGATTCGTTAGTTGACCAGAGTTGACTGTGGAACATACGAAAGAAGAAGATTGTGGAACAGTATCACTGATCCAGCCAACTATATACATTATACATCCAACATCATATACCTACACTGCAAGAATAATCGAAACAATGACAAAATCAACCAATTCAAACATGTATTTAATCATTTCAAGCAATGTTTCAACGATTCTGCTTGGTGGTCTTTGGCGTTTCATGTTTCTTCCACTAAGCTATTCTCAATGGTAGGCAACATGCTATTAGGTCGTGCCAACTTGTTGGTGAAAAAAACTAACAATGTTACATCTGTTCGTGATTAACGAGACAATCTATTCGATAGTCTGCCGTTTTAAAATTCCATAACGACATTAATTAATTCCGAATCAACGCGGATTATCAGAAACAAGATATTTGGTAAATCTTGTTAGTAATCAATAACCCAAATAGGTTGGGATCAATGCATGGCGATATAATTCGATATCGTGATATTAATTTACAGTATTAGTAGTAATAATAATGTAATAATGTATACAAGACCTAACTCGGTAAGGGACAATTGAAAGGTTGCTCGCGATTGGCATAATAGAGATGCCTATTCAGAAATGATCGATGGTTTTAAGAATCGATATTGTAAAAATATGACATGTGTGTGTATAGGATGTACATATGTTTCTGACTTTGTTCGGTGTCTTTTTTTGTAGTGTTTCACAAAAGTGTATCTTTTAAATATTTTTTTTTACATTGGCTCCACACAGTAAGCCTTTGGGAAAAAAATCCCTCAGGGCCCGTATCATCTTAGGGGATGCTGTGTGGAGGGTCTGTTTAGAGAAAGAAAGAAGAGAACGTTCTGAGGGTCCAGGAGAGACGGACGTATGAATCCATCCCTCCCACTACGATTCAAGGCGATGGGTCGGAAGAGTTTGGCTTGAAAGGTCCAGGTTAGGTCTCCCTCAACTAGCCTTTCCCAATTCAGCCCACCACGCAGTAGGTGAGCATATGCATCCGCCGCCAAAACCTAGATAAACTTCATTCCTGCTAAGTCACCAAATGTAGCGAATCACTTGGGGTGACCTATGGCAGGGGTGTTGGTTAACCAATAAAAGGTTCCAGGATCGGCGATACCTAATTGAAAAGCCTCCCAAATTGAAAAATTTGTTATTACATAAACGTTACATTTAAGAATGCTTTGAAATTCCAGCGCTGAAATTCAAGTTCAAAAGAAAAGAGAACAGTGCATATTTATTTGTATTTCCTTCGACCATGCAATGACAGTATCTGTTGATGAAGAACAAATAACAACGGAGCAACTGTACATCAGAACCTGTAAACAAGCTTAGGGCTTTTGTAAGCAGTTATTTTCGTTGACAGTGATGGATTTGTCTACCCACTTGTTTGTTTACTTATTCAAAACCTTAAGCCAATTCTTATTCAATTCTTGCCGTGCTAGCCGGTTAACTGTTACGCGAGAGTACATTTAAATACAAAGCCCTTCGTAGGACGTAAAGATTTTTTTCCTGTTATTGCTTAACTTTTATTTGAGCAATGCTGATCTAGAATGTTGTCAGAGGTTTAAGATATTTAAACATTTAAATTTCTGTCACACCGCGTCATCCTCGTCTATCATAAAAAGTGGGGTGCCACAAGGCTCGCATCGTGGACCCATTCTCTTTAACGAACTTATAAATGATGGTACCAATATATTATTCAATCGTATTTATATTTTGAGGTTTGCAGATGTTTTGAATATTTACCGAATCATTTACAATACGAATCTCATTAACTTTTCGGTTGGTGTATCGAAAACAAATTAAAACCAAATGAAAAAATGTCGTGAGACCTGGGAATAACGTGACAAGAAATCAGCATTTGTTTCTCACCAACCCAGTAAAGTAATGCGAATTTTGGGTTTTCGTGTTAACAATTTCAAAAGAATTCAAAAATTTAAACATCGAAATATTTACAAAATACCAACACAACGAAAATATTACATATAAAAAATGACTAGCTTCTCTAGGACTTGAATTCGATAAAAAAAATTGATAATTCGACGTGAAAAAATAAATAACTCTGATTTAAATTTTTAAAAAATTGAGTGAAGTTAACACACGGTAGAAGCGAAGTTTATCAAAACAATCTCAACCAAGGAGTCTTGAAAAGTGAGGTCATAATCAAAGCAGCCAATGAGCGCAGACCTGGCGCCATTTCCGTTTTATATCTTAACCAACAGGAGCCTTGATAGGAGCTGTATGCGTCATTTCCGTTTCATCTGAATTTCCAATCACAACGGGGCTATAGAAGTTTCACTTCAAAAAAGCATTTAAGATTTCAAGGCAGGCACTATATAAAAAAAAATTGAAAAACCAATTTTTCATCGGTTAAACATACGAAAAATAGATCCTACTCAATTTACTTGGTTTAACGTGTTATCGATATTATCATCTAGCTATCGGGATTGCATTAGAAATACAAAAAAAACGTGTTTTGACTTGTATCGGTATTACTTTCAATAGCGTTATATTATATGGTGTTAAGCAAAGATATTCTAATACAGAAGAGATATGCTATGGTGTCCGCGCAACTGTCGCCGGACTACGCGCTAATTAGCGTAGTTTTCATACAAAAAGAGTTTGTTCATTTCGTTGATTTTTTGAAAATGTGCATTAATATTGGTTAACAATATATTTTGAATAAGGAAAGAATTCGTTCATTTAGTTTAACGTTCGTTTGGTTTATTCGTTAATTATTTGTTCTTTCAGTTTATTTGTTAATTGGTAAACAATATCGGCGACACCCGGAAGCGCAGACCCACATAGTAAAAACAGCAGATAGCACATCTACTTATATTCCAATATCTTTGGTGTTAAGGGACATACTTGACTTACTTAACCAGTGATTGCTGAAATTATTTGGAGTAAAAAATGTAAATAAAATTTTTTGTTTTTTAAATTTGGTTTTCTTCAAAATCAAACAAAAAAAATCATTCGCATGGCTTCATTGGTCACCATCGTTGAGTAACCGCCCAACCTCTTACCCCGCACCCAACTGTTTTTTTTGTTTGTTTAAAAAAAACCATAAAAAATGTCGTCAGTGACCAAAATTTCATTTACATTTTTTACTCCAAATAATATCAGGAATCACTTATTAAAGTAAGTCAAGTACGTCCTTTAACACCCTGTATATATTATTCATATGTTGGTGGATTCATCACATACCTAAGATTCACTACCATATTCCAGTGGACTACAGAATATTAATCAGTTTTTTAATAACGCAAATTTTTGGCGATTCAATACAGTTGACGTGACCCAAAAATAAACATGCGGTTACTTGTGTTGTTTACAATCGAGTATAATACTTTGATTGAAGATATGAAGTTTTTTTTTAAATTGAGACTCATCGCAAAAAAATGTTCGAGGTGAGCCCGTCGTTTGTCACTGCGTCTAGATTCTATAACGGTTGCTTGAAATGGTTTTAGTCAGGATAAATAGCCAAAAACATTCCCCACCTTCCTCTCCCTCATCTTCTTTCCCTCCCCACTACCTTCAGCCTCACGACATACTCCAATTGGGAATGTCAAGCATCACTGGCTCCTGGCGGTTGGTTGTTGTTAAAAAACAATTGAAACGTGTGACTCGTTTTTATCATTTAATAACTCTACAATTAACTGCTGCATCAGTGTTTTTGTCATACCTAATTAAAAAAAATGTACAAAATTTTTACCTCTCCGAACTATGTTTGCCTAAAATGCATGCACTTTGGCTGCTACGAACTGGTTGAGGGTGACCCTTTGACTAGACATAGCTGGACTCTTTGGACACATCCCCTCGCACCATAGCGGGAAGGATGGATTCATACGTTCGTCACTAATGGACAAACTGTCCTCCAGATTCCTTTTTCCTTCCAAAACTTCCCTTTCTTCCTTTATTTAAAAAGACCCCATACAGCATCTCCAAGATGTTGTAAGCCCTGAGGAAAACTATTTTATGCGGTGCTTTCTGTGTGGGGTTAAAGTTAAAAAAAAACCTTCATCACCACACGGCCTTTGCCTAAAATGAATTTTCAGTACATGGTTTTCATCTAAAATAAATTCTAAAGTGCAAGTCTATGAAAGTAAAGTAAAGTTTTAGTTTAAAATATAACGGCAAAGTATAGTGGCAAAGAGGATGTTACTTTTTAGGGGTGTACACTTGTACACATTACACGCGTGTTCATGTTTCATTACGTACGTTATTATACGTGTTTTGTTTTCACATTCTGAGAATAGAGGGTCAATAAGCATTTAACATTGAATTTGACATCTAAAATAACCGCAAAATTATTGTATGCAGGTATGAACACTTCCTCTCAAAAAAAATACTTCACATCCTTTAAAATCATATTTATTATAAGAAAAATTACTTCAATTTTATTACAAAATTATTCAAATGAATGCAAGCTTTTATAATCAACATAAGCAATATAAATTAACAAAAATTTAAGTCAGACTATAAACAAATCTGAACTATGCGTGCAGATCATTAATAATATTTATTTATTCGTTAGTAATGCTGTAAATTAAAAATGGATTAAATAAATAAGTATATTTGTAAAATAAAACAAAAAAATCATTTCGTTTTACAATTAAGGTAGGTGGGTTTAAGACCTTCATAGGCGGGGCACTCTTTTACCGAGGCCTCTATTCGAATATTTATCATAATTTCATTACTCTTGGACGTACCAATCTGCATAATATTATGAATTACAATTATTTAAATGAATCTTAGACAAAGCTGGGTAGTAGCAAATTGTATTGCACTGGGAACTTAGTTGTATTTTCAATTAGAAACTTAAAATATCTATGAAAGCCATAAAAAGTTTCCAGGCCCTAAAAGATTCCTATAGGTACTCCTGGGCACTTTGCCTAGACAAGGAGATGAACGTAAAATTATGTCTAAATTATTTGTTATTTTCTCTTTATATTCGTAGAAGGTCGTAGAAGGTTATTTACCACTTAAGCTTATTTAGCACTTAAGTGAACCATCACATAACTTCGTTACATAAATTAACTATTATGTATTAAGACTTCCATAAGTTACTTCCCAATTCAAACATGAGAAATGATTTCTCTATTGAATTGGGTATGATGTTTACAAAAATATACATTTTGTAACTAGCTTTAATGACGAAAAAACCATCTCTATTGTTTAATCTATTATATTTGTGTATTTTAAATAATAAAGATATATTTTTTTAAAGTTGAGGAACGACTGCGTGGCAATTATCAAACAAAACTTAAAATTTGAGACCAAAATACTTAAACAAACTAAATAATTATTTTTTAAATCAAAATGCATAGCAAACATCTAGTACGATTTTCGCTATTTTTATTATTTTTTTTAAATTATAAAATATATGCTATTTAAGTATTAAATTTTCCATGATTTAAGATAATTACAAAAAAAACTTTTTAAACATTATGAAATAGGAAATAAAAAAATTCAAATGATTGAATTTTACTCACATTTCTATGGGCATAAATTTAAATTACAATCTTTTTACGTAGACACAAAAATTACTCGTATGTAAATTAGTTTTTACCAAAAAAAAAAGAAACGTTTTTTTTCAAGTCCTTTTTTGTACCCATTTTTTATTTTATTTTTCATTATATTATATACGATAAGATAATTTTTTAAAAAATTGCAATATACTAAAAAAATAGCATAGTTTCGTCAAAAATCATGCAAAATTGATTTCCTTAAAGACCCAAATTAATACCATAATTTCAATTCATATTATCCATATTAGATATTTGCTACACTTTTTGATTAAGTTTCAGTTTGGTTGGATATTTTTGCCTCAAAACCAAATTTAGGTTTTGTACAAGTTCCTAAATGGAAAACTATCACCATTCATAATCTGACGTTGCTTGAGAAAATGGATTCAAAAGCCAGGTTCTTCCAAGCCTTTCTATAATCCAACTCCCACCTTCTGTAATCTTTTCTGCTTCTCAATATACCCCATTTGCTCCAGACGGTTGGAAGCAGTTGGGACTAATGCGATATTCAAATCTTAAAAAGGTTCAACGATTTGTTCCACTACGATCAATTTTTTAACGGTTCAACATAAACATAACATGATTTTTATATGAATCATAAAAAGATTCCTACATTTTTTTTATTTGCGGGTATTTAATTTATTCATAACAGTACGCAGTTTCTTTGTTCAAAGAGTTTTTTTTTTTGTTTGACAGATCAACGCACGAATTAGAATTTGTAATGATGAATGTTTAATAGTAGTTCTTTGCGGTGAGGATAATTCGGCGAACTAAAAAACATGGGCAGACCGCATACCGCAGTTTTTAAACCAGAAGCCGAAATATTCGGCGGTTTTATCTACGTCATTTAATTTTGAAGTAATAACATTATTTATACATAATAAAAAGTTTGCTTTGTTTAAAAGACACATTTAAAAGAAATTCATGAGATACCTATTCCATACTATTGATGTTTATGAATAGGTTATATGGTCAAATTATTTTGATATGTCAGTGCAATAACTATTAGTGATTATAGTGCACCACTCCAAATGTAGGTATATAATTTCATTTATATCCATACACAGTTTTCTAAAGTTTTCAAGGCTTATTAATTTTAGGGATAATTCGCCTCCCGATAGCATGAAATGAACAAACTTTAGGTAAAGCTTTAAAAAAAATTTATGACGAGAAGTTCTAACTTCAAACTATATATTTTATACTTACCTATACGTGAGTTAATCCCACTTTGAATTTCAATGTTTTTTTTTTAATTGGAATAAGTTGTGTGAAGAATTCAGTCAAGTAATAAAGTTGGTCAACTGCGTATGTTAGAATATTTTTTTTATTTCAAAAATCGGAACTGATTTGTCAAGAACCAAGAATTTAGACTATCCCGTAATTTTTCACTGGTCTGCGCTAGTAGCGCAATGCAAGCGAAAAAGTCACGTGATATTATAATTTTAAAAATGTAAAAAACAGGATGTTAAAATTCCAATTTTTTTTCTAATTTTGAAAAAAAAAATTAACTTAAATTCGAAGCAAATTTGAGTTCATTGAACCAGGCACTATCACGGGGCACTCAGACAACCAAAATTAGTTCATTTAATGATTAACGCCTGTCCTAGTTCAATCATTAAAGTGCCAACTGAGTGCTAACATAATTTTTGTAAATAATAATAATTTAACAATTAATCCGAATTTAATACAAATACCGTCTAAAACTAACAAAAAAAGTCTTATAGGTAAGCCCAGATTCGAAAAAAGAGATTATGAACACATTCCGAAAAGTACAGGAAAAATTGTAATTAATTGTTTAATAAAACTGGTACCTACATACCTTCCGATTTCTATCGTGAATACCTCGTGAAATAATTCCAACGGAAGATGGTTCTAATTGCGTGCAAGTATTTAACTTTCAGAACGTCCGCGCGCGTGCGCAATGGAGCAACTACTGCACACTGCAGTGGATGGTACTGCACACTCCAAACTGTCACTGTCAACTGTCAGTGTCAGTGTCACTGTCACTGTCAGCGCGATGGAACGACAGCTCTAACTGGACTATCACCGGGAGCAGGGTGGAGCAGTAGGGTGGGGCGGTCAAGGTCACGGCTTTCTAGCTCATGCGGGGTTACCAGACACAGGGAATCTCTGACCTCTGATGGTTATGAGATTTTTATCTATAAATTTTAGATATTTTGCCGTTTAGATGTTTAAATTTTTTTTTTTTTACATTGGCTTCACTCGGGTGTCCCTGAGGAAAAATAATCCTTCAGGACCTATAACATTTGACGACCTTCGTAGTCCAGTGGGTAAGACTCTTGACTCACAATCTGGAGGTCGCGGGTTCGAACCCGGCATGCGCAAATAAATTTTATTTGATTAATTTGTGTTATTTCACAATTAATTAATTTAAAATAATATATAGTATATTTGCGACATGTTCCAGAGTGGAAGATACTATCAGTATCGCCCTGGTGTAAGACCACCATTCAGAATTGAAACGTTGCTTGAAAATGGCTTTAGCCGTGTTTAGTGACCAGATCTGAATAGCCAGGTACTTCCCAACCTTCCTCTTCCTCACCTCCTTCCCCCCCCCACTACCTTCAGCCTCACAACATACCCCAATTGGGGATGCCATAGTCTCACTGGCTCCAGACGGGAGCAGTTGAGATTCTTGTGCGGTATTCACTGTAAAACAAAAATCATATTTGGGGATTCTGTGTGGATGGTCTTTTTAGGGAAAGAAAGGAGATAAAGTTCTGGAAAGGAAAATATATGAAGAGTTGGTAGGATTCTGGAGGTCAGTGTGCTCAGGAGTGAAGGAACTATGAATGCATCCCTCCCACTGCAAGTCGATGGGTCGAAGAGTTCGGCTGGAGAGGTCTAGGTTAGATCTCTCTCAATCAGACTCTCCCGATCCGGCCCGCCACGCAGTAGAGGGTTAGGTGTGTTATTATTATTATCCGTGTGTTTTATATCGTATACTAATTTCGGTTGTTGGTGCGTGAATGGGAAAAAGTATTATCTATATTATATATAGGCCTACCTGCATTTATGAATATTTTAGCAGAAAATTATTTTAATTGTCTGCTTCAAAATTTTAATTATAATTTCGCGTATATTTTCCGTGTCCCGTGCTAGTTATTAAAAATAATAATTTATGTTGTATGTCTGTGATTGTAACTCTGGTTCAATGAACTCGAAATCGTTTTGAATTGAATTGTCGTTTTAAAAATTGGAACTGATGTTTCAAGCCGAACGATGAAGTAACTGCCAATAATATCATTTTTAACCAGAAATTTAAAAGAAGGAGAAGGCGCAACACGGAGTAATAACCCAAAAATTTATCACTATAATATTGCTGGTCGTGAAAATCTCAAATCATACCTATATAATATAATAATAATAATAATAATTGGCTAATTTATATAGCGCCGTTTTCGTGAAAAATCACCTCAAGGGCGCTGTACAAATAAATATATAAAAGAATTAATATTACTGGCTTACAACAAAGTTTTACAATTATAACTAGTGACTTAGCTCTAAGACTTATAGCTAGTGACTTATGACTAAGACATATAGATTCTAACCTAAAACTGGTGACTTATTAACACACATATTTACAATTAAGATTAGATTAGTTTTTACATAATATTAAAATTCGAGAATACGGGTGCAAAAAGTATAATGAAGGTTAACTGGATATACGGGAAGGTATAGATATTTTAAATAAATTAATAAATTTAATAGTCCATCTTTACTGCACTAAGGTAATTCATGGCTCAACAGTAAACAGATTGAGGTAAGTATCACAATTAACAGATTACATTAAACAGATTGAGTTAACTATAAACAAAGAGAAAAGAGAAAAAAAACTTTTAAAAATTGCAAAGTTTAAATAGAATGATGAATTTATGGAAAGGAGTATCGGAAAAAGTGAGTTTTCAGTTTGGATCTAAATTCCGCTGAGTTGGTTATGCATCTCAATTCCATAGGAAGTTTATTCCAAGCTTCAGGGCCGGATACTGCGAATGCACGATCACCAAACTTAGTGTTCGGATTTCGCTTAGGTTCTTTCAACCTTCCAATTGCAGAAGATGTCGCTGATCTAAGAATTGACTGCGTTAGACCAATATTTTCCGGAATGCATAGTTCAGAGATATAGGGAGGAGCCATTTCATTGATAGATTTAAACACCATCCAGCATAACTTGTATTGGATCCTTTCAGGACATTTCAGCCAGTGAAGATTTCGTTCATTATATGTTGTTATTTATGATTATTAATTTGAGGTAATGATGGCGATTACATTCACCCCATTATGCTAAAATAAACATTTAAATTTATAATTAAATAACTGAAATTAAAATAATAACTGTATTTGCGCCGAATCCCGTTATTAATAGTGTCCAACCTATTAATGTCATCAAAATAACTTGCGAAATATTTTTATTTATGTGCAAAATATGCAAAATGAAAACGGTAGGTATAATAAAATCCAAATGTTCATGAGATGACTGGCCAAGGAACCCAATAAGTCCGAAAAGGTTGCTTGGAGAATTAACACCACACTGATCAAAAATTGACTTATTCTTATTATTATTTGCAAAGGCAATTCCCACAGCAAACATCAACACGTTCATGTCTTGATCTGTCCGCCTGAAAATTTGCCTACTCACGAACGTGGCAACATATTTTTATACGGTTCGGTGAAATTATATTTAATATTTCTAAATACAGTTCAGTGGGATATAAATAATTTTTTATTAGGTTTATTACATAACTTTTTAGTGTTATAAATATAACTCTTATGATATTAAGCCGCTGCTACCCCAATTTCTACCGATTTCTCATACATCACCCTTAAACATTTGTAGTTTTTAAGCTCTTAAAAAAATATGTTAAAAATCGTAAAGTATGCTCCGAAAATTATTATAAAGACGTTCATTTGACTTATTTTAGAAGTTATACGGATATGTATGAAAAAATGAACAGTGTTTCTAAATGCTATTTTAGATATTCCTCACGAGATTTTCGCTCTATTTTAAACGAGTCGTGTTTTATTAAACATTTTCTCAATTTTCGCATCAATTTTATCGTTTTCCACAGCTCGCTCTTCTGTTTCCTCCCTTCTACTTCCTCTCCTCAAAAATACCCTTAACACAGTATCTTCAAAGATGACTGAGGGAAATTATTTTCCTCAGGCCTACTGCATGGATATAATGTGAAAAATGTCTAGATCTCAAATTTTTTTTTGAATTTTGTCAGTTTCAAAATAGGAGCTGTTTGTTTGAAGAATTCAGACAAGCGATAAAATACCCGTGAGTTGGGTGAGGGACACTCCGGGAGGGACTGCGAGGAGATGGGAAGACTAAATTAGACCGGAATGTGTTTGGACAAGTAGTGGACGACCTTCAGACCTAATTTTTATGTTTTTTGACCCTCATAAAAGCTCATTTAATTTTGCATAATAAACAAATTTAACAAAATTTGAAATGTTGGTTATTCTTTTAATACATAACCTCAAATTTGCTTACACATCCAATGAACAAATTGATTAGCTTCTGATGTTCATAATTGAAAACGGTTTAAACGGTGAGTGTCATGAAAATTGCATTGACTTTTATATCTGGAATTTATAGGTCAATATCTATCACTCGCAAAGTCCTTTCTATCGTCACTATGGAGCTTTGAAATATTTATTCTATTATTTCAAATACTAATTTCGCGAATACCGCACAATAGTACCAACTGCTCCCGCCTAGAGCCAGTGAGAGTAAGGGATCGCAATTGGGATATTTTGCGAGGCTGCAGGTAGTGAGGAGGGGAAGGAGATAGATAAGACGAAGGTGGGTATGTACCTGGCTATTCAAATCTGGTCACCAATCACGGCTAAAGTCATTTTAAGAAACTTTTTAAAATTCTAAATGGTGGTCTTACACCATGACAATATTGAGAGTATTTTCCACTCTGTAACGTGTCGCAAATATTCATGCTGGAAATTATTTTTAATTAATTAATCGTGAGTAACACAAATTTATCAAATAAAATTAGAATCTAATGAAGAGACTAAAAAATACATAAAAGACAATATAAACTATAGTTAAATAACTTTTGTTTGCCTCGGCACAGGAACCCCTAGTGAGAAGGACTAAGAAATACAATATCTTTATCTAACATAACCATTATATTTTGTAATATAGTCGCTTAAATAAATAAAAAAGAAGATTTGAACCCGCGACCTTTGGATCACTGGTCGAGAGCCTCACCCTTCGACCACGAAGGTCGTCAATGAACTGTAGAACTCAGATTGCCTTTGAATTTATTTATCATTCTCAAAATAGGATCATTTTGTTTGAAGAACTCAGATAAGCGGTAAAGTACCTACCCACTTTCCTATAATATAACTGTTCAACAAAAAATATTTTAATTGTCATTTTCAAAATTAAAACTGATGTGTCAAGAATTCAGTGATAACATTTAGGTTTGATAAAACGATACTTCTTCTTCTTCTTCTTCGATGGCGCTACAGCCCATATCGAGCTTTGGTCTCCTGCAACAGTCGCCTCCAACTCCTCCTATCCTCAGCGGCTGCCTTCCAATTTGGTACCTGGAGAAGCTGTGCTGCATCCCCTCTTACTTCGTCTTCCCACCTCAGTCTGGGTCTTCCCACTTTTCTCTTTCCACCTGGGTGTCCAGTCAAAATTCTTTTTGGGACGCGTGTATCCGGCATTCTTTGAACATGCCCAGCCCATCTCAGCCTGAGGAGTCTCATATGTTTTGAGATGCTAGGTGCCTTATATATATTATACAATTCTGTATTGTGCCGGATGCGCCACTGTTCACCCTCTTTCACGGGTCCACATATTCTTCTCAGCACTTTTCTTTCAAAAGTATCCAGCATTTCAGCCGATAAAACGATACAATCATATAAAATTCAAGTAACGTTTCGAGAACGCTTTCTCCGTTTTCACTTTTTTAATAAAAGGATTCATTTTGATAGTGAAAGCACCTTAACTCCTTATTTCCTCCTAACTGATTAATTAGTTCCTAAAACGGTTCCAAACAATACGCCCAAGTGGGCCAGTGTGACAGACATGTACACAGTATGACTGCCTTGTGTATGGGCAATGAAGGTAATTGTCGGAGAAACAATTGCAACTTCTTTTAATTGAGTTTTTACTCTCATTCCTTCAGTATGGGCGAAATATTGGCAATTTGGGAGCCGGGTATGGGATGGGTACCGCCGCCCCGGGAACCATTTATTGGATAACCAACACCTCTGCCATAGGTCACCTCAAGTGGTTCGCTGCGTTTGGTGACTTAGCAGGGGTGTCCGGGTTCAGGGGATGAGGTTTGTGTCATGGGTCTTGGCGGCGGATGCGGTTTCCCAGCAGGCAGGCCGGATCGGGAGAGAATGGTTGAGGGAGTCCCTTTGACTTCTCCAGCCGTACTCTCTCGGAACACCGCACCGCTTGTACCGCAGTGGGAGGGATGGATTCATACACCATCACTCCTGGATAAACTGACCCCCAGTTTCATACCCGCCCCTAATATCTTTTTCCATTCCAGAACTTTCCTTCCTATCCTAATAAGACCCTCCACACACCATCACGTCAAAAGAGGAATTATTTTCCTCAGGGCCTCCTGTGTGGAGTTAATGTAAAAAAACCTCAGGATTTAACAAAATAACATTACTACTCCCGGTTTACATTTAATTTCAAATAGATTCGCAGTTTTTAAACGCAGGTATCATCAAAATACTGATTTCGGTTGTGTGTGCGTTGTGAAACTCTGGTTCAAAGAACTCAATTTTTTCTGAATTTAATCGTCAATTTAAAACTTGGAACTGATGTGTCAAGAATTTAGACAAGCGATAAAGTAACTGCATATAAATTAGAACTCAGCAATTTTCCTTTTTCTGGTGGGTTCTTTACACAAACTTTCAGCTTCTCAAATCCTGCAATTTATTAATAATATTCTAATTTCGCTGTGTGTAATTCTGGTTATCTTGGCTAAAACTAAGACTATGAATTTTCTAAAGATATGAATTTTCTAAAAAGCGTTTAATTTTGTGTCTAACGGCCGTCGTTCCCAATCCTACTGATCAACTGTTGATCAATCCTACTGATCAATTTTAGCTCAACCCTCCTCAAATGTACAAATACGCTCTTCCCCACGCAACTCTCCGACCAACAGGCGAATCTAGCGTTACTAAATAAACCACTTAGCTGATCGGAGACTTAGATTGATCGATCGAAAAGTTGGGAACAACGACCGCAAGACTCGGATTTTTGTCATCAAAACTAAAAAGCGGTTAGCGATAATAGAAATGGGTGTTTCAAGAATTTTATAACAATTCTACGTGATTTTTCACGGGTCTTCGCCAGTTCATAATATCACTGTTGATTGATACTATTCAAACTTGCCCTTATAATACTCAATTTAAAACGACCAAAATAGAAGAAGGTGTACTTTTTAACTAAAGTATGACAATGCATGACAATATGTTGATGCATTGAAAACTCCTCGATCAAATTCCGTTTACGATTCGCCTTACAAAATATCAATCGCAGTCTCACCGAAACACACACTCGAGCTTCCAAATCACTACTCCAGAATATTAAAGATGTTTACAGTCAATAATAAATGTCACCCAAACAAAACAGTCCACATCCTCGGTTCCTTGTACTTGAGAGTCACCTCTGACTGTTTGCTATTCCGATGGCGTGTCCACATCCAGTGTCCGTACACCGCACAGAGCAGCTGTGATTCATACGCAATTTCAATGGCTATCGTTGCAAGTCTTTGTGTCGATGTTCCTCGGTAGGTGGGAACGGAAGAGGATATTTGCGGCGGGTACCGGATGCAGTTGAATGCAGGTTTTTGGGGAACAAACAAACGAATTTCAAGATAAGATATCTAGATCAATTATCCAGAACTGAATAATGATATTGCCAGGTAAATAGTGAATACCCATCCAATATGACACATAGAATATGGGCCCCTAGAAAACATGACGTGGGGAAATCTAGATCAATTATCCTGAACTGAATAGATAATTTTTGGTGTTATAGCCGGGTGAAAGCCCATAAAATATTTTTTTCATTTTAATATTTAATTAATGAAGACAATATAAGCGAAACTCATTCGAAAATCTGAAACAGAAAAATTAGAAAAAGATACGGTCACATCTGGGACTCGAACCCAGGACTTCGGCTTTCCAGGCCGCAACTCTACCAACTGAGCTAATGTGTACCTTTCCAATTCATTTTTTAACTGCATGTTATTCATTTAGTTCTGGTTGAATCTTGCAATCATACATACAGATAGCAGCCAATAAAAATATGCGTGAAAATTAAAATAATGTTGGTAGTTCTTAGTCGAAGTTAATTTTACTTCGTCTAAGAACTACCAACATTATCTTAAAAATTTTAACGCATATTTTTATTGGCTGCTATCTGTATGTATGATTGCAAGATTCAACCAGAACTAAATATTATCTAAATGGTGCCTGGGATAAATTTATCCAATTTTAAATTTAATATGCGACATCTATTGACTTTTACGCAAGTCTAAGATGAATATATTTTTTTTAACTTAATGGGTAAAACTTCAAATTGGAATATTTAATTAATGAAGACAATATTAGCGAAACTCAATCGAAAATTGGAAAGCCGATGGTCCTGGGTTCGAGTCCCAGATGTGATCGTATCTTTTTATGATTTTTCTGTTTCAGAATTTCGAGCGAGTTTCGCTAATATTGTCTTATTACAATGAAGTTTTACTCATTAAGTAAAAAAAAAACTTTTTTTTCACGTAACAAAGCTGGGCATCTAGAAAACGTGACTATTTTTCAACGATTTTGTTTTCATCTAACCTTACGGGGAAATATAGATCAATTATTCAGAACAGAATAGGTAATTTTTGCTGTTATTAATTAGTGAAAACCATAAAATCCATAAAATAATATTTTCAGATTGCAATTAAATTCGGGTAGAATCATGCAATCACGTATAAAGATAGCAGCCAATAAAACGTGTTAAAAAATTATGTTAATATTACTAAAGTATGATAACGAAGTATGATACAGTAAAATAACATGCTGGAATTCATTCAGTGGTAGAGCAAAGCCCCGGCAGCGTATTTACAAAACCTATACCGATTCAGTCGCGGTAACGACAATTTACATTTTAAATATACCTCTATATTGGTTATTTTTTATCACATTGCAAAAACAAAAATTGTTCTAAAATCTAGATAAAATAATCTTTCTGATGTGTATATTAGAAATTAATTATTTTATTTCTAAATATTTAAAATTTAACATTAGTCCCATATATTGTAAATATACCTCTATATTGATAATTTTTTATCACTTTGCAAAAACAAAAATTGTTCTAAAATCTAGATAAAATAATCTTTCCAATGTGTATATTAGAAATTAATAATTTTATTTCTAAATATTTAAATTTTAATATTGAAAATTTAAAGCGACTGAAACGCGGTGGGGATTGTAAATACGCGCCCCGGCAAGGCCGTGGTCTTGAGTTCAATTCCTAGATGCCATCAAATCTTTTTCTGATTTATCTGTTTCTTTTTTTGCTTCGGCGTTATTCATTATCATCTTCAATGAATAAATAAACCACTTTTCAACCTAAAATAAAATAAATCACGATACTTTTGATACAATACACTTTTGACTGTGAAAATCTCAAATCTTATCACAAAAATTATTTGTTTTGAATATTCCTCAATAAATTGGTCGTTAATTAAAGGACATGCACTTCAGTTGGGTAGGTCTGTTCAAGATTGGCGAAAAATAACGTCGTTATATTGAAATGAAGTCCGAGTAAGTAAGTACTGGGAATCTTCAAATTTCCATTGGAATAGCCCCAGGCAAAGGAGGTCACGGATAATTAACAGTCTCATGGTATTGTTTAGCGATTCGACCTCAATCGATCCTGCTTATGGCATGAAAGTCATCGCGGTGCGTGCCCAACTCAGGGCTTTCAAAGGCACATGCATGCTGACTGCTTACTGCTGACTGCTAACTACTCGTTGATGCCCGATGACTGATTGCTGCCGGATTTACTGGGAAGTCAACGACTGGCATCGATTGCAATGAAATTGGTGAATAGTTCTGAAACATTCAAGAAATTTAAAACCCAATTGGTTTTTTATGCATTCGATCCGGTAACCGACGAGTTCATCGAAAATCAATTCATCGAAAGCAAATTCTTCGAAAACGAGTTCATCGAAAATCAATTCATCGAAAATCAATTCATCGAATGATCAATTCATCGAATCGCCAATTCATCGAAAAACATTTTTTTTGTAGATTAAGTACCCAAAAAGGTCTGTTTAACTGAGTAAAATGTGTTAAGCAACTGTCAGTTTCGTAGTGACAATGTAAAATTTATAGGTTATCTCTTCGATTTCCGATTGTGTGATACTACAAAATAGGGATATCTAAGGAACTGTGACCAGACAACTCATAAACAACTCAGAAAGGTCATTAAGAGTGATGAAAAAATATATTTAAAAATTGGTTAAATAGGTTAGGTTAGGTTAGGTTAAGCTAGGTTAGTTTAGGTTGACCAATGCTTTTTTAACTTCTCGGTCCGCTCGGCATTTCTCTCAAATATCGACAAAATATATTTTTTCGATGAATTGGCGATTCGACGAATTGATCATTCGATGAATTGGTTTTCGATGAATTGATTTTCGATGAATTGGTTTTCGATGAACTCGTTTTCGATGAATTTGCTTTCGATGAATTGATTTTCGATAAATTGATTTTCGATGAATTCGTTTTCGATGAACTCGTCGTGAACCATTCGATCCACACGAGAGGCCGTTGGGAAAATAATTATCCCTCAATGGCTATTTTATCTTTGGGAATGATGTGCGGAGGATCTTTCTAGGAAGTCCTGAGAAGGAAAAGGGTGCGAGAGGTTGGTAGGAATCTGGGGTCGATGTGTTCACGAGTGACGGACGCGTGTATCCAACCCTCCCCCCGACCCACCCGGACCAACCTCAGCCCATGATCCCGGGCACCGTTGCTAAATCAGCAAACGTAGAAAATCTCTTGGGGGTGATCTATAAGATATGGAGGTGTTGGTTATCCAATAAATGGTTCTTCTAGGGCGGCCGTACTCACACTCGCCTCCGAAATTGAAAGTAATACTAATGAAGTCAAATGAGTCTATAAACCAAAGCAGATTTTTCTTTAGGATTGTCGCGATGGTTTTTTAGGGCAGAATTTATGATATTTACTTACCAGTTAGATCACATCTCTGCGTGCCCTTATGTGCATACTTGTGATACATGAATAAATGGTTTTTGCGTAAAAACTCTTGTGTGTTTAAATTGGTTTTTAATATCGATGAACGTGATTTTTTTTCACTAATTTCTACAGGAATTTCATCACCAAGTTCAATAGCCCGGTTCACATTAGATTTTTTTCTAAATTTACTTACAGATACATATTAGTTATATAGTCAATGTGTTTTATGAATATTTAGATTAACTGCGATAAAATTCAATTATTTAAAAATAACTTAAAGAGGTTTGTAACACCTAGAGACACAAACTATCTCTTTTTGTTTTTTTCTTTATTTGTTTTGCTTTGTTTTCTTTTTAAATTTTATTAAAATTAAATTTGATAGTATTACTCGTATTATCAAGTTCTGCAAGTATTTTAGTATGTATTTTTGTTACAGCTGTTTCGGTTTACAAGACCATTTTCAAAATGTGGTTGGTTAACTTGCAGAACTTGATAATAATATTTTCAAATTTAATTTGAATTAAATTTTTTAAAAATTAAATGGAGTTCTACGAATTGCAACACAAAAACCATTAATAATTAACTAACTATCTAGGCCAGGACTTCCCAACCAGGGGGGCACGCCCCCTAGGGGGGCGTAGAAAAATGTCAGGGGGGGCGTAATAGGTTTTAACCAAAGCTCTAGCAAAGACTGAACCCAGAATTGACCAACTGGTACAGAGCATGCAAGCTCAAGTATCTCATTAGCACTTTAAAAGTTTTAATTTATTTGTCCTAAAATTACTTTGAAAGTTGTTAGACATTATCTAATTATAAAAATATAATTTAAATAAGTAAAAAAATAATAATAGAATAATACGTATAATTAAAAGAAAACTAAGAAATGTAAATGTAAAAGTAATTAATGATTAAAAGTGTACATAGTCTTCTATTAAAGGTCCATAATAAATAAATATATTGTGTCTGTGTTGTACCTATTTGAATTTCAAATAAAAAAATGTGTTTCTTATTTTTGTTGAAACTTAATTAAGAGGGGCATCAAAATATTTTTTTTGGTTCGGGGAGGCTCGGCGAAATAAAGGTTGGGAAACCCTGATCTAGGCTATAAATATATTCTGGTAAGAACTTATTCGAAATCATTCCAAAGATAGCATCTAATCAATCAAATTAAATAGTTGATTTGTGTGAATATTCACTCCAAGTTCTGTTTTATATTTAATGGTCCAGTTGTTCCACAGAACTAATATAAAAAAAAACAGAATTAGAATGGAACTTTCACAAAACTTCGCAAAAATTCGTAAATTGCAATAATTTGATTTCGATGAAAATGGCCAAATGTACTTTAGGTCTCGGTGGAACAATTGATGTAGTGATGGTCGTAAGACTAAAGGATATGGGTTAAGTCCCAATTGCGACCATTATTTTTTTTTATTTGTCTTTGTCTTTTTCATGTTTCATTGAAAGTTGTTATAAATATTATCTTCTTCTGAAATAGCTGTTACCCTGAAGTAATCGAATATGCCTTGAGGAATGTCAAAATTAAATTCTGAAAACAAAGGTTTTTTCGTAGGTATTTATTTATTCATAGTAAATAAAATTGTTCCTTGATTTTTCATGGCAACAAGCAATGTCGCAATAAAAGCGTGTAGGAACTTAAACCTACAAACAGTAATAATTATTTAAAGTGGTCTGTTTGGCGCATGGGATGTGAGGTAGGAGACACAATAAGTTATGGATTAACATAACAACGACATTGAAACGTGCGTGATGGAAGTGTCAATCAGCCGGTGCGAGTAACTACTAGTTACCTGAAGTACTTACTCATCAAGCTGGTTTGAGGTCTCTGTCTAGGTCTACCACGCGCCGTGGACTTTATGGATTATCCACGAACCTGGGACTGGATGAAGGAATTTCTTCATCTAGGTGCTACCTACTAGTGATGGGCTCTAATCTTAAGATATTAATTTCGATATATCGATCGTTTTAAAATTCGATATGTCGTTGGAATTAATTTATAAAAAATTCACCCCTCAGATAGCATAAGCAATAGATTTAAAACTAATGGCTTAATAGCCAACCCTAAGCTTGGAACGACCACGGCTCAGCACCACTATTTGTATTTAGGTGTAAGATTGTACAATATATTATTGTCCAAAAACAAAATTAGTATAACAGATACACTGAAATATGAATTATTCAAAAAACAAATTAAGTCCCTGAAATTGGATAATGACATATTGTACCCTTAATATAATAAACCCTTAATGTAATTAATTAATTAATTTACCTTACTTAAACTGCAATATTTAATATTAAAAAAATATGTATTGTTATTGTCCTTATATAAATATTTTTGTCTAAATTGTGTACCTATCTAAGATATTTATTTCATAAGTTCTTTGATAATTGTTTACACAATTCATTAGAATATTATTATAATTTTTTTGCATGTAAATACTCCTCCCATAAACAAGAGCTCCTAGAGCTCAACTTATGGAGTAGTGGAATAAAATATGAATCATTTTATAACCTTGCATATTATTATCATTTGTAATGTATACACAAAAATCTTGAAATAAATAAATAATTAAAAAATAGGATTTTGTTTACAAAAATTACAAATTACAAATTATTTATTTTTGTTTTACACGCCTTACTGTAATACCTAGGTATTACGTATATCTGTTCTGCAATATTATTGTTTTAAATTATTCTTCTGTTAAACAATAATAGGGTTATTCATTATTCTATCATCATTCTTGTGTAAAACAATAAAGGTGATTTGATCCTCTAATATGAAAATAAACTTTATCTAATATTAATTCGGGAGGCAAGTATGGGTACCGCCGCCCCGGAAACCATTTATTGGATAACCAACACCTCTGCCATAGGTCACCCCAAGTGGTTCGCTATGTTTTGTGACTTCCCAGGGGTACCCGGGTTCATTGGGTGTGGTTTTGTTCGGGTCTCTCGAGAGAGACTGATTGAGGGAGGCCTTTAATCCTTTCCAACCGGACTCTCTCGCCTTTCACCGCAGTTGGCGTGATGGATCCAAGCGTCCGTCACTTCCGGACACACTGACCCCCAGATTCCAACCCTCCCCATACCTTTTTCCTTCCCAGAACCACTTATCCTTCCATTTCTTAAAAAGACCCTCCACTCCACAAAGCATCCCATAAGCTGACATTGGTCCAGAGGGAAATTATTTTCCTCAGGGCCTGTCTGGAGCTAATGTAAAAAAAAAACAGTCGATATTATTTTGTTTCTTCTGTTAATTGTGTTGTTTTTAAGGTTCGTTCTTTATTCTTCAGTTTTTGATAAAATTTGACTTGATCCAGTTTTTTTATTTGTTTTTGAAAGCTAGATTATATATTATTAAACTTACATTTCAAGTTGCTATTCAAAAATCTTCCATTGAACTCAAATAAATTATGTGTTAGGGAACGTACCCATACATAACGTACCCTTACGTGACAGGTTTAGGGGCGGGGGGGGAGGTCTTCAAAATGTCACGCTTGGTACAAATGAGCGGCGGCGGGCTTAGGTTTTTGGGCACGGGGAAGGGGGGTTAAAAATGGCTAAATTTGGTCGCGTAGTATGGGTACGTTCCCTTACTTATACACTTGTTCTTTACGTACCTCCTACTTTTTATTTAAGTACCTCCGACACAGGAATTATCCAATGAGCCAGCAGGTATTGAAAAATAAATTATAATTATAATGTGTCAAGATAGATGAATAAATTTTTTTTTTTTTTTTTAAATACTTGCTGCGCTTAGTGAGTTTGGATTTTATCTAAGGTCGGAAAAAAGCTTGCAAATTACAATATACAAACACGCTATTCGTTTAATTAAATGAAGACAATATAAGCGAAACTCAATCGAAAATCTGAAAACAGAAAAATCAGAAAAAGATATTGACACATCTGGGACTGGGACTGGTGTCAATATCTTTTTCTGATTTTTCTGTTTTCAGATTTTCGATTGAGTTTCGCTTATATTGTCTTCATTTAATTAAATATTACAATTTGAGGTTTTACTCATAAAGTTAACATAAAAATAAAAAAAAAAAACGCTATTCGTTATTTGGAAATGAACATTACGTGATAATGTCATCTTAGCGAATATTTTTACAATATTCAAATGACGATTTGAAAAGAAAATCGATATTTTTATAATGCCCGTCACTATTGCAAAGTGATATATTTCTACTTAGGTTCTAATAACGGAACAGCTTCTTTTGCAGATTCTCTGGAATTTTTTAATCTCTGTTATGAAGTGATTTATGTATATGCTTGACTTGATGTCGCGAAGACTATGTTTTATAAACCGGGTCTTACAACCGGGCGACCGGGAATAGATTATTTATTTCAAATAATAAACTGACGTATAAACAAAGTTGAACGAATGAAAAATAGTTATTTCACACTAACATCAATATTAAAGCTTTATAATAATTTGTTTTCGGGGTATTATGACGTATCGCGCTCCCTCCTTTTTTAGTCAACGTTTCGGACAGCGTTACAGTATCCGTCATCAGAGCAGTGTAATGTGTAATCGATTGTGGTGAAGTGTGTGCTTACGTGTGCAAATGTACCATGTTGCCAGCCTCTAAGAGCTGGTATTACAGCTCTAAGAGCTTCTAAGAGCTGGTATTACAGCATAATTTAAAATGGTTTTCTCAATCTGGAGTAGCCGTCACTGGATCTTGCTGATCTATTGAGCTTAGCCCTGTGATCTTTTCAAATAGCAATGGGATTTGTGGGAATTTCAATTACCTCCGTAAGTAGCCGTGCTCTATGCGTTTTGGGCCTTCCCAGGACCTCAAGAACACATATATTATTAAAAAACTAACTTCACCACAATCTACAAATCTGCCCTGGTGATGGACACTGTAATGCTGTCCGAAACGTTGGCTAAAGACTGAGGTAGCGCAACGTGGCGTACCTAATGCCCCAAAAACAAATCGTGATAATATTTTGGCTAGCTTTAAAATTAAAGCTAGTCAAAGCTGAGTTGAAAGTATTATTTTATAAATTTGATAGTTTTGAGTCGTTGCCACCCAAAATCAAAATAATAAGAGTTAATCATGATAAAATAAAAATAATGAGAGTTATTCCTGATAAAAGAAACATAATAAGGGTTTAATCATGATAAAATTTAAGCCTTTTATTGTAATTCCACTCAAGAGTCACAACTGTTCGCTTAAATAAGTGCACATATATTTACATAATTTAATTAAACACTAATTTATTTAAACACTAAACATTGCAAAAATGATTAAAATTTTTCAGCAAAGCACCATTGCCATGTCCGGCTATAAACTTGCTTCTGGGCCCAGAGCCAAAGAGTATGTAGCTCTTCCGCGGAGGTCGTCCTTTAATAATGCTAATGTTAAATTTATGTTACTAAGGGCCGTTTGTTTCAACAGAAAACTAAATCGTGAGCAAAATTAAAATTTTAACCATCAGTTAAAGTGACGAGGATGTTAAATAGGACAACGCGCTGCTTCAAGTGCATTTTTGGGGAATAATAGTTATTTGTGTTGAAGTCTAAAAAGCAGAATATTCCTTGAAATTGTGAGAAATAACGCACCGCATTATTTTTTGGTGCGGCCACCCAGAAAAGTTATTTTGAAATCCACAACAACTCTCAAAATATCTCGCTGTATTTTGTTTCGCGTTGTTATAGGATCTGACGGCTTTATTTCTATGTAAATATTTGTGTGAGAATTAAAAAAAATAAAATATGACGAAGTTAAATGGAAAAAAGGTAAATATTCCATAAGCCGTCACATGCCGCTACACTTTTATTAGGCATAAATTTTGAAGAGTACTTTAAATTTAATTACCCAAAGAAACATCGGTTTCAGTCGGGATAGACGGAAAAAAATATGCAAAAAATTCAATTTTCATTCAAAGTTAAAAATTTCCCATATAAAACATTTCCATTGTTGCCATTTTTTGTATGAATTTCACATTTGTGAAGTTCTGTTTCAATCTAAATACGCCTTAATTACTTAGTTTACCTAAACTAAGAACGTAATAACTAATAATTTTTAGAAATTTAATTAAAATTAAATTTGATAATGTTATTATCGAGTTCTGCAAGTATTTTAGCATGTATTTTAGTTACAGCTGTTTCGACGTGTAAGGTCAAACTGTGGTGAAGCCACTTACGGACAACTTATTTATTGTATTTTAAAAGTGAATTTTTGAAGGTGTCTAAATTGATTTATTACCTGTTAATCCAATTTGCAGAAACACTAATTGAGAGAGTGATTATGTGGGATTCAGTATCTTTCCCTTTGGTTTCCCTTTGCACTAAGTGTAAGGGTTTTCTTAATTGATTTAGAATGACGTTATTGTTATGACTCATTTAAGTGCATTATATCGTTTAGGTTTGGTAAACATCCTAAGTAGTGGGGAATAAATAATTTTCCTTACTTTATATATTTCCTTACTTTTTCCTTACCTTATAATAACATTATCAAATTTAATTTTAATTAAATTTCTAAAAATTAAAATGGAGTTCTACGAATTAAACACAAAAACAATTAATAATAACTAATAACCTATTTTGTGTACGTAAATAGTTGTTTCTTGTAGTAATTGTTGAAATAAAGTGTGATTTCCATAATCTATGCTTAAAAATGTGGCGGCTTATGGATTATTTAATGGAAAAAATATAATTTACTTTCCAGTAGTTGTAATATCTCCTTGAATTTGATGTGTCACAAATTGTACAAGATCTTTCGACATGCAATAATACCGTGCCAAAAATTCGAAAACGTCCCAAATAACTAAGTAACACGGGGTCGAAATGTTTTCGGATTTCGCTGCAAGTCATGTCGGATGAGGAATTCATCGTCATCTCCTATAATATTAATCACGATTAATGATAATTAATCCATGTCAAAGCGCGCAATTTCGTACCTTACTTTACTAACTTAGTACTGTCAAATATATCAAAATGGCGGAGTAACTATCGGTTTTTGGAAAGTAAAAGCTAAAGTTAAAAAATTGTTAAATTGATTTCGGTGAAATTTAACTTTAGCAATTTACTTTACTCTTACTTTTACTCTAGCAAGCTTTGAAGTAGAAGGCCCTAGTAGTTGGAACCGATCCAAGAGAAAAACCTAACAATTATCAATCTACCAATAATAAATTAATATAATGTTTCAATAACGACATTCTGAAACATTTGAATAACCTTCCGTTCAAAACGAAATCATTATTTTATTGATATGACATTGTCATTGCGTGTGTAATGTGCATTCACGACCAGTAAGCAGTTCCTACCTACCCAAGTAGAGTCATCAATTCTCAGGCGGTAATGCCCATCAAATCGACGCGTTAAATAGTGATAACACCTCAAGCCCGCGGCTGAGATGATATTATGTTACCCGAGAGGCAGTTAACACGTTAACAGCCAAATAAAGTGTTGTAAAGCGATAACCGATGACTGGTTACTTGTAACTAACTGGTAACATGTCACTAACTGGTAACAGTGTGAGGTGTGCGGCTGTGATGATTGTTAAGTGTATTGTAATGATAACGGTATGAAGCAGGTGGGAGGCTGCGCTCTTAATCGAAAATTTATGTGTAGAAAGGATTGCCAAAGGGATTCTAAATCTTTTCGTTAGGTATTAAAATTAAAACATTGGATTGATCAATTATTAAAAAAGGTAAACGGAAGCATTGCGGACACTCAATGACGTTGCAATGCATCTAGACGTGTTATTTTCTCACAAAATTAAGACAAAATGTGGCAAGTAAGAAATAATAATAATAATAATAACATTTATTTATCAATAGACTTTTACAGTTTTATACATTTGGTTCATTTTCATTTATTCTATTCACTGCTCAGCTATACATTCAGGATTTCTCCTGGAATGTAGCTGGTTTTCAGCAGTGCCTCTAATATAATATAATAATATAATATACAAAATACAAAATTAAATTAAATTAAAGTAAAATAATTAAAATAAATAAATAGACGATTGATAAATAAAAAATAATTAGATGAAATTTCCAATTTAACACGCATAGTATAAAACAATATAAATAATTAATCAAAAATAAAATAAAATTAGATAAAATTTAATAATGTAAACTAGATTTCAAAATAAAGTTAATAATCTTAAAATAAAAATTAAAACATAAAATATAATAAATTCAAATATAAAATGTAATCAATTCAAATATAAAATATAATCAATTCAAATATAAAATATAACCAATTCAAATATTAAATTCTCTTATGTATCCAGTAAATTCTTAATTTAAA
Organism: Limnephilus marmoratus; assembly: GCA_917880885.1. Classification (NCBI taxonomy): domain Eukaryota; kingdom Metazoa; phylum Arthropoda; class Insecta; order Trichoptera; family Limnephilidae; genus Limnephilus; species Limnephilus marmoratus. Next base: position 30,327,218 of record OU862912.1, on the reverse strand, counting down.
TGTTGTTCCTTACGCAAGGCATGCAGTTTGGTAATAAAAGTATCTGAAGAACAATAATTGACTTTTCTTTTTCTTGTCACATTGAAAATTCTACAATGCGACCATACTATAGTCGGGTAAATGCCAAAGTCGCGAATCCGCGCAAAAACATCTTTCATTATAATTTCTCTGTGCTTGACCCCGGGGTATTTATGCAGTCTTTTTCTATTATCAAACCTCTTTACCTCAAAGAATTTATAATATTTGGATATCGTTTAGTCGGAGATAATTATTTCAAAGAAGAGTATCTTTGTTACTAAGAGATAATTAAATAAATAATTAGATAATGTCGTGGAGTAATACTTAATCAGAGAGTCTTAAAAGATTATAACAAGATCAACTGGTTTACAAAATAATAATTTTTACGTCTTGGAGTTATTTACTGCCCATCCATTTGAAGCATTTGCTTATATATTGAAGGGGAGTGTATGTACATAAAAAATATAATAAAGTTGGGCAATTCTATATTATTAAGGTTTAACAACTTTATTTCGATAATATGTACCTAATAGTGTTTGCACATTGAGATGCATTTTATTTATGGATTTTCAGAGACCGTGCGGCGGCAGCTACCCACTGACTGTGATCGCGTGCCGAGACAATTCTGGGTCGCAAAAATCAGGGTAGGCTTATAATTGCAAGCCCGTTCTCATGTCCTATCTGATACAGAGAACTTTGTTAGGACCTGCAAGTGACAGAGTTGTGTCTATATTATGCAGGTGAAACCGGCCTGGTATCTTCCTACACGAGAAATTGTTTCTTTAACGCCTCCGGTTCATAGCGAGGCACGCAATTGCAGGGGATGGTATGAGATTAAATTCCAACAATCAAAATATATTAAGCGTTAATATATCACTTTAATTTAAATCGTGAGGATCGTGATCCCCACTCCAATTTACATAGTAGACAACCCTCCTCTACTTCTCGTGGTTCTGCGCTGCGTGAAGAGCTGCGGACACCCATTTCAGTGATACTTGGTTACTCCAGCGCTTGGTGACCTTCCTTTGCTTCTTTTGTCTTCCACTTTGACAGCGAATATGAGTTTCTGTTAGTTGGAATTCTCAGTTGGCCGAGCGACGTGTCCAAAGTATCTTAAAATACTTTGTAGGCAGATAGTTGAATGCCCAGTTCTTCCAGATGGACTCATTAGAATGGACTTAGAACACTACATTTCGAGGGCGTCTATCCGTCTTCTTTGATCGTTTTAAGTGCCCACGTATACAGAAATATGCGAAACACCAACCCCAGACGAGTCTCATCATGGTGATCTTCGTTATGCCTCTGTCGTTCTATATCTTTTGCATTTTGTATATCGCATATGCACAAACCTTTTAACATGTGTTCTGGATTCTCGAATTTTTGAGGTATCGTGTTTAGTAAGATTTATAGAGCAGAGAAAAATTGTAAATTAACTAATGGATAGGTATGTACTCGTCCGAAGAATCAACGTATTTAGTATAAATTGGCCAATTATTATGAAAAAAGTAATAATAAAGGTAGGTAGGTACTCGCGATATAAAATGCAGTACTGAACACCCTTTTTAATGTATGTATATTTTAATGAGGATACCTTCAATATCGCCCTGGTAAAAGACCACCATTCAGAATCGAAACATTGCTTGAAATGGCTTTAGCAGTGTTCGGCGACCAGATTTGAACAACCAGGTACTTTCCCACTTTTCTCTTCTAATCTCCTTCCACTACCCACTATCTTGGACTCACAACATACCCCGATTGGGGATGCCATAGTCGCACTGGCTTCAGACGTTAGGAATCTTATACGAAACTAACGTAAAAATTTAAAAAAAAATTTCCTAGTTCGGCCCTTACATTGTAGTTATTCATTGCTTCTTCTGGATTAACATTGACCCACGTGGAATGTAGATTATATCGCACGATCTGAGAGTTATTATTTGTTTGGTTAAGAAGTTAAGACCAATGCAAAGCTTCCCACCTTTCAATCTCTTTTTCCTTCCCCTCACAACATTGTCAGTGCCGTAGCTACATTGACCATGGGCAGTTGGATCTTTTGTAAATTTCACTAAAATACTAAAATCAACGAAATGAAAATAGAAAAAATAAAACACTGTATAATTAATACAGATACATCAAAACTTAATATGGAAAACCATATTAAGAGGATTAACGCTTGAAATTCTACATATATTATATAAAAAAACATATAGATATTACATAATTCACCACGATCTAACAAATCTGTCTTGAAAAGATGTCTAAACTGTAAGCTGTCTAAAACGTTGGCAGAAGAAAGAGGAAGCGCAACACGGCAGAATAGCCCAAAAATTATACAATTACAAATATCAAAATAAGGCTTAGTACCTAAGATATTAAATTACATTAATATGTCGTCATTTAAAAAATATATATTGCCGGTAACTTAATCATTGCGCACTCACAACGCTTTTTCATTATTTTTTTTTATGTGAATATCGCATAAGAGTCCCAAATGCTCCCAACTGATGGCTGGAGCCAGCGGAGACCATGGCATCCCCTAATAGTATACCTATGTAAGTTGTAAGGCTGAATGTAAGTGGGAAGGAGAAGGAAGGAGAGGAAGGTGGGGAAGTACCGGGCTATTTAGTCACCAAACACGGCTAAAGCTATTTAAAGTAACGTTTCAATTATAAATGGTGGTTTTACACCAGGGCGATACTGAGAATATCTTCCACTCTGCAACGTGCCGCAAATATGGCTTATATTATTTTAAATAATTAAATTGTAAAAATAAAAATCAATCAAATAAAATTTACTTGCGCACGTCAGGATTTGAACGCGTGACCCCCGGGTCGCGTATTTACAATCCCTACCGCGTTTCAGTCGCTTTAAATTTTTAATATCAAAATTTAAATATTTCGAAATAAAATTATTAGTTTCTAATATGCACATTGGAAAGATTATTTTATCTAGATTTTAGAACAATTTTTGTTTTTGCAAAGTGATAAAAAATAACCAATATAGAGGTATGTATATTTAAAATGTAAATTGTCGTTACTGCGACTGAATCGGTATAGGTTTTGTAAATACGCCCCCGGGTCGCTAGTCCTTGCCCCTCGACCAAGGAGTTCGTCAAAATATGTTATAAAACATGTTTTTGATTAGACTGGTAAAGATAGCAGAAAATTGCTGATGTGGGTAAAACAAAAGCTAACCACAAATTAACGCAAGCTTGCTTGCTTGTTTATTTTTTTTTTAATGTAAAGTACGTCTAATTATTATTTGTATTTTAAATGTAAAGTACGTTTAATTTTATTTATATAGAGGTAATAATGATCTTTATAACTATGTATACATACATACTTTATGTACAGTACAAATAAATACCTACAACAATTAGTAAGCTATTTTGGTTTACGTGCCATGAAGTATTCAGGCAGTTAATTCAGTTTCCAATAATCACGCTAGGCGTACCATTAGTGTCCATATCACAGTCATTTAGATAAGAAATAAGATGATGTAGTTAATATACCAACTTATACACGACAAACAAAACAATCAACGACATCACATAAACATCCTAAGTGGTTAATACAATTTTAACAAATATTAAATGCAAATCGTAAGCCTCAAACTGGTATTTAAACATATTTTCGATTCAAAAAGAGACATAAAGAAAATTGTTTAAATGTCAGTCAACTCTGTAGCGTCCAGCGACAGATTTCAACGAATTGTCGTTACGTGGCAATATCATTCTGAAGAGAACTTGTTAATATTATATTTCATGTTGTGATATATTGATAATGTTCGTTAGGTCGTTTTGGTTTGATCCAATGTATCATAAAGGTAGTTAACATTTAGAAAAAACATTCGTTATTAGTTATTGTCGTCTAAGCACTATCTTTTTTTTACAAAGTCATTTATAACAGCCGTTCTCACTAATCTAAGCGAACAAATCCCCAAGAGTAAAACGTGCTAAAACGCCTGGTGTAATATTTAGCGAAGTATATCTCATGCGTCTTAGCAATAGGATATAGGATAGTGAAAATTTTTGAAGTAAAAACTTCTTTTGCACGGTTGTGATTTGAAACCCGATGAAACGAAAAATAGCAAAAGATAAAAAGAGCCAAACACACATCTAAAGAAGATGCCTGCGCAAGAATGAGATAGTATAATCGGTCTCCACTTTTTGCGGTGCTTCGAGGCCTAACGGTCTTCTCTTTGTGCGGTGGTTCCTAGATTTCCCACTCTTGTCTACTTTAGTTTTGTGAAGGTTTCACTTCTACCGCGTGTGAATTGCACACTCTTATTTTTCTATTGAGATTGTTTAGTGTTGAAATTAGATTATGTTTTTATCCCTTCAAAAATCAGGCGAATTTTGTCACATGGCAACAAAATCCAAATAAATGGAAAATTTTTGAACACGTCCGAAAACTGTTTTTGAAAGGTGATAAAAAACGATTACAAATGTTATTTTTAGAAATAAAAATATGTTTTTAAAAACAAACATGTATATTGGAAAACTCTGGCGTTATGAAATTTGTATAAAAAATTACTACAGGTGGTGTGAAAGTGGTTTGAAAATGTGTGTAATTCATATATTTTAGCGGCAGGGAGGGAAGGCGGGAGGGGGAGGTAAAGAAGGAGGTGGGGTTCGCAGAAAAGGTGACGAGGGAGGGGGAAAGCGGGGATGGTGGAAGGGGAACGCAGGAGGGCATGGGAACGCGGTAGGGCAACGGGGACGCATGGGAATGGACGTGCAAGGAGAAAAAATGTATATCTTTGAATGGCATTGCAACACATGCCGAGTACCAGCTAGACACCTATATTAAAAAGAAATTTAACAACATTAATCGTTTTTTAAAAGAAAATATTGACAGAAATTTCTAACAGTTTGTTTCGCCAATATGATATTATTTAATCAGTAACTTAATTTTTATGTTGATTTTAATATATAAATCTCGTACTGTAAATGGATAATTAATACGTAATTGGTACAATTAAAAAAAATAGATACAAAAAAAACTGCTGAAATATTTTTTTTAATGAAAGCCATGAATCTAAAATAACTTGTACGTTCAGCGACAAAGCATGTTCATTCTTATATCTGAGTGGGTGCAAATTACACTAGAAAACCTCATTTTAAACAATCCTGCCCGCCAGAAATTCTTCTGAACCGGAAAAATTGATGATTTCTTTATGTAAAACAAAAAAATTCAAATTTGAATACCTACCTACATCCTGACCAATAAAGAACCAAACAAGTTTAAAAATAACAAAAAATTTGCATGTCGTGTAAAACAATATGAAATAAATTGTCAACATTGATCGGAATACAGTTATGTTTATCGCCTGATGAGCAAAACTACATTCTTATTGACAGGGCGAAATATTTTGATACATGAACTATCAATAAAAAATTGGGGGACTTGTTTAATCTCATATATAATGGCAAAAAATATGCTAAATAAAAGGTGAGAGGAACCGAGTTCGGTGAATTAATAACTAATTCAATTGTGAATCCTGCTTACATTAGCATTGAGTTCTCCTCTCGTGATGTTCTGAGATAACTCTATTTATAGGGTCTGGACTTAATAATAACTAATAATAACACAATAATAACTAATAATATATATGTAAATCTATAGGTATATATAATAATGAATGTACGTTTGCTTGCTTGCTTCCTTGCATGTATGTATGTATGTACGTATGTTCTTTATGCATATCTATAATAAGCATAGGAAATGTTTAAAACTCTCAAAATACCGTCTTTCCACCCTCGCAAAGGTTTCTGGATTGTTACAACCATACGACAATGCATCTGAATTTTTTTTAATCATTACAAAAACTCTTACGAAACTCTCAAAAATGTCAATTTTTGAGAATACATTATTCAGGCCATCGATTTTTTAATATATATCAACATTAAATTTTCGAATAAACTCTATAAATTAAAGAATTTACTTAAAGTGCTCAATTATGATACTAACCAAAATCGAATAATTTGAATACGGGCCATTCATTTATTACGTAAGACGATTTAGGGGGAGGAGGGGTCGACTATGTCTTATTTTTTCTTACAAGGGGGTGGGAGGAAGTCTCGATAGTTCTTACGTAAGATTACAAAAATGCGCAAAGTTAAAATTATTAGTACCATTCTAAGTACAAATAAATATTTCTAAAAATTGTTACTTTGAAAAATAAACATTAAAACAAACCAAACGTGTATTCATTTTTTCCTTTAGATTCTTACGTAATAAATATTAAACAGGGGGGAGGGGGTCGGCCTATTCTTATTTTTTCTTGTAATTGGGGGGGGCGGGGGGGGGGGGGGGCGAAAACTAGCAAATTCGTTTTACGTAATAAATGAATGGCCCCATAGGTATAATCAAGAATTGTTCCTATAATATACAAAAATGAATGTTTGTAATACATGAAAACTGAAAATTTGTATAAAAAAATTGTAATAGGTGGGCACGCGAGCTGTTTGAAAACTGAATGTACCGGAAGTGAATATGTGGAACGCGGGAGAGGGGAAGGTAAAGCGGGAGGGGGTTGGCGGGACGGGGGAGTGACAGTGGGAAGGCGGGGAAGGTGGAGGGGGAATGCGAGAGGGGAAGGGGCGGCGGAAGGGGAACGGGACGAATGGGAAAGGGCACGCAGGGAGAAACAATTGCTTTATTAAGTGGCATGCAACGCATGCCGGGAACTCACTAGTATTAAATAAAAGCTATAAAGAGTGTTGTCTAACATATTATGATCCAAATAATAAATTACTAACAACCTTTTGAAAAACAGTGTCAATTTTCTATAAATAAATTTGTTCAGTCTCAGAAAATTATGGTCCTTTTATCTTTCATGATTTATCTTGGCGTGTTGCCTTAACAACCAGCATTCACATCAGTATCCACGTCTTTTCAAAGAATTCAATTTTTTTTTAATTCATAAAAACGTCTTTTGTGTTTCTTGGGCATTAACTATGTAAGAATTTCTGGACATTTTGTTTTAAAGAGTTTTATTTATCTGCTACCGCTTCCATTTACCAGCAATATTAAGACCAGCTTTTAAATAGATGTGTCGAAATAAAAAAAATAAGTAACAAATGTACATGTGAAATAAAACTTTTCAAAACAAAATTTCATCAAAACATATTGGGTACTAATTTTAATTTTAAAAAATCCTCTATGAGGGTTATTTCATGGACAATTCATCAAATTTCAAAGTTAATGTCCAAATTTTGTGAAAGTCCTAACCAAGTTCTGTGACACAGCCGACCCATGATGAAATAATAATAACCTAAATAAAACTTACACAGAACTTGGAATTTGATATCAAGTAATTTTTCCATTTTTAAACGACTTCGAAAAGGAGGAGGTTCTCAATTCGACTGTATTTTTTTTTGATAAATATGTCTTAATTAAACAACAAACAAAACATACCCATATATTTGTACTAAAAAAACATCCTGTCATAACGTAAAAGCTTTGTTTCTTTTTTGTATTCAAATTCTCTCATTATTTTTATCCACCAGCTTCATATACCATATATGTGTTTTATTCCCATAAAATATCAGTTTAATATTTTTCTTTACGAACCCAAAATCTTAAATCCGCAACTGTCTTGAAATATTCCAAAAATGTTGATTAACACATGTGACGTGCGAACCGGGCTTTCGATTTACTCGTATATTGATTCAATCCAATAAAAAATAACTATATTGGTTTTGCATATCCATTCGAGTGACAAACTTGATTTTTAGCCCAAAGTTGGATTATTGTACATTGTATGTACACCATTTATAACTCGAGAACGGCTGGATCGATTTTTATGATCTTTAATTTGTAGGATTTTTCTCCGACCCGAATATCAGAATAGCTATTAAAACACCGGAAAAATTCACGAAAAAAATAATGATGAAGAAAATTCTTTTCCTCATACATTTTGTGTGGAACGAATTCTCGTCTTTTGAAAGAACTGCAGAAATATTGTGATAATTACCTATAATATTGAGTGAGTGAATTCCAAAAATTCAAAAACGTCAAATGTCAATGCGTTTATTGTTTTGCTTTGGTTCTTAAGATGAAGACATAGTAAATAATGCAAAATCATATGTTTTTGTTTTGAAAATTTGATCGCTTAGAAGTATTGTAGATGCTTCAATTAAATACTGCGTGTAGAACATACCTTGGCCCTTAAAAATATCGGTCATTTTTTTTATAAGTCTTTTAATAAGCCTATAAAAAAATAAAGTATAAGGTCTAAAATACACACTTTCAAGTCCAAACTCTCCTATTTATAAACCCCTTTTCGGATAAAGTTTTATTGTGTAATGTGGCAAATTCAGTTTATTTTATAATAATCGCATAAAAAGTTGATATTTACACCCAATCTTCCCAAAATAAAATAAAATATGCATTTTCGCGTTGATATTTTACAATACGGCCGCTAGTCGACGAATTCGGTTATTCAAAGTGACCCCTATGGCGTCCACCGAAGAACTACTGTCCACGGAACAGTAGTGAACTAGTGGACCGCCTGTACTCTTTCTTACACACTAAATGTCAACACTCGAAAATAGGACAAACGGTGAACATATGTCTCCACCCCTCCAAAGGAAAAATACAATAATAATTATAATAAATCTCTCTCAAACGTATAAAGAAAATGAAACTCAATTTCCGTAAGTACTGGCACTGGCACTCCGAGGGTCGAGGGATCGAATCCCGGCGTGGCAAATAAATTTTAATTGATTAATTTGTGTTATTTCACAATTATTCATTTTAAAAAAATATTAAAATATATTTGCTGCACGTTCCAGAGTGGAAGATACTCTCAGTATCGCCCTGGTGTGAGACCACCATTCAGAATTGAAACGTTGCTTGAAATGGCTTTGCCGTGTTTGGTGACCAGATCTGAATAGCCAGGTACTTCCTCACCTTCCTCTTCCCTATCTCCTTCCCCTCCCCACTACCATCAGCCTCACAACGTACCCCAATCGGGGATGCCATAGTCCCACTGGCTCCAGACGGGAGCAGTTGGGACTCTTGTGCGGTATTCATGTAAAAAAAAAGAAAAAAAGTGGAAAAGTAAGAAAATCACAAAAGTTATAAATCAGTACATACCATCTCTGATACAGACAAAAACAAAACATGGACAGTTGCGCATCAATAATTGCTTCATTGCGTAAATTTTAACTTTATAAAAAAACTAAATTTAATTCAGCTTATAAGTTAAAGCAACAGTGCTGTTGGTTCTGAGGCGGTACGAAGTTCGCCAGGTCAGATAGTTCAAAATAAAAAAAAAACTTTTTTAACATCATATATTTGTTCCCTGCTTATGAGACCCCAAATTTTTAACATCATATATTTGTTCCCTGCTTATGAGACCCCAAATTTTAACAAAATATCAACATTAGCCAATATTTTGTGTGAATTCTACAACCACTATCAATGTTAGGTACCTACTTAATTTTATATTTCCGCAATGTCACAACACAATTATTTAACCAAGCCATTGTTTCTATTTTAAATATATTATAAACTATTAAATTTAAAATTGACTTTCAGGTTTACGCGACACATCCAAAAAAAGATTTTTTTTTACATGAACTCCACACAGGAGGCCCTGAGGAAAATAATTTCCCTCGGGGCCTATGTCATCCTTGGGGATGCTGTGTGGAGAGTTTTTTTTAAGGAAGGGAAGGAGAGGGGAGTTTTGGGAACGAAAGGGGTTTAAGGGGTGGGTAGGAATCTAGGGTTCAGTATATCCTGGTCATCCGCATCTAAGACCTAGACAAACCTCACCCCATGAACCCGGGCACCCCTGCTAAATCACCAAACGTAGCGAACCACTTGGGGTGACCTATGGCAGAGGTGTTGGTTATCCAATAAAGGTTCCCGGGGCGGCGGTACCCATTCCCGCCTCCCAAATTGATATTACATGAAAACCTACGTACATAATAAAATAATTAAGATGAATATATACGTGAAATCCTATTTAGATACTATTTTGATTAATCTTTACGAAGGAACGGCTTACAGTATGAACATCAAAAAATATGCTACGGATAAATCGAAGCTTTTACTAGCTTTTCTATGTATTGGAATTACAATAAAATTACGTAACAAAAAATATAAGCGTAAACCACCAAAAAAAATGTTTTCTCTTGACTTAATTATGAAGTAATACAAGAAACAATTTTTTAAAAATACCCCTTTATGGCTAAGACTATTTTTGAGGTTTTCCATGTTCTAACTTTTTTTCGTTCTTATAAAATTATGCACAAAATAAATAAAAACCACTTTTTCGCTTACTAGCCTCGTGCAAAAAGACGCTCGATTTTAAAATTTTGCAGGCATGAGATTCGAAATATTTCTAGCGTTTATATTCCTCTTAAACAATAATAACACAGTGAGAGTCAACGAGTTCTCTACCTGACCGAGCGTCGACGTCTCCGTACGAAAAATACCCTTCCCGGGTGACCTTTTATTTTTCAGCACTCGTGAATACATAATAAATTATTTTGCATTTGTTAAGCTTATGTTAAATGGTGGAATGATTATTTCAGGATTATTATTATTATTAAGAAACACGCCAAACGCGTGCCCAACATTTGTACACGGTTGACATTTGTCACATGAGAACGGGTCGTTTCTTCGACTCGTTCTTGTGTTCAACAGCTCGGCTGTGGAATGATTTGCCGGCCTCTGTGTTTCCTCCTTCCTACAACATGGGTCTCTTCAAGACCAACGTTCATTCCTTCCTCTCCCCAAAAAGACCCTCCACACAGCATCCCAGATGACATAGGCCCTGAGGGAAATCATTTTCCTCAGGGCCTCCTGTGTGGAGTTAATGTAAAAAAAGGTGAAATTTTTTTGAAGTGAAAACTTCTTTAGCATGGTTGTGATTTGAGACTCGATGAAACAAACAAAGAGACAAACACATACATCTATAAGATTCAGCGTGCGAGAGAATGAGATAGTATAATCGGTCTCCTCTTTGTGCGGTGCTTCGTAGCCTCCCCACTCTTGTCTACTTCAGTTTTTTGAAGGTTTAACTTCTACCGCGTGTGGATTGCACACTCTGTTATATTTTTTTTATTTATGTTTTCAGTATTTTGAGCATTTGTGGGTGTATTTTCTCAGAGTGAAATCACATTAACGAAAAAAAAACAAAGCAGAAAATGTACTCACCCTTGTGCCGGAAAATCTTCGGAAAAATCACAGCAGAACTGAACCTACACAGGGAGCACGGCACTTGCGGTCAACTTAGACCTGTATTGTATATGAAGAATTTAATAAAATAATGTGAATTATTATTGATGGGTGATAGCGGGCACTAAGTGCGGTTGTTGACCTTCTAGAGGTGAGGTATCGGGCCCGCCGCAACGGGGTCTGGTGCGCGCCACACTGGGAGGCCCTTATATACGGTGGCGCGGTGGATGCCCACCTCCCCCCCCCCCCTCCCTCTTCCCGCGTAGTAGTGCCAATCAGTGGCGGCTCGTGACTTTTGGGTGTGCTAGAGTGCTGATATTAAAAAAAATGGCTTTATTGATGTTGTTGTAGCCGAAAAAAATTTTTTTTTTTTTTTTGAAAATCGGTTTTTTGTATGAAAAATTTCAGAAAGTTTCAGTTTGGCGGTGCGCCGCACCGATTTCCTGAAAAATCTTCATACAAAACACCAATTTTTGAAAAAAAAAAAAAAATTATTTTTCGCATACGACAACATCCATGATGCCATTTTTTTAATATTAGCACCCTAGCACACCCAAAAGTCACGAGCCGCCACTGGTGCCAATTGCCACCCTGCTTTGTATCACCACCAAAACCTACCAACTAGGGTGTAGATGCAACTGAATGGCATAGGGGTTAGCTCTGAGTTCACTGGTCAAATTGTTTTCATCTCATTCATTGAATTTAAATATTTATTTCAATTAAGTGTACTTACGTGAATCACGAAATTTTGTTTGTATCTACTATTTGAATAATTACATTTGTAGAATAATTCCATCTCAATCTGAATCGAAAGCATTTGACGTTTTATCAATTAAATAAATGCATCGATTCTAGAAAAAAATAAATTAAAAGCTTAGTTATTAACGCTTTCTACCCACTGTGTGTAAGATATATAAATATTTTTTCTCATTTTCATTGTGTTGTTTGTCTTTCTTTATTTTATTCATTTTTGATCATTCCTAATTAGCTGATTCCCGGCATGCGTTGCTATGCAATTTAATAAAGAAATTGTTTCTCTCTGCGTGTCCTTTCCCATTCCTCTCGTTCCCTTTCCTCTACCGCGTCCCACTCCGCCTCCTCTACCTTCTCTCTCCCCACTCATTCCCCCCCTTCCTCCCTCCCGCGAACCCCTACCCGAGTTCCCCACCCCCTGCCGCATTCCGTACATTCAGTCCCGGTACATTCAGTTTAGAAACAGCTCGCTTGCCACCTATTGCATTTTTTTAATACAAATTTCATAATGACAGAGCTCACCAGTAGTTTTATACAAACCTTGTGATAATAACGAACACAACAAAAAAAGAATTATCCAATTTGGTGCAGTCTTTCGGAAGTTATGCGCGTACATACATTTCGTCGATTCATTTTTATTTATATAGATAGATAGATAGAAGATAGAAGAAGAAGAAGATAGAAGATAGATTTTACCTTGTCTATGTAAAATGAAATCTGTTTTTAGAATTTTTTCTATGAATTCTCCTATCAATTAATTGTTGTTATTTAATCACTTATTTTTTTTTCAAACTTCACTGGTTTATGCAACTCTGTAACATGTAATAAATATGTGTATTGAACTGTTTGTTGACTGAAACAATATTTAAGTAATATTTTAAGTCAAAACAAAGCACAAACCCTTTGTCAAAATTGGCCAAACCATTGTATCAGGTTTTTTAGCCATGAGGTTCTTCCTTCTTCCAGGGCCCCGTCTTCCGGCAATCTTTCCCTGCATTACGAGATGCAAGATCTCGTACTTCTCTGGATGTCTCATTACATGTTCAAGATAATGTTGTTTTCGGATTTTATAGTTTTAATAACTTATTTTTCTTTATGCATCCGAGCCATAACATCTTAATTCGTAACCCTGTTCATCCAGCTTATTTTAAGTATTCATTATCAGCATTTTGGCTTCTATTCCACGAGTTGGTGTGATAAGCAGTGACTGTATTCTAATTATCCAAAACATGCAATAAAAATGTAAATAGGTTTTGAAAGTAATTCGAAACTCGCTCGACTTTAAGAACATTCTTTGATTTCCATTGTATTGCACGCTCTTTAAAAGTTTTTTTTAGCTCAGTGGGAAGCAGATAGCAAGAAGCAGGAAGTAAGAAGCAGCGGAAGCGGAGAGCATAAAGCACGGGAAATAGAAAGGAAAAAGCAGGGAGAAGCTAGAAGCAAGTAGCTGAAAGAATAAAATAATGGGAAGTTGGAAACGAGCAAAGCAAGAAGCAGCAGGAGGCGGGAAGCTAAAAGCGTGAAGCAGAAAGCGAGAAGAAATGGGAAGCAAAAATGAGCAAAAGGCGATAAACGAAAACCGAAACTCAATCAATTCCTATATTCCTGCCCATTCTACATTCCAATATTGGTTTATTAGATTGTCTTGCATACCGGTTGATTAAACTTCAACTTCCTTCCCATTCTCAGAACACGAGTTCTAAGTCCTAACAAATCAGTGCCCCTGCTGTACATCGGGACAGGAGAGCTTCGGGCTGGGGTGGTACAACCGTATCGTATCGAATCGAATCGGTAGTTGAGACCAGCTCGGTACGTTGCGCGGGAAAATCTGAACAAAACCATTAGTAGGTCACCAAAAACTACAAAAATATATCCATTCTATGAAAAAGTCACTAGACGCCACTGCTACACATTCCCGAATCTGCACACTTACATATATTATCGCGGGTGACTAACATATCAAGACCCACCTAACTTTCCTCTACTTGATAAAAAATTGAGTGCGGACGCCTCAAGTGGACAAGTTACTAGGCTGGGCAATGCGATCATAAGCTAAGCATTTCATTTATGTCCGTTGAGAATGATCCTACGATTGGTTTTTTCCTCGTTGCGCCGCCACTGTATAAGAGTAGGCATGCATTTTTAAAACATTTTCACTTCTTGTAATCGGCGTTTCCGTAGCAATAAGCAGGTACAATATGAGATGATGATACAATTTAATAATGGGATTATCATTTATTTAGCCCATCTATAATGATATACTACTTATATGTGCACATAATTCGCTGGTCACTCCCAAAACCGTGGATTTGAGGAAAACATTATACAAAACTTCATCCTGCGCTGCTCTAGGTACGTATTCACCGCCAAGACTCGGACAAATCTCACCCGAGAACCTCTGCTAAGTGACCAAACGCAGTGAACCTATGGCAGACGTGTTGGTTATCCAATAAATGGTTCCCGGGGCGGCCCGCCCCCAAAGGGTAAATTCCTTCATAAACTCCAAATTCATATCAAACGACACTGCTTTGTGTAAATTCGATTACATCGTTAAATTTTTAACTAACTTATTTGTTTTTGCATAACGAATATATTGTTTATTAATTTGTAGCTTATACTTACATCACCAAGAAGGCCTCCGTGGTTGAGTGATTTCGATCCTTGGCTACGAATATGGTGGTCGTGGGTTAAAATCCAAACGAGCACAAGTAAATTTTATTTGATTGATTTTTGTCTTTTCAAAATTTAATTACTTGAAATAATATAAACTTAGTATATTTGTGGCCATTACTTCTCATAAAAATATGTACCTATTAGCGCAGACCTATGAAAAATCACATTATTACTCAATATATTGATAACTTTGGAAAAATGTATATACACGTACACAGGTACATAATATATTATATTTTGTACTTGCAAATGATTTAATCTTGTTTTAGTTTAATACAACCACGCACGTGATTTTGATGTTTTTTTACATACATTATTAATACACATTTATGTAAACCTGATATTTTAGTATTAAGGATCCAGTCTTAACCCGGCGAGAGTGTGTCAGGGTATGTCATACCCACCATGTTCCTTATTTGCGTGTATTTTTTGTTTGTGACCTTGAAAACTGTTGTTGCTTTGAGTAGCTGGAATTAAAGGGGTGCGGGAGGGAATAGTGGCGTGATCGCAGTGTCGCGGCAGCCTGCGCTCGAGTTATACGCTTGCAAACTGCGTTCGGGTATGTGATACCCTGCAACATAGCTAGTGTATATGTTTCGTGACAAAAACTAACATTACTTTTTCTGCTATTTTAACTTGCTTTCTTTGTTGCATTGTAGATTTTAATAGAAAATGGACCTTGACAGTGAAGAAACCCAACATCGGTCAATGCTGGAAGAAGTATAATAGCCCATTCACATGATTCATTTATCGTTCATTTCGTGATTTCATTCCGCCTCTTTCCCTCGAAATGAACCGTGTGAACACAAAAGTGAATAGTAACAGTGCCGAATGAAGCATTCCAACAATGTTGGAATGCTTCCTTCGGCACTGTTCACTCGCAACCGGAATTTAACACCACGTGACGCGAATGATGTGTGTGAACACTCAAGTGAACAGTCTTTCACTCGCAAATCAGTCGGCCGAAATGTTCTGGCTTGAGGACGAGTAACCGGAGCGGCTTAAACGTCAAAATGCTCCGTTTAGTTCGCTATTCGAAATAACTCCTACACGTCTCATAGAAATCGTTGTTTCTCCCTTACTATCATAGTGAAAAATATGATCTAAACGGTATTGGAAAGAAAAAATAATGCTCTATATATTCAATATAACAATTAACCACAAAATAATACGAATGTACACTTCTATGGAACCAAAGTTTCTGATCGAATTTGAAAAAAAAATTATGAAATATTGTGAATTTTTTATGAATTATTTTTATATGAAACGACAAAAAGTGAGGTGACAGAAACGTTTATAATTTATTTGTCTAACAAAATAAGTGCGTGTTTTTATATTTTTTTTTTGTTACCAGTATTCTTAGTTAGAATAAAAGCAAGTACAGCCATTTTTTAAACTTTTAAAAGTTTACATTAAAAATTATTCTATTTAAAAAATTATGTGGTTATTTCTAATAATAAATTTTGAAAGCATATTTCATCACCTTTCCAAAACAGTTTTTAGTTTTTGGATACGTTAATAAATATTCCATTTATATGGATTTTATTGCAAGCCGAGGCCTATTTTGGAATAAAAATATTTTCATGGTGCAAAAATACTGGTAGATATCAGTTTTCATGTTATTATTTAACCATATGTTCATTTTATGGTGCTGAAATTTATTTACTGTTTACAAGAATCGCCAATTTCTCGTAATTTAGTTCGACGTTATCGGAAATGTCAATTGAAATCGTAAATATTCCCGAACTTGGCCGTGAGCGCCGGACGAATTCCAATGCGGCCGCGACTACTCTCGACGACTTCGTAGCGAGAATGTCGAGTGAACTCTTCCTTCGAAGGAACCGTCTGAACACTCGATGAAACGAGAATGGAACATCTCATCGAGTAAACCTTCATCCGAGTGAACCTTGTGACTTCAGCTTTAGAAAATACTGCACTGAGTTGAACTCCAGCTCCTAAGATGTTCCTAATATTTTTAGTTTTTTGTTTGTTTATACAGTTACTTGTTTCATGTTCTATCATATCTTTAAGTTTTTTTTCTTCATAAAACTTTGTTTTCTTTAGTTGCTTTGTGGTTTTTTTTGAAGTGAAAACTTTTGTTGAAAATTCATAGTGACTTATTTCCATTTAAGTAAAATACAAAAATTGTTAAAATGGCGTAAATATTTTATTTCCATTTATGTTATAGTAGGGGCAATACGTGTTCCTCTGGACATTTCACAGTTTTTAGTAAACGTTTTTTTTTTCTTCAAAACTAATAGCAGTTTATTTTATAAAATTATATATTTTGGTGGTCAGATAAATGATTTTTTGTAATCCGATTTTTCGTTTCCATACAATTAGTATAATGTGAAATAAACGAAATTGAAATAAAACTTGTTTTTTGTCCAGAGGAACAATACCCTTATGTTCCTCTGGTCACTGCGTAATGTTGCTCTGGACAGTAAGTACTTGTTCCTCAGTACAGTGAACAATAAATGCTTTCTAAGTCATAAACACAATAAAACAATAACAGCAATACATAGTTTATTTAAATAATAGAATAGTTGCTGTAGTCTAGAATACTTTTCTTACCATCATTTTTTCTAGATTATGTACTGTCATCCTTGGTTGGTAAAACCTATTTTAGAGTCATCTATTTTTTTTATATAGGTGACAAAATATTCACAAAAAGGACTACTGGGGTAAAATTAATGGCTTATTAGTCACGGGCCAAAGTATTTTTCCTGATTTTTGCCTATATTATAACTTACCGCTAACCATAATAAAACAATATTTTATGGTAGAAAAGATACATTTATTTATGCGGTATTTTCCAACAAAACAAGTAAAAAAATGTCCAGAGGAACACGGAGTAATCATTTTTTACAATTTCAAAAGATTCTCATTTTGAAGTTATTAGAAAGATAAATAAATACCCTCGCGGTTTCTTGGAAAAACATGCATTCCTAAGTAGAGTTTAAATAATACAGAATTTTAAGTCTTCACCTTCGCAAAATAAAGTCACTCAATAAAAACCAAAAAAATAAATTACTTTTTCGATGAAAAAAATACAATCATTGTCACTCACTTAAGCTTTGACAAGTGTAACAGACGTATCAAGCCTTTACAAGACTGTAAAATAAGGGGCACCGGTCTTGTGCACGCCTTCCACTAGCTCACGCTGATGATGGTGATTAAGAAGCTGGCTGGCCTCCCTACATCCAGTGGTATGGCCCTGGATGCGCCTTGTTTCTGCCTGAGCGGTGCCTTGCAGTGCCCAGAGTCAGGGCCGACTGCAGTGGTAGGCACCGGGTTCTCGTTCAGGCAGAACTTCGGCAGGAGGCAGCAGCTGGCAGCAGGTCGCAGACTCCCAGAGGTAGGTAGAAAGGACCACTTGTAGAGTAAATAACAAGACTTGTTGACTGTTGAAGAATAACTGATTTATTATGAGAAATGGCCGGGTTTATATACCCGATTTCCGTGACAAAACCTGTCACGTGGTACATTTTTGTGGGGGGAGGTTTTACCTAGCCCTTTACCTATATAAGGTGTGCCTTTCTGTGGGCCACCCATTTTGGCAAACACTTGCTTGAAAGTGGTCGTCTAAAATTGGTTTCTTAAATTAATTATACAGGTCAGGTTAATGTATTTACAATGTTTTCCTTAAAACTACAGTGTTTCTACGGATGTTCTACATTCGTAGATTTTTTGTTTGATGAGTTTGGGTTGTTTTTAAGGAAGTTTGACTTTTTGTCGGTAGGTATTTGTTATTTAACAAAGTGTTTGAATAGTTACAAAGAAGTTAATATTTTTCCCAGGTCCCCCGTAAGCTTGGCTATCGAAACCTTTTGGTTCCGTCGCTTTACGAGGTCCTGGGATTTTTAAAATGGAGAAAAAGTGAAATGATGCTAAAGTCTCGAAAATCTGCTCAAGTGCTGATAGCGCTGGCAGTTTAAGAGTTACAATGTTTATTTATGGCTCTATGGATGTCCCGTAGGACTCTGCACTGAAACGTCTTAGTTTCAGCGTCCTACGGGGTGTTTAAACGAAGTTATATTAAAATATGGTGTATTTTGACCAATATAAAGGCCCTTAATAGGGACGCCCAAATTGGTTTTTTGGCTTTGTAGCCGGAAAAATAGCCCTGAAGGCGATGAAATAATAAGTTTAGGATGTCTCCTGGTGGCAACTTGGTAACCAAGTTTTTACTTGTGTCACCAGGGCATCTGTGTATTAAGAAAAAGACATTTAAAATTGAAAAAATGTGTTTTGAAAAAGATCGTTGCTGGCGGCACGGTATTATTGAACTTCGTGGCCAGGACGAAAAAAGGCCCTAAAAAGGGCCGCCAAGGGGCCCATCCTTTGGAGCAGGAACCGATCCTTCGGAGCAGGAACCGATCCTTCGGAGCAGGAACCGATCCTTCGGAGCAGGAACCGATCCTTCGGAGCAGGAACCGATCCTTCGGAGCAGGAACCGATCCTTTGGAGCAGGAAACGATCCTTTGGAGCAGGAAACGATCCTTTGATCCTTTGGAGCAGGAAAAAATGGCCCTTCTCAGGGGTATAACATAGAGAAATATAGGAGGCTAGAATGGCTCCCGGTGCAAACTTGGCACACAAGCTTTATTGGTTGCACCGGGGCATTGTACATAGCTAGACATTTTATAATTTAACAATGAGGGAGAGCAACACTTCCGTTACAACAAGAGAGAATGGAGATTAAATCAATGTTGCCAACTTTAAAATGCGCATTTTTTGACGGTACTTAATTAAAACAAAAATTGATAGTTTTGGAAATAACACAACTGTCCAGAGGAACAATCGTCCAGAGGAACACGTATTGCCCCTATAGTCTTGCTGTAATAAAAAATTATTAATATAATGCTTTTTCTTAAGAATCAAGTTTTACAATAAAATTTTTAAACGGGTATGTCGTACCCTGCCACATACTTCTTGTCACATTTTTTCACCACACTCTCGCCGGGTTAAAGTTCCACCATTCACAAATTCAGATAAACGTGGATTGATAAAAAAGACTGGATCGTATGTGGCCTAGGTATTATTTATTAAAATATAACACTTTATTTGAGTTGCACAGATAACTAACCAACAAAGTGTGTTTAAGTCCTCAATTAATTAACATCTCTGGAAAATAAGCCTTTTATTTTTATTTAAACGAGTTATTAACGCGTTAATACAGGCTTAATAGGGTAGACTCAACTTATTACCAACAATCTAGCGTTAGACATAATCGTTAATAATAATCGTTATAGACAAAATCGTTATTAGTTAATTAGCAAATCTTTAACCTTGCATATTCCTACAATAAAAGATATCTATGTGTAGTAGATTTTTCATAGCATAATTCTGACATATTTTTCATTCCCTACCGTAATTTAAGAAAAACATTACTCGTAACTTTATCAATGCTCACTCACAACTTTCCACTACATAAGACAATAATTGTCTTATACGTATACCCAGTGGCGGATTTGCAGTCTTGGCCGCCCTAGGCCCCAGGCCATAAAGTAAGTACAAGCCGCCCCTTTCTCAGTACCCATCATATAGAATACATAATGAATTTACGTTATTGCCAACTTTTATCAAAATCGATTTAGAAATTTAGTTAACAATAATAGCTGCTAGTTTGTAATATTTTCTAAGGTTTCGAGGATTATTGCAAGTTTAAAGAAAACATTAAAACTGTTTTAGGTTTTATTTATTTAACTAGTTTAACTACAGGTTTATTCTCTTACAATATATAATAAGTGTTTCACAATGTGTTACAAAACTCGTCTACACTTAAGTGCATCAAAATCAATCATTAATTAACTCTTTGCAATCCTATTTCCTTAAAAATCTGCTTCTATGTTAAGCAAAGCAAGATCGTTTAACCTTTGCTCCGTCATTGTTGTGTGTAAAATAAATTTTAACGTGTTGCAACTAAGAAAACGATCGTTCTGCAGAACAGTTACTGGCGGTACACACACATAAACGAAAAGCAATATCCACGTTTGGATAAATGGTGTGATGACCTTCAGTTCGTTACCATTTCACTGTTTCGATCCTCGTTTTTCACACTGCAGTGAACACGAAAATGGAGACATTCTTCTGAAAAATTGTCTTCTAAGTCAGTAGAATAAACCATTTGCAATGCTTTATCATTTTCTTCTTCTTCAGATGCGCTTAGTTTCCTCAAGTTGGTAATACTTTTTTACTTTTATTTCTTGTTATCATCACTTTTTTATCATGATTGGCCGCCCCTAATATCTGGCCGCCCGAGGCCCGGGCCTACTTAGGCCTTAGGGCAAATCCGCCACTGCGTATACCACGTAATAAAAAATAAAATAAATATATTTAGGTATATATCTGCTCCGAGGAACCTCTTCGGCACGGGTGCATAGTCGGGAAACGCGCCAGACGCGCGCCCAATATGTATACGGATGATATTTGTCACATGAGAACGGGTTGCTTCCACGATTCGTTCCTGAGTTAAACAGCTCGCCTTTGGAACAAATTGCGGGCCTCTGTGTTTCCTCCCTCCTACATGGGTCTCTTCAAAATCTTCTTCTTATCAAAAAGACCCTTCACACAGATGGTATAGATCCTGAGGAATATTATTTTCCTCGGGGCCTCCTGTGTGAAATTACAGTAAAAAATATTATTTTCTTCTTTACCTCAAGATGAAGCCATACTAAATAATGCAAAATCACTCAAAATCTTTATTATTATTTTTTTATTATTTAATTAATTATAATGTATTACAAAAAAAACATGGTAACACATTATTCCCAATGAGCTAAGAAACAAGCTCATTTCGGGAAGGACAGACACATATAAGTACATTTTACATGGATATTACATAGATATTACAAGTTAAAAAACATAAAATAATAATAATAATAAAAGTTGCATTGTCAAGAGTAGAGATTTTTGAAATACTGAGAGACATTCATACACATAAACCATAAAAAAAACAATAAACGTATGAAGGCGAGCGAATCACTTAAAAACATTTAAAGCGAATCATTTAAAAACATTTTCAGAAAATATTCTTTAAGCGTTTTAATTAATATTTTTTTGTTAGGTACTGGTTGCTTTATTTCATGAGGTAATGTATTGTATTGTTGATATGCAGTATATTGTAATGAGTTAATACCAAATTTAGTTGTGTGGGTAGATGATGCTAGGTGTATTTGATTTTGAGATCGTGTTTTGTGCTGGTGTATATCTGAATTAAAGGCTGGTCTTTTTTTTTTTTTTTTTTACAGTGAATACCGCACAAGAATCTCAACTGCTCCCGTCTGGAGCCAGTGAGACTATGGCATCCCCAATTGGGGAATGTTGTGAGGCTGAAGGGTAGTGGGGAGGGGAAGGAGGTGGGGAAGAGGAAGGTTGGGAAGTACCTGGCTATTCAGATCTGGTCACCAAACACGGCTAAAGCCATTCTCAAGCAACGTTTCAATTCTGAATGGTGGTCTTACACCAGGGCGATACTAATAGTATCTTCCACTCTGGAACATGCCGCAAATATACTATATATTATTTTAAACGAATTACTTGTGAAATAACACAAATTAATCAAATAAAATTTATTTGCGCATGCCGGGTTCGAACCCGCGACCTCCGGAATGTGAGTCAAGAGTCTTAGCCACTGGACTACGGAGGTCGATGGTAGTGTGTGAGGATCTATGTATGATTTGTAATATTGCACTAGTGATATTGTATTTAGGTAGGATCGTAAAAGGAAGTATGTTTGTCTTATGTTTTGTTTAGAAAATTCGATCGCTTATAAGAGTTATAGATGCTTCAATTAAATACTGCGTGTAGAACATACCTTGGCCCTTAAAAATATCTGTCATTTTTTTAATAAGCCTAGAAAAAAATAAAGCACCTAAATACTTTCAAGTGCAAACTTTCCTATTTATAAACCCCTTTTCGGATATAGTTTTATTGTTTAATATAGCAAATTCAGTTTCTTTTATAATAATCGCAAAAAAATTATATTTACGCCCGAACTTCACAAAATAAAATAAAATATGCATTTTCGCGTTATTATTTTACAAGGCAGTCGACGAATTCGGATTTTCAAAGTGAACTCTATGCCGTTCACCCAAGGACTACAGACTTGCCACACCCATTTTCTGTCAGTCCGGCCCCGGACGAAGCGGGGAATAGACGTAAGGCTCCGCGTCGCTTGGTTCCGTGAAATCAATTTTAAATTTCCGTTTTATTATAATAAACCATGCGTAAAAAAAGGAGTTAATGTTTTTTGCAGGCTTTTACGAAATCAACCTGTAAAAAAAATCTCAAATACCTTTTCCAACCCTTCCAAAAGCTTTTTCTCAAGTATTTTTAAACTCCTCCCATAAAGGTGCGTGAATTTCCATTTCGATCTTTTGCTGGAATATTGGATCGCGCCGCCCAGTAAAATGAGTACAATCACTCACCAGATATTTCACAGAGACATGTCATTGGTTCCGATCCATGTAATAATCTTTCTAAAACCTTGATAACTGTCTATCACTCCTTTTATCTACGTACCTACTGTTAGTTTATAAAATAAAAATAAAAAATAACGTAAAAAAATTGGAACAAAAATAAAATGTAAGACTGCACATAGATTTTCACACCTGCGACGTTGACAATTCGCTTAGGGCACCTTGGAAAGATAAACCTTTTTACAACTCTTATTTTATGTGACAAAGTTATATATTGTGGATGAATGATTAATTACAAATACAAAATCATTGATTAATATTAGTATCAATGTAATAGAAGCTTTATTTACAAGAACTTCACAGAATATATTTTAAGTTTTTGTTCAATTTTTTTTGTTCAAGTGGTTGGTGAAAAAAATACCCTTTTGATATAATCGTGGGCTTACAATGGAAAAGCACTAAGTCAATTTTTTGCTGTTTTGACTTAATGATGCAGTTTTGTTCCTCGTTGGCCAATCTTTAGTCTGCAAAAACACCCACTGTCGTACCTATTATACTTTTCGAGATAATTTCTGTACTAAGTCAATTATGCATAAATCTTATCAGCGAATGAGCACTAAGGGACTTCGTGCATATTCGTTCGCTATATTGATAAATTGTACCGTGTGAAACAGCACTAAGTCAGAATTAATGCAATTTCGCTGAAAGATGTCTTCTTTATCTGTGGTTATCTATGGTATTCAAAATCTGACAGTTGGTTTTGAAGTAAGTTTCTCGCTGACTAAATTGATTTATTACTGACAAAAATATTGTCAAGAGCGGCAAAAATATTAAAAATGGCTAGAAAACAAAATGAAAATGATTTATTGACAGTTGTCGGTAAGTTTTTCTTATTTTTTTACATTTTATCGTGATGGTTTGAAAACATAACCTAAATTAATTTATTAAGCTGTCTGTTTTACTAAATGTCACATAATATTATATGTTTTAGTAACAAAAATACAAAAAGAAGTAATAATTTCATTTCTCATTCTAGTTAAACCCAGTACTTCGGCGGGATTATCAGAATATGAAGAATTGTCAAGAGACGAAAGTTTGTTGGATGAAAATCAAATGGCCACTGTTGCTGATATGGAAAATTTCGTCGATTTTAGTGACGACGATACTGTTGCTGATAAAGATTACATTCCAAGTCCTTCTGGTTCGTTGATATCACTTAAAAATTACATTCCAAGTCCTTCTGGTTCAATGACATCATTAACTGCAATAGTGGAAGACTATTCTGGAGATAATATAACAACTCCGCGACCTGACATACTACATACTGACATACTAAGTTCTTTCTCGTTGGCGTAAATCAAACCCAGACAAGTGGAAAGTAAATGTCGAGAAGAAAAAACGAAATGATTGCCTGCCATATTTAGGAAAGAAAAATATTTTAAGACTTGCAAAGTTTCCTAAACCAGTCGACTGTGCAAAAAAATGCCGCTTTCACTGCACTGATGTCTTTTCGGAAAATGAGCGAATTGAGTTATGCAAGATATATTGGGCCATTCCAACTTTCGAGAGGAGAAAGAATTCATTTTACGAAATATTTCATGTGAACCACCAAAATCTCATAGAGTACGGAAAGAAAACGGAAAGAAGCGATCAAATACTAAGTATTATCACATTACTAGAAATAATGGAGAAAGTATTAGAGTTTGTTGTAATTTTTTTTGAAAACTCTAAATATATCAAACCGATCTGTTATTATGGCTTTTAATAACAAAGATGTTCATGGAAATTTCGTGAATCCTAGAAAAATACATACTCCACATAACAAAACAAGTAATGAAGACATCGAACGAGTGAAAGCTCACATCGACAGCTTCCCTCGAGTTGAGAGCCATTATTGTAGGAAGTCTTCTAAACGTCTGTATCTTGATAGCAAGTTGTCGATTTCGAAAATGTATGATCTCTACCAAGAAGTATGTGCGGAAAATAATAAGGTTCCTGTGAAACAAATAACTTATCGTAGAATTTTTGCCACCAATTACAATTTGTCTTTTTATGTGCCAAAAAAGATCAATGCGTAATATGTAGCGTCTATGAAAAGGCTGACGAAGGTGAGAAAATGGCATTAAAAGAAAATTTTGATGATCACATCCGAAGAAAGACTGAATCGGCGGCAGCGAAAGCAGAAGACAAAGAAAGATCAAGCCAGGAACCGGCGTATTTGACCATAACGATGGATCTACAAAGTGTGCTTCAGATACCGAGTTCAGAAGTGTCTATTTTGTATTGAGAAAACTGAACATGTACAATTTCACAATTTACGAAAACAGACCACCTAATAGTGGATACTGTTATGTATGGACGGAGGTGAACGGAAAAAGGGGAAGCTGTGAAATAGGCACATGCTTATTTGAATATATCAACAAGCAAGTGCCTTCTGATGTGGAATACCTCTCTATATTTTCCGACACGTGTGCTGGTCAGAACAGGAATGTTCAATTATCTGCATTGTTACTTCGTCTGGTACAAACAACGAATCTTAAGGTAATTGAGCAGAAATTCCTAGAAAGTGGTCATAGTTACATGGAAGTCGACGCGATGCACAGTGCTATAGAATATCAAAAACAAAACACAGACGTGTTCAGTGTACGAGAGTGGATGAATATTTTCAAATTAGCTCGCTCGAAAAGAGGACGCAACAAAACCAAAGAACCTTACATGGTTAAAGAGCTGCAGTATGATGACTTTTTGGATTTGAAGAAGCTTTCACTCGAAACAATAAAAAAATAAGACATTCGACGAAAGCGGTAATAAAGTGAATTGGCTAAAAATTAAAATACTGAGATATGAAAAAGAACAACCATTCAAAATTCTATATAAATACAATTACAGTGCAGAACACTATTCGGTTATCGATGTTCGTTATGTACGAAGGGGTAGGCAACAAGAAAATTGTACTATACGTTTGTACATAAACTAAATATAATAGGGAGCTGGCCACAATGACACGCCAATGGAGTTTCGTACGCCAGTGGATTTTGGAACGCCACTGGTCTTTTAAATGAATTTACTACTTTGACAAAAAATGCTTCTAGGTATAATGGCAAAACTGATTTGTGTACTGGATTAAAATAAATATTTTTCACTTTGGAGACTGTGGGAGACTGGGGTTTTTAGGTTACTGGGATACTGGGATAGGTAAACTGAATTTAAGACTGATTAAAACACTTGAAAAGAGGTTTGAACTTGGAGACTGTTGGTATCTTGAGTTGGTATCTTTCTTCTTGGCTGATAGTTTTGAACTGACTTCCTACCGGTTTGACTTCTATTTTTATAGGGCAAACTCAGGTCGGACTTTTGGGGGACAGAACCTCCTTAATTTTTCTAAGGTACTTGTTTTAGGTAATTTCCCTGGTCGCTACGATTGGAAGTCAGTTGTGTCAAAATTATGTGTGATAGTTTTTGCCATGATCTTACCAACTTAGGATACCAAAGCCTCACATCATTTTTATTGTGTTTACAAGAAAAGGTACAAGTATACATATGTGATATAAGGTACAATTTTAAACAGTAAATATTTTTCTTAAAGTGCAACAATCACTGATAGACGTCAGTTTTTGGGTTGTTTTTGTAGCATATACTCATTTTTAGGTGATGATGTTTATTTCTTGATCCAAATTATTCCCAATTTCTCGAAATTGAGCTCCAAATTTTTCGGAACATGAATTCGCTGTCGTAAATATTCACGATTCAGATTTTTCCTTTGTTCAGAATTGACCAATAGTGGCTCGGCTGGTCGCATGGTGGGGGTGACGTAAATAGACAGCCAATTCCTTGGCGTTGATCAATGCTGTCTAGACTCCCTTGTGGAAGTATTAGGTGGTTATTTAGATGTGTTTTCCAGTCCAATGAGGCTGCCGCACGTATTCATTATCAATTTCATTAATGTTTTCAATTGATTAGTTAGTTAAAGGACATAATTGCGTTGTAGACAAATCATTTGGAAGGGGCATCACATGCATATTGTTCCGCTAGCCAATAGCAGCACTCAGATTGTCGTGCTCGCGGCACGGTACTCTGTGACAGCGTAAATTCCAATCTTGAATTTCCAGGGTTGTCATATGCTTTCGCGCACTCGTTCAATGCACACGTATTCCTATGACACGTTCGATATACTCCCCTCAGTGCAGTCTCGACTGTGCTCAGCTACTTCGTCGGGCGTGTCCTTTTCCGATGTCTGAGTTTTGAATCGGGTGTCTTCGCAGAGGGTACAGTTTCATCAGTTGCTGGCGTGGCAGGCAGAATGACGGCGATTTTGACTGCCGGCCTTACGTATATCCCAGTGCTGGTTTGGATCCGGGCAGTTCTGACTTGTCCATCAGCTGCAGGTATTGCTTCGATGATACGGCCACGTGGCCAACTGTTTCGAGGCAGTGCTGGGTCCATGATGATCACTAGGTCATCCTTCTTAATTGGTGTAGTTGGATGGTGCCATTTTTGCCGGACAGCCATGGTAGGTAGGTATTCCCGCAGCCATCGCCTCCAGAAGGTGTCTGCAAGTTGTTGTCCGATGCGCCACTGGCGGCGTAGGCATGTTTCCTCTTCTTTTTTGTCGTAGAAGGATAATTGGGGGCGCTTCCCGGCTGACCCTAGCAACAAGTGGTTGGGTGTTAAAGGTTCTTCATCACGTGGGTCAACTGAAATGTGGGTGAGTGGACGATTATTTACCACAAACTCAGCTTCTGCAAGTGCGGTGCGTAGCGTTTCTTCTTTTGGTGCTCTTTCCTTTAGTGTAGCGCTTAGGGCTTTCTTTACTGATCGTACTAATCTTTCCCAAGCTCCCCCCATGTGCGGACTTAGTGGTGGTATGAAGTGCCACTCGATGCCCTGGGTAGCTATTGCGTCAATCATTCTGGCGTCTTGACTTATTGACAGCAGGGCGTCCCTCATCTCGGTGTCAGCTCCGTGAAAGTTTGTCCCGTTATCCGAGTATATGGCTGCTGGTTGTCCTCTGCGGGCGGTCATTCTTTGTAGGGCCATGATGGCCGAGTCAGCAGTCAGTGAAGCGGCTAGTTCTAGGTGAATGGCGCGTGTCGAGAGGCAGGTGAAGATGGCTCCATATCGTTTTTCTCGATGCCTACCGACCGTGATAGCCATAGGGCCGAAATAATCAAGCCCGCAGTGTGTGAATGGGCGGACGTGATGCATCAGGCGGGGTGGTGGTAACGCGCCCATCAGAGGTGGAGTCGGTTTGCTGCGTCGTATGAAGCAAGTGGGGCAGGCGTGCGTTATCTTCCTGCTTGTTGTGCGTAGTCGTATTATGAAGAAATGATTGCGTATTTCTGCTACTGTTTTCTCAGTACTAGGATGATCCGCCTTTTTGTGGTAGTGACTGATCAGAAGTCGAGTGTAGGGTTCGTCGCCGTCCAGTATTATGGGAGTTCGGGCCACAATCTTTGTTCTTTCCAAGGCTTGTAGTCGGGTCCCCATTCGTAGTAGGTCATCTGGTCCAAAGAAGGGGTTCAGGGAGTTGAGGCGGCTGCCAGCAGGCAGTTTTTTACCTTGTCGGATGATGTGTAGATCAGTTGTAAAAGCGTTTTCCTGGGACCTTTTGATCCATCTGTGTTCTGCTGCTTTTATCTCCTCGGCTAGTAGTGGGCCTTCTACTGGTTTATTGGGCCCCATCTTGCATCGTCTGATAAATCGGAGGATCCAAGCTGTGGAGCGAATCAGCCGATGCCATGAGGAGAACCGCTCTACTGATGGGAGTGCTTCGCCCCTGGTGGACACAAGGCCAACGTAGTGAGGTTTGACTTCTAGTGTCAGGTCGTCAGGCCTGTGGGCGGGTGCCCGTTCTTTTGGCCACGCACCCTCCGGGGAAGTGATAAAGGCTGGGCCAGTAAACCATCTTCCTTCTGGTGTTAAGTCTGGCACCTCTAAGTCTCGCGTTCCTATGTCAGCGGGATTGAGTTTTGTGGGTACCCATTTCCAGTCGGGTATGTTGGTTAGTTCGTCTATTTCGCCCAATCGGTTTGCCACAAAGGTTGAGTAGGAGCGTGGGTCGGTGCGTAACCAGCATAGTACAGTTGTGGAGTCTGTCCAGAAGCAGGTGCGGGATATCAGGGCTTTGCTTTCTTTTTGGATCGTCTGGGCTAGTCTCGCTGCTATGAGGGCGGCTTGAAGCTCGAGGCGTGGAATGGAGAGAGGCTTCAGTGGCGCTACCTTGCATTTACTTGCAAGGAATGTTACTCGTAAGGATCTATCTATTTTTTCGGTGAAGTAGGCCACGGCACAGCAAGCTTGCTCCGATGCATCGCAGAAAAGGTGTAGTGTTACGTTGTTTAGTTTGTTGTAGAGGCAACGTCTCGGGATTGAGATGCTGTTCGTGTGCAACAGGTTTAGCCAGTCTGTCCATCTCTGGGCATGTTCAGGGGCAATGGGTTCATCCCAGCCGACGCTTGAGCGCCACACTGGTTGCAGTAGTATCTTGGATCTGATGGTAAGGCAGGCAACGAAGCCGACTGGGTCGAAGATCTTCATTACTATGGATAATAGTTGCCGCTTGGTAGGTTGTGTGACCGTGTCGTGGGAGATTGCCTCACGAAATGAGTACAGGAAGCGGTCTGTGGTGGGGTCCCAGATTAAACCAAGCACTCGCTCTGTTTCCGGACCTCCGCTGCTGATTTGTATCGTGGAGCTGGCACGGTCTTCTATAGGTACACAAGCTAGGGCCGCCGGGCTGTTGGACGCCCAATTTGTCAAGTGGAACCCTCCTTTCGCGAGCAGGGCACTTACACTTTGGGCGAGTGCAGCAGCTTCATTGGGTGTGTCTGCTGCATCTAGGTAATCGTCCATGTAGAACTTGGTGCGTACGGCTTTTGCGGCGGCCGGGTACTCGTGCTCGTATGTTTCAGCCACTTTATTTCGGACGAATTGGGCACTGCTTGGGGAACAGGTGGCTCCGAACATCATCGATGACATTTGATAGGTGTCTGGTTCGTGATGGGGTGATGTCCTCCACAGGAATAGCTGGGACGACTGATCTTCTCGCCTTATTTTTATTTGCAGGAACATTTCTTTGATGTCTGCAGCAATAGCGATGTTTCCTTCCCGGAAGCGTATTATATTCCCCAGGAGGGAGGACAGCAGATCAGGACCAGTAAGCAGCTGGTCGTTGAGGGAGGTTCCTCGGCATCGGCTTGCGGCATCGAACACCACTCTGATTTTTCCTGGCTTATTTGGGTTGATTACTGCAAAGTGGGGCAGGTACCATTTGCGAGGTGTGGTGGTGGAAGCTTCATGGCTTGATAACTTCTTGGCGTAGCCTTTGTTGATAAGTTGATTTATTTTGTCATTGTAGGCCACTGCTAGATTTTTGTCTTTTTCTAGCTTTTTCTCCAGGGACAGAAGTCGTTTCAGCGCACACTGCCGATTATCAGGTAGCGTGGCTTCTGGATTGCGCCATAGTAGACCGGTTTCCCACCTTCCTACAGGAAGAGGACGGGTAGTTGCATTCATAAGTGCAATTGCCTGTTGTTCGCTTGCATTGACTCTGGTGGCTGATGTTACTCCGAGGGAGTCGATGGCGAAGTTGGTTTTTACTAGCTCCCTCAACTGTATGTCTGCGGCCGTTTCTGGTTGTAGTGCCAAAGTGGTGGTCGTGTTATTATCTCTGGGGTTGACTCCCCCATGAGCGATCCATCCTAGTGCGGTGCGTGATGCTATTCGCGTAGTATCATTGCATTCACGAACTTCCCTTGACACGATCAGGTGAGCGTTATCTTGGCCTATTAGCAGCTTCGGGACAACCGACCTTCCTTGGATCTGTTGCTCCGGCAGGTTGAGGTTGCTTATTGTGCTGGCAGATATGTGGAATGTATTACTGTTGCCTGCACCTCGTATTCTTAGTCTCACTCGTTGGGAGAGATTGTCGGAGGTGCACATTCCTTTCGCGCCGTGGATTCGAAGTCCGTGAACTGGGCCGTTTGCTCCGACTTGTATTGCGGTGTCAGTGTCGACAAGTGTTACTGTGGATCCTTCATCCAGGAGAGCGAACACTGACACTTCTTCTTTGTTTGGAGCGCTTAATATGACTGGCGCAATTTTTAATAGTACTCTCTGTCCGGAGTCCTGGCGTCACAAGTTGACATTTTCCACGGCGCTTTTTCGTACGAACTCGGGATTATGTAGCAGGGGGTGGTGTGGGGATCTGCAATCCCCTACTTTGCACCATTGGTTTATTTTGCAGCTTCGTGAGTGGTGTTTTTCTAAGCACTTGCGGCATAATCTTCCCATGCGTACAGTTTCCCATCGGAGTTCAACATCTTTGGCTGCGAATTCTTTGCATTCGCGGGTTTTATGATCGCCGCCACATTGGGCGCAGCTTTCATCAGCTGTTTTTCTTTTTCGGCTCGGTCCAGGGTAAGTATGTTCCTCATTTATTTTGCGTTTTATGGGGGCGATCTTTTCTTTTGGGCCATCCCTGATTTCTTCTTGATGTCCGGCATGTATTTGCTCATGGCTCGGTAGAAGTCGCATGCGTTCACTCTCTTCTTCCTCCTGGTACCCGGCATGTATTTGTTCACGGCGTGGTCGAGAACGTATGTGGTCCACCATCCCACTGTTTGGAATTGCGTTTGAAACCTCTTTCAGAAAGGCAGCGAGCTGGGTTATGGTAGCCGGAGAGTGTTGTTTGCGGATCTCGATTAGCCATGCCAGCCGCAGGGAACTCGGCATTTTGTCAGTGACGTCATTCAGTAATGCAGGATTGGTGAGATAACCTTCGGTTTTCAGGATCCGGAGAGATGCCACCAGGTTTTGTACCGTCCCGGAGAAATCTGCCAGGTCCTCGAGTGATACCTCGGTCGTGAGGTAAGGTAGTTTTTTAACCTTGTCTAGCATAAATTTTGCTATGGAGTTAGCGCTGCCGTATCGCTGCTCGAGGACGCTGATGATCTCTGGGACTTGCGCAGGATCCATTAGTAGGGGACCCACGGTATCTCGTGCCTTGCCTTTGAGGGCGCGCTGCAGCCGAATGAGATTTTCGCTCGGAGTCATTTGGCAGGTGGCGGTGGATTGAGCGTACTGTGCCTTCCAGGTGGGCCACTCGAGGGGATCTCCGGAGAAGGTAGGCAAATCTTTTGCTGTGGATTGCCTGGCGATGAGGGCAGCCATTCTTGAATCATCTTCTAATGTGCGGGGGCTATCTTGCGTTCTGGAAGAGCGGAGCGCCTCCGCCATCACCGAGGCGATCTGGGCCAGTGGGTCGTCGCCATGCTGCAACCATTCTCGGGTGTGCCGTGCTGTCTGATTGGCTTGACGTCTGTCCCGAATGCGCATCTCTCGGCGCAGCAATCGCAGGGAGTCTTCAGTTGATTCAGAAGTTGTTTTACTGCTTTTACTGTTGGATCCGTGGAGGCTCTCGGCGACACATTCTGGAGCAGGTTGGTCAAGAGTGATGAGGTCAGGGTTCCTGGCAGGGTTCGCACCAGATAGATCGTGGCGGGTTCCGCTGGATGGCGTCTCATCGGTGTCTACGGTGCGTGGGCCCGGGGTCCGACGGGGTGCCACTGGCATGTTTCGGCTTGTTCCCGGGGCGTTAAGTTTAGACAGCGATATTTCGGAAGGTGTCGGGGTCTTACGGCCACTGCGAAGAGACGGCATTTCCACTGGGTAAGACTGAAGGCGTGTTATGTGTAGATCCGGCTCGAAGGACCAAATGTACTATACGTTTGTACATAAACTAAATATAATAGGGAGCTGGCCACAATAACACGCCAATGGAGTTTCGTACGCCAGTGGATTTTGGAACGCCACTGGTCTTTTAAATGAATTTACTACTTTGACAAAAAATGCTTCTAGGTATAACGGCAAAACTGATTTGAGTACTGGATTAAAATAAATATTTTTCACTTTGGAGACTGTGGGAGACTGGGGTTTTTAGGTTACTGGGATACTGGGATAGGTAAACTGAATTTAAGACTGATTAAAACACTTGAAAAGAGGTTTGAACTTGGAGACTGTTGGTATCTTTCTTCTTGGCTGATAGTTTTGAACTGACTTCCTACCGGTTTGACTTCTATTTTTATAGGGCAAACTCAGGTCGGACTTTTGGGGGACAGAACCTCCTTAATTTTTCTAAGGTACTTGTTTTAGGTAATTTCCCTGGTCGCTACGATTGGAAGTCAGCTGTGTCAAAATTATGTGTGATAGTTTTTGCCATGATCTTACCAACTTAGGATACCAAAGCCTCACATCATTTTTATTGTGTTTACAAGAAAAGGTACAAGTATACATATGTGATATAAGGTACAATTTTAAACAGTAAATATTTTTCTTAAAGTGCAACAATCACTGATAGACGTCAGTTTTTGGGTTGTTTTTGTAGCATATACTCATTTTTAGGTGATGATGTTTATTTCTTGATCCAAATTATTCCCAATTTCTCGAAATTGAGCTCCAAATTTTTCGGAACATGAATTCGCTGTCGTAAATATTCACGATTCAGATTTTTCCTTTGTTCAGAATTGACCAATAGTGGCTCGGCTGGTCGCATGGTGGGGGTGACGTAAATAGACAGCCAATTCCTTGGCGTTGATCATTGCTGTCTAGACTCCCTTGTGGAAGTATTAGGTGGTTATTTAGATGTGTTTTCCAGTCCAATGAGGCTGCCGCACGTATTCATTATCAATTTCATTAATGTTTTCAATTGATTAGTTAGTTAAAGGACATAATTGCGTTGTAGACAAATCATTTGGAAGGGGCATCACATGCATATTGTTCCGCTAGCCAATAGCAGCACTCAGATTGTCGTGCTCGCGGCACGGTACTCTGTGACAGCGTAAATTCCAATCTTGAATTTCCAGGGTTGTCATATGCTTTCGCGCACTCGTTCAATGAGTTCATCCGCAATTATGGTAGCCGGAGAGTGTTGTTTCAAGATAGTTCGTTATCATAAAAAGGTAACATTTTGATAACAAGTGAATGCCACGAGTCCCAACTGTAGGGGTGAGACTGTGGTATCACTAATTGAGGTATGTGGTGAGGTTTAAGGTAGGGATGTTATGGAGCTCCGTAACCGTAACCGAAACTATCGGATATCCGAAATAAAAATACATCCGTAACCGTAACCGAAACCGATATAAAAGTTTCGGATAAAGGCGGAGTCTAAATGACAGGTTACGACAGGTTTTTGGTTGTTTTGCCCGGCTGAGCCGTCACTTGTCACACAGCCGCGCGTGTCTCTTGCAATTTGCATTGTTTATGATATATTTTGTAAATGTGGGTGTACAAATGTTAAAACTCATTATTTACGAGAATCTACTTACTTAGTTTCAAAGTGTTGTGTAAATAAATTGTTATTGTTTTGGGAAAAGGCAAAATGCGCCCTACGTCTAGTTTAGTTTGGACATTTTTTGATGAAATTAATGTAGATTTATTGATATATTACACCTCTATGTGTAGATTCCGCAAAATGTAAACAGCGCGGTAAAAACTTTTCACGCAACTTTGCACTACTTCTCTGAAACTTCATCTTAAATCAAAACACATTGCTCAATATGAAGAACTGTTGTTTCTGGAAAAGGATATTCAACGAAAACCACAACAACCACCTCAACAGTTAACATCTTTACAAGAGTGTAAAAAACAGTTGTCAATAACAAACTCTTTGAAAAATAGAGGTTCCTGTGAAAATTCTAATATCCTTAACCGAAATTATCCGAAACTATCCGAAATTTCATATCCATAACATAATACCGGGAAGGGGAAGAAAATGTGGAAGAGGAAAGTGGAAAACTACCTGGCTATTCAGATCTAGTCACCGAACACGACTAAAGCCATTTGAAGCAACTTTTAAATTCTGGATAATGATCTTACACCAGGGCGATACTGAAAGTATCTTCCGCTCTGAAATGAGCCGCAAATATTTCTTTAAATATTAATTTTATGATTAAATTGTGAAATGAAACAAATCAGCCAAATAAAATTTACATGCGCACGTCAGGATTTGAACCTCCTGGTTCTCTAGTCGAGAGCCTTACCCCTTGATCACAGAGGCCATCTTCGAGGGGTAAGGCTCATGTTATTGACATCGAAATCTGAACAGCTATTGAACAAGTTTCGTGGTACCGCATGATCAGAGCTTTGTAGATGTAAATATATATGTATTTTTTTATTATTTATTAAATTGAATATAATTGCATCTAATACAATATAAGACATGGGTAGTCCCACAAAGCTGTGACAGATCAGCTTGTCTGTAGGTTCTACCATTTAATATTATTACATAACAACACACATTAGCTTAAGTTGCAATATTAATATCTAATATAAGATTTAGGATAGATAAATACGTTGTTCATTTATTAACCACTTTTTGACAGTTTATGGCAGGGTTCCTCATTATTTTTTAAATTAATGTTTTGATTCAATGTGTTAAAGGTATCATATATTCGAGCGTTCTGCTACCATACATATTTGATATTTTTAGGCCTTTGTTTTCGGTAAATCTTGTTGTGTGACTATGCACCAATAACATTTTATCCGTGCTTTCTCCCGAATTATCCATAATTATAATGTACCAGAGAAGCCCTTTAATTGGAAGTAGGCCCTCAGACCCATACAGTAATTTTAGGTTGTCTCTTAGTGTGTAAATGCTAGGTTTAACATTTTGAATGTATTTAATATTGATTATGCTCGAGTTTCCCCAAGTTCGAATTCCATATCTAAGTATGGATTCGACCATAGAATGATATATAAGTTTGACAGTGCATCGAGGCAACACAAATTTTAATTTATAAAAATTACTCGCCAAACATCGTTTGCCTCGCTCGTTACAAATTTTGATCACTTGTTTATCCCATTTAAAGTTATTATCTACGATTATGCCAAAGTAAATATATTAATTTGTAAAATCAATTTTTTCACAGTAGCAAATATTGTCAATTTTTCTATGTATACATTCAAAATTATGTGCAGTTATTTTAGGTAAATTCCACATTTTCAAGCTCTATATCAGGGTTTCCCAACCAGTGGTCCGCAAGTGGCTAGAAGTTGGTCCGGGATGGTCCGCCGGTCAATAAGCGAACCTGTCCGCGGCGGTCCCTGATCGAGAAGTTTGAATCTCGGAACAATATTCAGTTTATCATTATTGTACCTTGTGGTCAGTGGCCATTATGGTATTCCGTTTCGCCCCACCCCATCCTACCCCGTTCTACCCCCTCCGTTGTGGCAAATATTCGGCTAGAATCCGTCCTACCCTTTGTTGTGCTATCCGTCCCGGGTGCCACCCATGCTAGCCTACGCCACTGACCACAACTGACTACTGGCTTAGGCTACATGGGTGGCACCTGAGACGGGTATGGCGGATAATGTGGTTATCCGCTCTACCCCTCCACCTCATTAAAGTTGATAAACACAAGTTTTGACTTCATAAAAAGGGGGGGGGGGGGTGGCTAGAGAGTGTGGCCTTGGGGGTGAAACTCGGTTGGGTGGTACCCGGGGCGCCACTGCTTGTGGTCCCTGTCGAAAAAATAAACGTACAAGTGGTCCCGGGTCAGAAAAAGGTTGGGAATCACTGCTCTATATGATTTGATTTGATGAAACTAAAAAGTTCAAGGTATTTAAGGAGAATACTCATCAGATATCTTTATTGATTCATAAAGCTTCTTTATCATCAGAAATTGTTGCACAACAAAATACTTAAGGTGATATAAATTTTCGCTGCATTAGCAGGTGACATTTTCCTGATATCTCCTGTCCCATTATTTGTTTTGTAACTAATGTAAATACACATAATACGAACAAGATAGGTAACGTAGGCATACTTAACTATATTACAATTCCAATTGATGCTAAGACCGTCAGTTAAATATCAATTATTGAGAGAAAATCCCCCGGGGCATCTGGTTTTGATAACACTAACAAATGTTCTAATACTACAAATATGCTATTTAATATGTGTTAATGATTATTGCTTTTAACGCGCAAGAGTACCAACTGCTCCCAAACAACTGCAGCCAGCGAAACTATGGCATTTGAGGCTAAAGGTAGTGGGGGAAGGGAGGAGATGGGGAAGAGGAATGTGGGAAAGAAACCGGCTAATCAGTTCTGGGGTCACCAAACATGTGTTCTGCATGGCTAAGCCATTTGAAGCAACTTTTCAACTCTGAATGGTGGTCTTACACCAGGGCGATACTGAGAGTATCTTCCACCCTGAAACGTACCGCAAATATGCCTTACATTATTTTTAGTGATTAAATTGTGCAATAATACAATACAATTAAATAAAATTTACTTGTGTACGTCGGAATTTGAATACGCGACCTTTGGATTGCTAGTCGGGTGCCTTGCCCCTCGACCTTTTTATGAATTTTTATTTAATGGGTTAGTTATATATTTTTTCACAAATTGATATCATAATTCCCTTCTATTTTTTACATTAACTCATATATCATCTTTGGGGATGCTGTGTAGAGGGTCTTTTTAGGATATTAGAGGTGGGTAGGAATATGGGGTTCAGTGTGTCCAGGAGTGACGGACGAATCTATCCCTCCCACTGCGGTGCAAGGCGATGTTCCGAGATAGTACGGCTGGAGAAGTCAAAGGGACTCCCTAAACCTTTCTCTACCGATCCGGCCTACCATGCAGCTGGTGGGCAGACGCATCCGCCGCCAAGACCCAAACAAACATCACCCCATGAATACGGGCACCCCAGCGAAGTCACCAAAGGTACCGAACCACTTGGGGTGACCTTTGGCATGGGTGTTGCTTATCCAATAAATGGTTCCCGGGGCGGCGGTACCCATACCCGCCTCCCAAATTGAGTCTCTTTGTTCTATTCGAGTAGGGGTAGGGTATCCATCGCTTAGTTGGGGTGCCTCGAGGGGTCCCTTTCCTGCATGGTTTCTGCAGCCGCTGTTCATTGTTGACCCAACCTCTATTCGCATAGTCTCTGTGTGTGGATAAACTTATTACCCAATTACTTTTCACAATTTTGTCTGGGACGATTAAGGAACATACCCATACTACGTGACCCGTTCAGGGGGGGGGGGGTCTTCAAAATACCATGGTTGGTCACAATGAGCGGCAGGCGGCTTAGGTTTTTAGTCAGCGGGGGGGGGGGGGGGTTAAAAATTGCAAAAAGTGGGTCACGTAGTATGGGTACGTTCCCTAACTAGGTTTGCACTCAATGTTTTTATATTTTTTATTGGCAAGTTTTTTTTAATACGTGCAACATATAAAATATATTTTTTTAACTTTAACTCCACACAGGAGGCCCTGAGGAAAATAATTTCCCTCAAAAAAATCTTATTGTACTAAAAATAAACATATTTTCTCAAAATTTTAAAAATAGCTTTCCTAGATAAAAGAACAGTTTTTCGAAATCAATTTATAATACGTCTAAAATTTGATTTAAAAATGACGTATTTCTGGTTTTTTCTGGTTATTCTTATTGTAAAAGCAATACGCGTAAGAAACAAATCCGGGAATTGGCGAGACTAAAAAATATCTCAAAGAACACCATATAAATGTAGCCTCAACAAAGAACGGACACATTAAATGGTGCCTACTTTCCACACCTGTTAAATGTTTTCGGTAAGTATTCAGATAAGGTGTTGTGATATTGATTTACTGCGAGCGTTTTAATGATGTTTCGAATTTGATGAGGTAATTTATCGGTTTCTGATGGGTTTTCGTAGGTTATTGCAGAGTTACTTTTATAATCATGTCCTTTTTGAAATGGATAGAATTTTTAAATATTAGTACATAAAAATCGAAATATGCGTGCTTGAGTGCCTATATGTGAGTATATGAGTTGTCTATGCGTTGCTAAACCATTCATCCGATTGCGATCAAACTTTGGGTATTTGATGTGAGCATGCCCACAATGGTTTCTATATACAATAGTGAGCTCTGGAGTTATGAATTCGTGCGTTGCCAACCATTCATCCGATTGCGATGAAACTTTTGGGATTTGATTTGATCGCATGACCGTGATGGTTTCCATATATGTGTGATAGTGAGCTCTGGAATTATGAAATTTGTATAAAAAAATTGCAATAAGTGATACGCGAGCTGTTTGAAAACTGAATACTCCGGGGCTGAATGTATGGAATGCGAACTCGGGAGAGGAGATGGGGGAAGCAGGAGAGGGGAGTGAGGAGAGGGAAGGTGGACTTGGAAGTGAGGGGAAGGGGACGCAGGAGAGAAATGGGAGGCGGAAGGGGAACGGGACGAATGGGAAAGGACACGCAGGAAGAAACAATATCTTATTTAGTTTCATAGCAACGCATGCCGGGAACTAGCATAGTGATAAAATTTAGGAAGTTTTGGGTTTTTTGGGTCTTATAAATTAATATTTTACTAATATCTACCCGTATTAAGATACATCGTTATCTGAAAGCCCTGTATCAAAAATCTTTAGAATGGAATATTATCATCAAACATACCAATTTTGGTTGTGGTTGTCTGTGATGTAACTCTGGTTCAATGAACTTCGATTTGTTTGGAATTTACAAAACTGGAACTGATTGTGTCAAGAATTAAGACAACCAATAAAAAACCTGTGTACATATAGATAATATTATATTTTAGGAGAAAATTATTTTTAATGTCGGTTTCAAAATTGTGAAATGTGATTCAGATCAATGACTATTTTCGTACTTAGGCCCTAAATTGCTTAATCTTATACCCGATGCTTGGAAATCAAAAAGTGATAGCATTCTGCGTAATCTGGTAAATGATTGGCTTCTGGTCTTGGGGAGAGCTGAATGCGAAAATATGTTAAACAACAGTCATTAAATTTTCTTTTTTGTTGACATTCATATATACTGGGATTATATTGGTATTACCTTAATATTAATTTTTATACAATTTAAGTTCAAAAATTGCTTAAATTTTTTTTCTTTGCATTTTCTTTTCTCTACTTTCATTTTCTTTTTTAATCCATTATTTTTTTTCTTACCCATGTCTTGATTCTCGAGTTGATCAATTCATCAAAATCAATACTAAAATTTCTTGAAATGGTTGAAAAGCACACGTGCTAATAAAAATAAAAAAAAACACTTTCTTTTTTTTTGGAATGTTCTTTTATTTCTTTTCTCTATATTTTTATTTTTATTTTTTTATTGTTAAATATATAATTTACACTTATTGTATCTTGTATCTACCATCAAAACCTTAATAGTATTTATCAAGTGTTATATTTATGTATAAGACAATATTATAGTCAACACACTAATTACATGTAAAAAACTGTTCTTTTTGACTGTCCTAAAACGGGCAAATTGCCAAGTTGGACAGCCAAAGATCATATAAAGATGTAATGTTTTCAAAAAAATAAATAAATAAAAAATAAAGATGTAAGCTTATATAACTCACGTAAATAATAAATATCATCATTCTGCAGCAATTTTTTTTATTCTCAAGTATTCTTTACATACACTTTCGGTTTCCCAAATCCTACACTTATAATATCCCTTGATTGTGATATTATAAGTGTAGGATAGATAGCGGTTACAATTCTCTTTACATTTGACGTCGTTTCGAATCTACAATTATTTGCATTTTTTGTTCACCACTTCAAGAACTGGCCCTTCGCAACCATCGACCTCCTCTATGTTTGACGGCAGAATTGAATTTGAACAAGCACTTAAATGGGCAGAGAATCACTGATAAGCGCGGTCGTTAGCCAAAACATAATATGAAATATAATCCTCGATTTAGCGTTCGGTTGTGAGATATGTTCTCCATCAGTGTTTATTTTCATTATCCTGATGCATGACACGATCCTGACCTCAACTTACGAATCTCGACTCAAAATCCTTCAAACCAGTTGCCGAATCATTTCGTTGGCACATCGCTGGATCACCGGACCACGTTAATCTAATAAGATAGCACTAGTCACTAGTCATACTGCTGATAGACCCGTTATAACCCATTCCTTCATTCTTGTAAACGACACGTGCAATAGAAAGAGATATTAATGAATAATTATTTCCATTCTTTCAATGGAAAAGTCATTTATTTTACTTTTTTACGGTAGCTCCACACAGGAGGCCCCAAAGAAAAAAATCCGTTAGGGAACGTCATGAATGAATTGTCATTTTTGGAGATGCTGTGCCAGAAGGAGGGAGATGATGTTTTGGGAAGGAAAAGGGTATGAGAGGGGGGGCAGGAATCTGAGGATCAATGTGTCCAGGAGTGACGGATGAATACATCCCTCCCACTGCAGTGCAAGACGATGTGTTGAGAATGTCCTGCTGGAGAGTTCCAAAGGCTTACATTAATATAAGCCCTTGACCCCGCCACGCTGTAGGTGGGCAAAATTCTAATTAAAATTAAAAGTTTGGAAATATTTCACAAAAAACTTTTTGTAGATGTAAATATGAAAAATACACTATCAGAATTGTTCACATTAGGTATATTGTTGTGCATTTTTGTATTATGATCCTAAATTTCAATGTACGTTATTTTATTGGTCAATCTCATCACTGTCATATATGAATTTATAAAATCTGCTTCTAATGTAAATAAAATTAAACATATCCGCCACCAAGATCAAGACAAATCTCACCCAATGAACCTCGGCACCCCTGCGAAGTCACCAAACGTAGCGCACCACTTGGAGTGACCTATGGCAGGGGTGTTGTTTATCCAACAAATGGTTTCCGCGGTGTATTACTACCATACGAGCATGTGCCTAGTGTGTGAGTCGAAAAGCATGTAAAAAAACTACATGCAACTTATATTACGAATAAAAGAATCTCGAAGCCACAGGCGGCGCTATCTCGATGAGCCGAATCCATAAATTAAATGATCTAATAATCTCTTAAATCCCGCAACAAAACGTAATTAATTTTGACCATCAATATAATCCCCATTAAATCTACGCTTATTCTTCCGATAAATAATTTTTAAAGTGTTTATGCGCTACACATGAATTTGGGTCGTTAACCCTAAAATGTTAATTTATGAGTTTTCATTTTATTTCGCCTTAAACTGGTAATGGGGGCCCCTAAACTCAGTGATAAATCGGATTTATTTATGATTTCCAACATTATTAATGGTCAGAAACCACGTGTGAACAAGATAAGCTTTATTGTTTTAAAAATGTTTTGCGAAATAATCAATTTGTGTTGTTTGATTTACTGTCAAGAACGAGTAGAAGTTAAAAGGGAATCATCGAATTTTCCACGTTTCGCTGCTGTCGGAGGTTAGATGGCATATCAATGACACCAAACTTCGTCTATGAAAGTCATTATAATGCACATAAATAATTACGTTAAATTAAAACCTATATTTCTCAAGGTGGCAGCTTTTCTTTCCAACTTGTTATCACTTAATTTATTTGTCAATCAAAAAGTCATAAGAGGTTTATAGTTTATATATATATATATATATATATATATATAGGTTTATAGGCATACCAATTTCTTGGCGTTGAGATTGGTTTTTATTAATAGTACGTCACAAACGCAAACAACAATAATAACATTTTTTGGAATACCTTAATGAGTTGCCATTAGCCTTAGGCAAGGCTAAGGTCCTGGCTTCAATTCCTAGATGCGACCGAAACTTTTCTGATTTTTCTTCGAAAATTTCGATTGAGAGTCGCTAATTTCAATGATAAAATAATACTATCATTATTTGAAACAGTGATGCCGTCAAAAGTGCTGATTGAATCCAATATTATTTATATAATGAATAACATATCACTTTGTATAAACCACTATATTACACACAATATCTACATGTTTCGATAACAATGTTATCTTCATCAGGATATGTCAATATAAAGAAAAATAAATGACAAACAAGTATAGACAAATTAGAATAAACTATAACATAGACAAAATATTAAAAACTAGAGGTGATTAATTACTTACAAATCATAAAAATAGTTAAAAATAGTTACAAAATTAAATATAAAAATTATTTAAGGAAAAATAAAATTGCATTTAGATAATAAAAAAATTTTAAGAAAAAATAATTAAAATAATTAGTCTAAATCAAAAAATCAATAATTATAATTAGTTGTAAGTATTAATAAGAAAATAAATTTAAAAGATGGCTATTTTAAAAAAATGTTTGGTTATTTATAATATTTAATTTACTATTAATGCTTTTTCTAATTTCTAAATTATCCAATTGTATGCCCGTAGTGTTAGTAGGTAAAATTTTAAGATCTGTATTAATATCAAAAGAATTACTTGTTTCCAAAATATGGTTGGCAAATTCAGAATAATAATTATTATTTAAACATCTTATATGAAATATTTCTAGAAATTTTTCCAATATAATTAATTTATAAACCCCAGATTTGTTCAAAAAATCACATTTATCCTTATTATTTAATATATAATTTTTTAATTTGTTATTTGTATAAAAAGCTGGCTGTACGTTATTTGGC
The DNA here is from genome assembly GCA_917880885.1 of Limnephilus marmoratus. NCBI lineage: Eukaryota > Metazoa > Arthropoda > Insecta > Trichoptera > Limnephilidae > Limnephilus > Limnephilus marmoratus. The sequence goes on along the minus strand of OU862912.1, from coordinate 30,283,749 downwards.
ATGTTTTTAATTATTAAATTTGAAATGTTATTATTTAAAAATAAAATTCTTCTCCAATTATTATCATTTTCAACAATAATAATATAATCAGAATAACATTGTTATCGAAACATATGATATGTTATTCATTATATAATTAATGATGCCACAAAGTAATTTTGCGAAGTTTGAAGAACCAATATTATTTATTGATAGAAAAATTGATTTTACACACTTGCATTTGCATGGCTTGTTAGTATATCAGTGACACCAAATTTCGTCAATGAAAGTCAATATAGTGCACTGTAAAGCGCCCTTGAGGTGATTTTCTCACAAAAATGGCGCTATAGAAATCATCCAACAATTATTATTATTGTAAATAATTGCGTTAAATTAAAGCCCATATTTTTCAGAGTGGCGGCTTTTCTTTAGGATCCAACTTGTGAACACTTAATTTATTGTCAATCAAAAAGTCATAAGAGGTTTAAAAATAGTCGCACTTATTATCATCAAAGTCCTATTTTAGAATCCCGAAAAGGTCTAGCACCAGTTTCTTCAAAAGCAGTTGCACACGTTTGCGGGAAAGGGTCAACTATACATGAGGCGACTTATGGCCGATTAATAATCATATTGCCTTTCTATAAATTCGCAAACCAATTTCTTGGCGCAGAGATTTTATTTTATTAATAACTAGCTTTTTCCCGCGGCTTCGCTCGCATGGTGTAAGGGGGGTTCCCACTCCGCCTCCTCCACCCCCCCTCCCCCCTCCCCTCCTCCGCCCCTCTCACCGCCCTCCCTCTCCCCCTCCACCCCCCCACTCTTCCCTCCCGCCCCCCTCCCCCCTCCCGCCCCCTCCCCTCTCCTCATCTCTCTCTCCCTTTTGCTTTTCATACATCTAGTTTTCAAACCTCGCGTGCCACCAATAGCAATTTTTTTATACAAATTTCATAATGCCAGAGCTCACCGGAAGTTTTATAAAAACCTTGTCCTGACAATAACGAACACACAAAAAAAAAGAATGATCCAATTTGGTGCAGTGATTCGAAAGTTATGCGCTTAGTAACACATTCAGCTATTCATTTTTATATATATCTATATACGTATCTGTATACGTCCCAAACGCAAACAACAAAAATAACATTTTTTGAAAAATTTAATGAGTTGCCATTAGCCTTAGTCCTGGCTTCAATTTCTAGATGCGACCGAAAATTTTATGATTTTTCTGTTTCAAAATTTCGATTTGAGACGCTAATATTTTTATCTTCAATGATAAAATAATAACATCATTATTTGAAGCAGTGATGCCGTCAAAAGGGCTGATTGAATGCAATATTATTTATTGTTAGAAAAATTGATTTTACACACTTGCATTTTCATGACTTATTTGATAGTTGGGAGTGTGCGTACATTGTGCGACTCGTGTGTATGAAGCTAATTACCTGCTTTGCGTTAAAAGTTGAAGCGTTTCATTTGATTTAAATTAAATAAACGCTTCGAAACGAAATCCTATGAAAACTCCTTCTAAAAAAAGTCTCGAATTTATTTACTTAACATTTCCTTAATCCACGACTCAATTAAAGGGAATATCTGCTTCACCATAGTATTAAGGGAAAGGTCATTTCCATTAGATCACTTGTATTTTTTAACTCTGTCCAATAACCGATGTCTAATGTAAATGTCAAAATGAAAAATGATTGGTCGCTAAAACGATGCACAAAATTCTTTGAACTCCGAAAGATATTATTAAAAACTTGTATCTGCTAGTACCCAGCTTCGCTCGAATTTAACAACGGTTTTGTTCGACGATTGAAAATTATACATCTAATATATAAAATTCTCGTGTCACGGTGTTTGTTACCATACTCCTCCGAAACGGCTGGACCAATTTTGATGAAATTTTGTGTGCTTATCTGGTAGGTCTGAGAATCGACCAACATCTATTTTTCATACCCCTAAAAGTAAAGGGTGTTCCACTCCGAAGAAAATTATTTTCCCCATACATTTTGTATGGAACGAATTCTCCTATTTTGAAAGAACTGCAGCAATATTGTAAGGGGTATAATATTGAACTGTGAACCGGGGGAGCGGGGAGGGGAGAGGGGGGAGGTAAGACGGGGGAGGGGGGGGGGAGGGGGGGGGGGGAGGGGGCGGGGGGAGGGGGAGGGGGGAGAGGGGGGAGGGGGAAGGGGGAGGGGGGGGGGGGGGGGAGGGGGGAGGAAGGAGAGGGGGGGAGGGGGGAGGAAGGGGATGGGGGAGGGGGGAGAGGGGAGGGGAGGGGGGAGGGGGGAGGGGGTGGGGGGTGGGGGGTAGGGGGAGGGGGAGGGGGGGGGGAAGGAACTCAGGAAGGGGGGTTAGCGGGACGGGGGAAGGAGAGAAGTGGAGTGGGGAGAGGGAGAGGGAACGCGAGAGGGGAAAGGATACGCAGGGAGAAACAATTTAGATCAATTCAGCTAATAAGTTGACAACAGTTTTTGATTCTGAGGCGGTACGAAGTTCGCCGGATCGCTAGTATTATTATATAATTAGTATAGTGCAAACCCGTAAAAAATCACGGGATAGTCTGAATTCTTGAGAAATCAGTTCCATTTTTAAGAATATTTTTTTTTGTAACAATATTATATTATAGATGGGTCCTGTATCCCTGTCAAAGTTCTCTAAACAAACACTTCAAATTTTGTAAATGATGACACAAATTCGATGGATGACACGAGTTCTCCTAGAATTTGATGAACCGGAGTTAAATAAACAAAACCGAAATTAGAACCTATCAAATAAAGGAATAAACGAATATTTAAAAGCCCCATAGTTGATAGAAATGACGTTGCGAGCTAAGGCCCCGCAACCGCACACAAAAAGAAAAAGATGGAGAGATATGAAATTACGAATGCTAGAGGAGCGCGCTAGTATTTAAAACGACAAAATTGATGCGAAAATTGTGAAAATGTTTAATAAAACACCACTCGTTGAAAATAGAGCAAAAATCTCACGGGGTTATTAAACAGCATTTAAACAAACGCTGAATTTTTTCATACATATAACTTGTAAAATAACTGAAACAAACGTGTTTATAATAATTTTTGGAGCATACTTTGCGATTTTTTTCTGTCGAGAGAATTTTATATAATTTGCGTTTCGCCACGACGAATGTCTAGATATTATCTTCAAAAAGAACATATATTTTTTTAAGAGCTTAAAAACTTCAAATGTTTTAGGGAGGTTTGCAAGAAACGGTAGAAATTCGGGTAGCGGCGCGGCGTCTTAAAGATGGTCGTATCGACCATTTAGTTCCATTTATAAAGAATTAGTGCAAATTTTGTGACATCAGAACTCACCGTTTAAACCCTTTGAATGACGAATCTCAGAAGTTAATCACATTAAGGTGTGTCAGCAAATTCGGGGTTCTGTATTAAAATAAGAAGAAAAAATACCAGAATTTTAAAATTTATATATGCAAATTCGATTGGTCTTTTATGATGGTCAAACAAACATAAAAATTAGGTCTGAAGGTCGTCCACTAACTTGTCCAAACACATTCCGGTCTAATTCAGTCCTCCCATCTCCTCCTTATCCCTCCAATCTCCTCACAGCCCCTCCCAGTGGGGCCCTTTACCATCCCAACTCACCAAAATACCTGCTGCAAGCAAAACATGTTTGCTGCTTCAATTAGCATCTGAAATATGCACTTTTGGGGCCTTCGGATTTGAAGCCATTGGCCTTTTCGCAGGTAAACAACAATCAATGATTAGACCGGTCGTTAAAAAAGGAAACTGCTGTTTTTGGCTTATTTTTAAATTGTCATATTTTGGCCGGTGGTCTGTGAACCTCGCTGAATATGATTTGAGGTCGTCACGGATTATTTTCAAAGCATTGGATTCTTAACAAAGAATTGTGTAAATTAGTAAAATATGGTTAAAGCTAAGTAATGGTAGATTCACAATAAAATTTTGAAAAAATGTTTGCATTTTATAAGTGACTAATTTGACTACCCTTCGCCTGTCATATTTGTGGATAATTTATTTTATGGCACTGTAAAATGCTGAAAAATTATGCTTGCAAGCATTGTCGCGGTTCGCATAGGGGGTTTTTCTCCATTGGGCTGGCGGGGGGACTTTTACTCACAGCAATTATCCATTGTTATTATCAATTATCACACTGCGAAAACCAGTGGTGCAAATAATATAAGTGTATTCTCCACGAATGTAATCGGTGGGTACTGTTATATTTTTCCAATTGAATACTGAGGCCGATGAGGGGCAGTGAACCCCCTAATCAAGGTCATTTATAAGGGTTTATGGGGTACAACCCCCCCCCCCCCCCCCGACATCAATAATGCGTAGCTAAGAAAAGAGAATAGTACTCGCAGATTGCATTCCCTACAACAATATTATTTGCACAACCTCTTTTTATCAGTGTGATGGAAATAATAAGATGTGGGAGGTGGAGGTCCAAAAACACTGCCTAAAATTTTTTAACCACCCCCCCACCCTCCTTTTCTCTACCCCTCTGGCTTCTTGGTAGATTGGTTATTCCACCAACATCTCGTAAGGGGCATACATTAATTACGTGAGCTAAAAATGGAGGAGGGGGTACAGGAAAATCTCACCAAAACTTGAACAGTTTTTCAGCATGTTGTCGCGATCATATTTACCTCAACGGGAGGGGGGGGGGGTTAATGGCATAGCATAAGGAGGGATGGGATAGGGTGGGGGACCCCAGATACACCACTGACCTCACGTGAGGGGGGGGGTCTCAATTTGAAAAACTGTTCACGTAATTAATGTATACCCTCAATGAATTAATTTTGCAAATATCCATCGTCAAAGTGGTATCAATAAAAACACCATCAACAATTATAAGGCAGAAAAACTTAAAAGTTAAATGATCAAACAAAAAAATATAATTGCTGAGTTAGATTCAGGGGTTATTTTATAGCATATTTAATATGTAAAACACAGACATGTGTAAATAATTTTTGATTTACGGTGAGCATTCGATAATTGCTCTCCTCTTATCTCAAAAATTTGTATTTTGAGACGTCCGACTACTGATCGATCGATTTGCAAACATTTGTATAAAAAAAAAACCTTACTGCTATTTTCATGATGTCAGAACTCTCCATTCATTCATTAGCTTTGATTGTTTTCATATAAATACAAATGGGTACATGTTTTCTCATTCCAGATTTTTTGAATGGAGGATCAACTTCGGTAGCAAGTAAATTAGAACATTCTTCCTCGGCAGGGCTCTGCCCGGGGGCCCATAAACAATGCTCCGGGGGGGCCGGCCCCCTCGAGGGTGTGTTTATAGTGGGCTTCGATATCAAAATAGTGTTTTCGTGTGTATTTTAATTTGATGGGATTTTTAAGTGCAACCTTGTTCATTGGTGCTGAGCATTTTAGGTGCTGCCTTTATTAGCATAAGATGTTTGAAAGTTTATTGTTTATATTTGCATATTGTTAATTGATTTGCATTCCTTTAACTTGGTCGAAAATAATCCGAAAGTTCACTCAGAAAAATTATTTACTTATTATTTAACACAATTTTTTTTCTTTTACAAAAGATAGACGAACATTCCCAGGTTACGCATAATCCCACAATGTTTGAAAATCTCCTACTACCACCACACTAAGCGGACAGTGTTGCTCGTGTCGTGATGGAGGACTTGGTCAGCCGAGGAATCGAACACGCGACGCACGGGTGGGACCCAACGCGATGCCCACTCACCCATTTAAATAACGTTTGATTGAAATTAAACAATAACTTAGTTTGTAACCACGATTTACTTATTTAATTTTTTGTGTACCGACCGGTTTCGCTTTACACACACATCTTCAGGGTATAAAATTAAACTGAGAAAAAAAATAACGTATTTAGGTTTATCTAGTATAAACAGATATATGAATTTGGAATAACTTGATAAATTAAATCAGAAATTATTACATTTTTAATCATTGAAGACAATATTAGCGACTGACAAACGATAATATGAAACAGAAATATGAGAAAAAGATACGGACGCATCTGGCCCTTAGTCTTGCCGGGGCGCGTATTTACAACCCCTACCGCGTTTCAGTCGCTTTAAATTTTCAATATCAAAATTTAAATATTTAGAAATAAAATTATTTATTTCTAATATACACATTGGAAAGATTATTTTATCTAGAATTTAGAACAATTTTTGTTTTTGCAAAGTGATAATAAATTATCAATATAGAGGTGTATTTACAATATATGGGAATAATATTAAAATTTAAATATTTAGAAATAAAATTATTAATTTCTAATGTACATACCAGAAAGATTATTTTATCTAGATTTTAGAACAATTTTTTTTTGCATTGTGATAAAAAATAACCAATATAGAGGTATATTTATAATGTAATTTGTCGTTACCGCGACTGAAACGGTATAGGTTTTGTAAATACGCTGCCGGGGCTCTTCTCTAACCACTGAGATAATTCGACCCTATCCTCTTTGGTCATATTTAACTGTATCGTATTTCGACTAAGAACTGCTAATATTTTTTCAATTTGTTCACGCATTAAGAAAATTAAAATAATGTTGATAGTTCTTAGCCGCAGTATGATACAATTAAATATGACCAAATATATAGGGTTGAATTATCTCAATGGTTAGAGAGGAGCCCCGGAGGGACTGGGTTCAATTCCTAGATGCGACCGTATTTTTTTCTATTTCAAATTTTTGTTTGAGAGTCGTTAATATTGTCTTCAAAACAACATTAACCATTATATTGGAATTACCCATGGAAACATATTTTTAATATACATTTACTCTTTTATTAGTTTCTATGGCAAAGTTTGTACATGATGAATAAGGCATAATATGTTTTGAGGAGCCTTTTTAAATATTTGTATTTAGTTTCTAGTTGTCTTTACGTCGCCTTCATAATGTTTGATAGTTGATTATCACTCTTTTCTCTCTGCTATGTTTTTACAATAGTTTTATTAATTTCCGTTATTTTTATTTTATTTGGTAAAGCATCATATAGTTTCTTAGTGGTTTGTAGCATGAAATTTAATATTCATCTGTTCAAAAGATGTATTCAAACAGGGTATACAAGAATATTTAGGCTTATTCACCTGATTGAGTATACATAAAAAATATATTGGGCAGTGGAGTATTTGGATATTATTATATATAGTAATTTGATATAACATTAAAAAAATTAAATTTTTTTAAATATTTTGTACCTTGGATTTCTAACCGGAACTTTCAGACTTGTCGTAGGTGTGCAATAAATAATTGTCTTAAGTACTTAAACTTATTTACTTAAATAACATTAGGTACGTTAAAAATCAAATTGAAGAAGATTAAAACGCTTTTAGCTTTTATCACGCAAGATGGAGATCAAAAAAAATATATCCTCTAAAATAACATGGGTTGGTGAAACAAAAACCTTGAAAGGAAATTTTATTTTCGATCTCTTTTTTTTGAAATCAATTGGTAGTTTTTTTTTTTTTAGTTTTTAATTTTTTCAATTGATAAACGACCGTGTATGTGAGACTTTACTAAATAAAATGTGACAAAAAAATTTGCATGAGCTGATTTTTCATAAAAATGACGCTCTAGAAATTATCCAATTATTATTATTTTTATTATTGTGTACGCAGCCAAGAAGGATGTATATATAGATGTACTTGTATTATTTATAATTTCTTAACGAAATTTGGAATTTTTCAATGGTATTTTAATATATCTATTATTTTTAAAAACGTCGTAAAAAATACCATTTTGAAAATTAGATTTTAGATTTGTGTATTTGAAATATACTTTAGTCTTTAAAAATTGCAGTATTTTAAGCTTCAAAAATGAAAAAAAGGTGAAAAAAAGCTTACTTTCTATTAAAACGTTGAAAATTATATTATAAAAGAAATCACAATCATTACATTTCAATCATTACATTTCAATTTCTTTTAAAATTTTTTAATTGTTCTATATTGCCCCTCGTCCCTTAAACATCATTTTCTTTCTAATTTTATTATTGTTTATGTCGATTATTTTTCTCTATTACCTATATATATGTCTATTTTTAAATTAGTTCTGTCAAAACCCTGAAGAAGTCAGCTTTGCTGACGAAACATGTCGGTTTTATAAACAATAAAAGTGGTAAAAACGAAGTAATCTATTAATTTCAATCTATTATTAATTATTATTTTTAATTGATAAACTAACGTTTAAGATAAGATTTTATGCATAGCACAAAGGGTAACAATTATTATAAGCAATAATTATCAGCCTGAAACACTCATCTACATTAAAAAAATCTTCCGAGAAAAGATATATGACGCCAACCGGACTTGAACCCGTATCCTTCTGATTGCCGGTCAGGTGCTCTTTGTGCTATGCATAAAAATCTTGTCTTAAACGTTAGTTTATCAGTTAAAAATAATAATTAATATTTGACAAGTTAAAGTATTTCACCAAAAAATGTAGACATAATTTGTCTTGACGCCACCTAGCGAGAGATTTAGCACTAACAATGCCAATCTCTCTCACAAAAATAAAGTTGGTTGTTTTCAGGTGGAAAAATGTAATAAACAGTAATTGTTGAATGAAACATTAGTATATATTGAATTATTTGGCGGGTATTAGATAAGCCGCCATTGCTCAGTGGTGAGAGCACCTGACCGGCAATCAGAAGGACACGGGCTCAAGTCCCGTTAGCGTCAAGTATCTTTTCTCGGAAGATTTTTTCAATATAGATGAGTATTTCAGGCTGATAATTATTGCTTATAATAATTGTATTTATTAATTGTTGCAGCCTGCAGAAAATTTCTGTAGTACGTCCCTGTAGCGACAAGACATATAGTTCAGGAAATTGTTGGGCAACAACCTGTCATTCGGGCCACTGGTCATGGGTTGGGAGAGCTGTTTTCAACTTAACAAAATCTTTTTAAATATTGATATTATTACTTGGTTCAGGTTATAGCAGTCCGATCAAATTAGCTCAAAAAATAGGGGTAAGGTTATATTAATTCGGATAAAGCTGAAAATTGGTACGTTGGGAACACCATTATAAATTAAATGTGCACAGTCCCATTCGATTCTTTAGAAACTCCCAGAGATGAAAGCTGAACCAGCGTTATGTCTCGTCCATATCCCCACTATTGGGGGTGGTTTGTGACCCAGTCCCTGCATGCGGACACTGGAGAGAAGCCGACCCGGAGCGCTGTCTCATGGATCGCCCGCGCCTCCCCTGGGGAGAGGTGTGGGTCGTAAGGGTGTCTCGCGCGAGTAAGGGGACCCTCCGCCCTGCCTCCGACAACCCGACGCTGTCCTTCCTAGAGTCTTTGGGGTTCTGCCACCCACTTCCAAATAGCAGTGTCGTCAATGCATCACCGGGAAGTTGGCTTAGGGGCGCGGAAACCGACCCTCAAGCATGACTTTCCTGAAAACATGCACCTCTCAACAGGACTGCCGGGTGTATCTGTGACACATTCCCTCCCTACCAGCAACCACATGAAAATTGAGTGATGTCTTTTATGTACAATAAATTGGCAGGGTAGGCATCCCGCCTACACTTGAAAATTTTATTTATCCCCTCTGCTTTTCCCCAAAGAAAGAGGTAATATATATATTTATTTAATTATTTAATACTAACCTGTACATATAAAGCACTTGCATACTGCTCGCTAACACCGTATGCGGGGACATTGTGGGTCTAGCTTCGTTTAATTAAATGTAGAGACGTTCAATTAAAAAAAATTAGCTTCCTTGTGAGAGCCCTGAAGGAGTAACCATAAGTTACTTATACCGGGGCGGGTATGCGGTGGAAACCTCCAGTCCCATTCGATCTCGCATCTGCAAAAAAAAAATATTCATAGCACGCAATATGAGTTTTTTAGCATTTGTCAGCCAAATGATAAATTTTATCATAAAATACGCTAAACAAAAATTGTAGATCATGCAATCATCTATAAAAAATGTTATTACACTTTTTTTCCTAAGAGGCATCATTTTTGAGATATAGCGATTCAAAAATTTGAAAAAGTTGTGTTTTTAACAATATGTTATACGACCTACAATTTAGATGTAAAATCTTTTAGTCAACGACAAGGTTTTGCTTTAACACATCGCGTCCGTATAATAATATTGACAATATGATTAATGAGATCCCTGAGGCGTATGTGTGGTAAAACCATGTATGATCGTGTGAGAAATGTGGAAATCCGCAAAGAATGCAAGGCTGATGTAAGCGTGATGAGTAAGATCAAGAAAGGAACGCTCCGATGGTTTGGGCATGTAGAGAGAATGAACGAGGAAAGGAGTGTAAGGAGAATATATGACGCAAATGTGAATGGTAGAAGAAGTCGAGGACGCCCAAGAAAGACATGGCACGACCAAGTGAATCAGATACTTGAGTCGGGCCATGTCAAGAGTCAGAATAATAGAAGAGAATGTATGAGACGTTGTATGAATGTAAACGAGGCAAGGAATGTGTGCCAAGACCGGGATGTTTGGCGGTCCGTCCTCTCTGCCTACCCCTGCGGGGAAACGGCGTGATGGTTAGTTAGTTAGTTGATTAATTGACTGAGTGTATCGAAGTTTTGTTTTAACTCGCCTTTTTGGCATTTCATCTCTCTGTAAATTTGTTTGTACGTTTCCTTTCCGGTTTCAAAAAACCTGCTTCAACCACTTTATTATTCAAGCAAGTCTTACTTCGACTTCAAGCCATCGCCTGAAGATGGTTTGAAAAACGAATTGTCTTCAATTGTTTAATTCTTTATTAGAAATTAAAAAACAAGAGTTATATAAAATATAATAATACGGTTTATAGTTAAGCACCTACTTAAAATTTTAGTTTTGATTTATTTGCAAACTAGAAACATACTTTTTTGGACGCGAGTTCTCTCTACTGTACACTGGTGATATTTGTTTAGGTCTTGGCGGAGAATGCGTTTGCCCACCTATTGCTTGGCGGGTCAGATCGGGAGAGATCGTGGGAGGTTGGATTCATACGTCTGTCAATTCTGGACACCTTGACTCCCAGATCCCTTCCCACCACTAGTACCTTATTCCTTCTCAGAACTTCCTCCTTTTCCTAAAATACCTTCCTCACAGCAGCCCCAAAGACGACATAAACCCTGAAGGATTTTTTTCTCAGGGCCTCTTATAAAACTCTTAACTCTTAAAAATTATAAAAATAAATATTATTACATTATTTTCCAATTAAAAGAATATCAATCGCAAAAAAGCGTTTATTTATACCATTGTTAAATTATGATTATAATAAATACTGGATAAAATAAATAAATAAAAATTAATTGGACTAACATAAAGGTCAGGTCATCAAATGCTTATAATAACTTATAGGTAATATATTTTAATTAATTAATCTACCAACTATATCAGAAACTTGTTCCAAATTCGATAAAAAAAAAGTATTTAATAACAGACTATCACGCGATAATTATTATTTGTATGTAGCGTAGGTACTGGTCACGTGGTTTTTATTTTATTTAGTAGGATACTTTGGCCTTATGAATCCTTGAGGATACTTTATTAAAATGATTAAACAGGTTTAAACCGAAACGAAAGATTAAATAATAATATTGATGGCCAACGAGGAAACCGCCCATCCCGCTGGGGCCTTCTTGCTCATAATCAGAAATGTTCGATGCTCAATCTAATGCACCATTAGGAGGAGGTTTCAAATCGACCGCCGTTTAGGTATTTAGGGTACTTTTATTTTCAGAATTCTTCTACAAAAACAAGCACCATTTAACTAAAAAAAGTGGTATTAACTAAAGTAAGTCAAACATCGTGATCATCATCAAAATTACTGAATGTGTTTATTACATAATAGGCGTTTTTAAGAGCATTTAACCAGCCAGCGGACGAAAATCCACATTTCGTCGAAAGTTGATCTTACGATGGTGCAGGGCGGTTACAATGAGAAATATTAATTATTCTCTGTACCAGCTTTTTAAAATTATAACTCCATATCGATTTTATTTCATTCCAAATTTGGTTTAATTTATACCTACATCCAAAAATGCTGAAAGGCGTGATGATAAAACTATTAAAATAATGTACTTGTTGTAATTATTTTTTGATTACAAGTATTTATCATTTTTCAATAATGTCTAAGTTAAATAAGAATATAAATAAAATCTGAAATATATTAGTTTGGAAGTGCGCAAATAAATACACAAATGGACCAATTTTCGTCAAGAAACACATGTACGACATGTACGTATATATTTTTAATGGTTTTATTTAAACTAAAATTAAAATTCTAAAACATGCAATACCCGGATAATGTATTGATTTATTTTACTGCATGATTATATGATTTGAAATGGGTGTGGTATAATACAAAATCTTTTTTGAAAATTTAACAAATCTGCCAACGACCCATGGTATAACCTTGTTATACTAAAAATAAACATTTTTTCTCAAAATTTAAAACATGCGAATGCTAGATAAAAGAACAATCTTTCGAAATCCATTTATAATTTTTTGTAGAAAAGAGTCAATATGTCTAAAATCTGATTTAAAAATGACATTTTTCTGGTTTTCTCTGGTAATACCCTCTTAATATTAACACTTTACGGAACGGCGACGTTACGAAATGGCAATAAACATACGTTCCTTATCACAATGATGCTACAGCTTTTTCGTACATATTATAATGGTGAGACAAAAGACGAGACACACAATATATGTACTCGTACGTCTGTTTTTTCCAAAGTTCTATTTGTTCCTTTCGGGGAAACAGACAGACGTGCATTGTGTGTTTCATCTGTTGTCTCACCATTATTTAATGCGTATGAAAGAGCTGCAGCATTATTGTGATGAGGAACTTAAGTTTAATGCCTTTTTATAGTCGCCGTTCCGTAAACGTGCGAATATTAAAAGCGACTAAGTATTGGTCGCTTTTATAATTCCCAAAAGCAACGGCACGATGGTGATGGCACGCATCGTCTAATTTCTTTGATACAAGTGAGGAAGATGCAAGAAAATTATTACTTTTTTTCCTTTAGAAGATTCAGACATACGTACATTGTTTGTCTCGTCGTTTATCACAGTATTTTTTAGTGTATAAGAAAGAGCTGTAGCATTATTGTGATAAGAAATATACGTTTTTTTAACACAATACGCAATATACCATACAATTTTATGCAATCGGAACTCATTTAAAAGAAATATCTTTGCACAAAAATTGTTTAATTCTAGCGTTGATAATTTTTTTTAATAAACCATCGATATCTTATTCATACACCACAAAAAATATTATGTTAGGGTACTCGTCGTACTCGATGACATTTCAAACCAAGAAGAGCTGATATTAATTTCATGTTTATTTCGAATATAAATCAAATAGTCACTGACCAAATACAAACATCACCTCAAAATAACCCATTTACCTTCTTAAATTATGAAAAATAATCACCAGAAACATCTAGTAAAGCGAGATTGTGCCCATCGCTAGTACAAACATGAACCACGAAAAAATAATGGTATAATTAGTGATTCACGTTTCTAAGTAAATTAAAATGGAAGGTTGTGACGAAAATCCATCTTGTGAAAAATGATTTTCTTAGTCACAATTCAATATCCATAACATTATTATATGTGTTCTGGCTATAAGGCGAGCGTACGCTGTATTTTTGTTAAAACCTGTTTCGAAAAAGACTTTAAAGATTAATAAAATAACGATGTCCCATGTTATTGAAATCAAGCATTCATAACCAAAGGTAGGCAGGTATTTAAAGACGTTGTTATGGTTATTAATGTGGATGAAACAAGCCACCTTTCGGGAGACAAATAAAAGATTTCCAAACAGGTACCGACTCTAACGAATTATCTGAAAAAACTGCACTTAAAATTAAAGCAGTATTGCCACCGAAACATTAATTTGTCAAGTTTATAGATTTGGTATTGTGATCTTTATATAACGACAAGTACGTATGAACTGGGCATGATATTGTTTAGGTTTAAGGTGATGTACTACATGCAAAATTGTTTGTTTTTTATTTGAAAATTAGATCGCATATGATACTTTACATAGATACTTTAAATATTGGAATAGAACGAACATTTGCTTTTGAAATAATCGAGCAATTTTTGATTAATCTTTTTATACGCACAGAAAAAAAGCATTAGGCCTATAAAAAATGATTTAAAGTTCAAAATCTCCTACTTATCAACTCCTTTTCTGTTATGATTTTATTGTAGGTATTATGTAAAAATCAATTTTTTAGAAAACGTTCGTAAAGCATTTAATGCCTGAACTTCCAAAATAAAAAAACAGGCTTTTTAGCGATGTTTTTTTTCTTGAATAAATCAGAACAGGCCGCTAGTGTCACGTTAATTTAAATTTTATCTACACAAGGATTGTTATTGTTAGAAGCCTGATCCCGAATTTTGCGCCTTAGGATTCGGGTATTGTTTCATAGCGCTTTAACGCAAACTAAATATTGGATAGGTCATAGACAATGTGACATAAAAAACAATAGCGAATTTTTAACGTTCTCAAGACTGTTAGAAGCGTTGACCTTAGGAAGATTGCCTTCGAATTAAATATGCGAATTAAGATAGTTTTTCATATTAAGAACTATGAAAACTTATTGATATTGAACTGAACAGAGTTCCCCTCTTTTTCTATTGAATATTTTATCTTTCAGTGGTAGTAAATTTATTTCTGAAATAGGTTGTAAATGAATTCGGAAACTTTTTTCAACCCTCAAATACGTTTGTTTTCGTCGAGGTGGGCACTGAAAAATGTTTTTTCAGCTGTAGATTTAAGTTCTAAGTATAAGTAGGTATTTCTTTTTGGAAACAATCTGAATTGCTTTAAAATTTCTTATAACAAATTCCATTCATATACAAGTTAACTCAAAAACAATACGACTAACGGTTGCGTCATTAACGAGAGATTATAACATGAATGAGAATTAAATTCCTTTTGATTATCTCCTCGCTTAATTTATGACACAATTACGAAACACTATAATAATTCATCAAGTTTTGTAGTTAATTTACAAGTTCTGTAAAAGGTCCATTCAAGTTCCGATAGTACATAACAGGCAAATTGTTTCACAAAACTGAAATAATAATAAAAAACTGAATAGAACTTTCGCAGAACTTAAAAACTTACTTCATAATTTTATGAAATTCTGTAAAACAGCTGATCGTAAAAGTAACGGATTTATATTCAAAATACATCTTTCTTAAAAGTTCCTGAAATTTCAAATTTTCCATCCCTTTCCCAGAAAATTCGCTGAAGTTTTCATTCCGCGTGACAACTGTTAGTCAAATCTCCAGCTATGACGCGCAGTCTATTATCTATCCAGGCTGTAAAGACTGGTGCATAAACTCGCACAGCTAAAATATAACAGTTTATCAAAAAGGATTGATTAAATCTATATATTGCTGATTTTACCTGGGATGATGATGGTGATCTGCTTGCGTGTGGGTTCAACAGCTGCGACTGATCTGTCGCACGTGTTGATCTTGCTTGCTGAGAGTAAGGGGGTGGGTTGGGAGGACGATCGAATCAGACAAGTTCAAGGTGGCCCATTGGCATTTAATCTACTCCTTCAGGTCTAGCCGCCGGAGTAGTTGCTACTGATTCAGGCATACCAAACATCCCATGATATGATACCCTGATACTCCGAGGCCAGATTTACATGGATACCAAAATCCTTAAGCTTCCGACAACAACATCTAGAAGAATTGTTAGTCCTTGCATGCATCGTTATAATTAGGTAACATGTAGGATTAAATACCTATGTATATTGAGAGACTCGTCGCTTTAATTGCAGAAAAGACGTATCCGAACCTGTTCAGCCACAAAGCGAACTTGTTGCGATAATGTTTATTGGCTTATTGTGTTGTTATTTCAATAGCTCAATTAACTATTTCAAAATAATAAATTTAAAAATAAATAAAATTTATCGTTAGAGTAAGAAGCCCATTGAATGGTTGACATTTCTCGCAGAACGGGTCGTTTTTAAGTCTCTCTTTTATTTTAATTTTATTTATAAACGTAAACAAACAGTAAATTACTTACTGTGGGGAAAACAATTTACAATTACTAAGTCGTGTCCGACCGAACTTTCGGTTTCGGTTTCGGCCTAGTTTCGGCCGAAAAACGAGTTTCGGCTTAGTTTCAGTTTAGTAAGACCGAAACAGAAACTAAATTTGGGAGGTTTCGTTCTAGGATCGGACATGTTCGGTGCACTGAACTGCGAGCCACGAAGTGTCATTTTGCTGCGTCCGCGCTCATAGTCGTGTCAGGACTTACGAGTAATTCACTTTTTTGTGTTTGCTCCGCGAACTTTCCGGTAGTTTGGTTTATTTGTTGTGAAATTGGAGGTGTTTATACTTAGCATTATTTCGCAATAGGTAAGTTTTGTTTCGCTATTGAAGTGATTTAGTTCATGATAGGCCCTGAGGAAAATAATTTCCCTGTGGGCCTATATCATCTTTGAGATGCTGTGTGGAGGGTTTTTTTAGGGAAAGGAAGGAGAGGAGAGTTCTGGTAAGGAAAACGGGTGGGTAGGAATCTGGGGTTCAACGTGTCCTGGTCATCCACCTTCAAGACCTAGACAAACCTCATCCCATGAACCCGGGCACCCCTGCTAAATCACCAAACGTAGTGAACCACTTGGGGTGACCTATGGCAGAGGTGTTGGTTATCCAATAAAGTTTCCCGGGGCGGTGGTACCCATTCCCGCCTCCCAAATTGTTTTGTTCTTAAGATGAAAGAGTATTTTTTGTTTAGTGTACCTAAACAATTAATTAGGTTTGAAAAAAGGTAAATTTGTTTTCTAAGTTTTATTTTATGTTCTTTCTTAATAATGTTCAAACAGGTAATAATCCCGGTTGGACGAGAGGTCTGGGTTCGAGTCTCAGTTGCGACCATTGTCTTTTTTCTGTGTCTTGTTCTCTTTCATATTTTAGTTTAGATTATTATTGTTATCTTCTTCTTCAATGATTAATATATGATTTAAAAATAAAGGCTGATTGATTAAGATTGATTATTTTTTTCACGAAAACATGACCTTATATGGAAGTTTCGGTTTTGGCCGAACCTGAGACCGAAGCCGAAACTCAGTTTCGGTTTCGGTTTCGGCCGTAAAAACTAGTTTCCGTCGGACACTATTACTAAGAATATTTCATAGTGGGTACCTACGGTATGTTTCTTTGTTAGGTACGACTATTTATGGATTATCGGGTGATGTGCGTAGTGGGTAAGTGTGTGTGTGTGTGAGTATGTATGTATGTATGTATGTGTGTATGCACATTGAACAATTTATATTATTGACATGATGCTCTTTTTAATTTCGGCCAGTGAATCGAAGAAAATGTCGATGTTAGAATTTAGAAAAATATTATTATTTTTTTTTTTTTTTAATTATTTTTTTCCCAATTTTAAATGTTATATTTACAAATTTTGAAAATCATAAAAATAATGGGAACCCATTAAGGCGCAGCCTGTGCGTGGGTAATAAGCTAAATATATTTTATTTTAGTACCTAGAAAAAACAAACAGTGGTATATAAAGCAAAAACATGATTAAAACATATGATTGGCACGATTGATTGGTGAATTAGTTGCTGCATTTTACGCCAAACTCACTCCTTTCATTTATAAAAAACCTCCACGAGCACCCCCAAAGATGACACGTGCCTTGAGGGAAACCTTAAGACCTGTTAAGCGAAATCAAAACACCTTTTTTTAATATCCCTATTAAAATTTTCTTTTTGTATTGTGTGGAAAAACTGACGCATTTTATGTATTTAACGGTTCCATGCCAACTCAGAATTAAGTCAACTCAACAACTCTTTGAAAAGTCATTAAAAGTATGAAAAAAATAATTTTAAAATAGCCGTTAACCCTAACCTAACTTAGCCGATCTTTCTGAGGTGGTTCTAAGTTGGTTTCATACTGAGTGGGCCGGTCATTTTATAAAACACAGTCCGTCTTTAACATGAAAAGTACAAGAATAAAAATAGAATAAATAAAATAATGCTGAAACTCTTTTCACAATATTCTATGTTACAGATCCCTACAAACTGTAGGCTACAAGCTACAATAAAGGAAATGCAAAACAAATATTCAATTACAACATTTTTTAAAGAAAAATAATGAAATAATTTACAAGTTAATTAAACTGTAGCATATCAGAATAACATTCGCTTCTGACAAATACTGTCGAACTCGTAGCCACGCCCTATTCTACATACCGCAGGGTCGGACAGATGTCATGGTTCAACACAGCATGACAAGAGGTATGGCATTGCTTAATGCCCTACCAGCGGATATAGATGTGTTTGATATCACCGTACCATGTTTTAAAAAAACTATATACATGTCTTGTTAGTTGTAAGAAAATTGTACCGTAATTGGACTGACCTGTCTGTCTTACAATAAAAAAAAAAAAATAAAAAAAACATTAAAATCCCAAAATTGAACACTAATCTGTCTAGGAATAATTTATTTTAGAAACTTCCTTCAAATCTAAAAAATAACGAAAATATTGATTAAATTCAACTAAAGTTAAAAAATTATTACAAGTCCCTCATTAACATTATTTTTTTCTTAACTTATTTCTAAAGTAGAAAACCGTTTTTTTTATATACTGAAATATTCCAAGTAAAAATACATCAAATAATTCGGACTATTTTTTTGTCTGAAATTTCTAGTTCAACTCGTCTCTTTTCATGAACTGTGGAACTTTAAAGAATTATATTTTTAATATAAGATAAAAATTACCATGAAAGTATTTTTGCTGGAATTGTCGGTAAGTACTAAACCTGCGCAAAATCTCGGTAATTTCTGTATTAATGCATCAACTTGGTAACCCTGGAAAAAATGTTTTTATTGCTTGTCATGCACAAAATTCATGTTCAGTTGTCGCGGATGCCCATTTGGGAGCACGTCGCCACCGTATTATCATACCCTATGTAAAATAAAGAATCACAGGATAAGCAAGAAATATTTTATTCGTTTTTTCGAAGAATTGTTCTTCTAAAGGTCGGTATTTACATTGCGACATCTTAATTAATGAATTATCAAATTACTTCATTAACTAAGTACAAATCGATACTTTACGAGAATAATTCTTTCTTGGATCATCTCTACATATTATAAATTAAAGTCCCCCGCGTCGTCTGTCGCGATAAACTCGAAAACTACTGAACGGATTTTCATGCGGTTTTCATCAATAGATAAAGTGTTTCGTGAGGAAGGTTTAGGTATGTAATTTGTCAAGTATTTGTGTAAATTGGTTGAAACATTACGATAATTGTTAGAAGTGTCGGAAAAAGTCAAGCCGCCTGGTAGCTTTCATCGAAAACGTTGCCTAATCATATTGGGATATAACAAAACAATGCATTTTGGAATATACCTCTTTTATAGATCTACAAAAAAGTCCGGGAAGGCATATATCTATCTTTTACGGATTGCTTACTATATCTATCTTCAAAAAAAATGATCACGTACATTGCGGTAATTGAAAAGTTATTTAGACGGATACAGTATTAATCCTTATTAACTTAAATACTTAGTTACCCCAAGTATTTCATGCACATTATTATAATCTTTCACACCATCTCTAAGTATTATAAATTAAAGTCCTCCGCGGCATCTCTCTGTCTCTTCGCGATAAACTCAAAGATGGCGGTGGTTATAAAGGTTGGATAACCATCCAGTAGATGACGTTGTGTTTTATTAGCCACAGCAACGCGTGGCCGGGTCAGCTAGTTGAAAAATAAGATAATACTAATAATCTAAATCAGCGTTTCCTAACCTTTTTCAGCCATGGGCCCCTAGGAAATTAAGCACAATTTTCAAGGACCCCCTAATAAAAAAATTAGCAATAAATTTCATACCATTTATTTTAGTATTTTTTTTCTACAAACACAATTTTTTTTTAAATCGTTAATAATTAACATACAACAGTAATTGTTAATTATTCGTGTTGTTGTTACTACTAAGTTATAATCTCAAATCGGATTTCACTTATAATCTGTTTCTGTGTACAAGAACAGAGAAACAATATACAAGAACAGAGAATGCCTTTTCACAGGGGTACCTGAATGAGAAAAGCAGTAAATATGTCAGTGCTTCTTCTGATATTTCCTTATAATCTTTCTTTACATTCGCCCAAAACTTGACAAAGAGGGTCCTTTGAAATTACATTTCAAAGCTGAATCACAAGATATTTCTATTAATTGGTCTTCCTGTGCCGTTGTCAAACCAGTAATATCAGTAACATCTGTATATATAATTATGTAATTGTTTAACATGTCACAATAATAATACAATTGTTTAGAGGATCTAATATAATTTTTTTTGTCAGGTATTATGAGACTTTTGGTGGCAATTATTTATTATTTTTAAATGGTCAAGAGATGAGACTGCGAACTCCCATACATGAATTCGCGGACCCCTGAGGGTCCGCGGACCACAGGTGAAGAAACACTGATCTAAATGAAAATATGAAAAAGAACAGAAAAATAAACGATTTTATATATTACATTGATGGGAATGACCTTTAAAAATTATGAAAAGAGAGTCGTTCTAATAAAAAATTAATATAAATTTAGACTTTTACTGAAAGGTCGATGGTTGTTCCATATAAATAAAATCGGATATATTCATCCGAGACACTATCTAGGTTACAAACCAGTTCATCCTACACGTGTTTCTTATGTAAAAGGTAGCTGCCAATAATATGTAAAAAAAAAATTGACGAAGATAATATTGTTAATTCTGAAATATGAGATTGAAAAAAATTGCATTCTTCAGTGATATGCTAATTTAATGATGGGAATAACCCCCAAAAGTTATGAAAAGAGATTTGTTGTAATAAAAAATTAATTCTCGGTTTATGAGTTAGGTAGGCAGATTAATCATAACTTAGGGAATTTTCACGGTGTGTCCTAATTATTTAGATTACTATGCCCACTCGTACACGATGTATGTATTTTGTTAATACCCCCTACACAATACAAAAGAATCGAACCTATTACCTTCCTCCTCAAAGGCAAATGTGCTGACCACTACGCTACGGAGGTCGGCAGCAGCTTTATCAATAAACCCAATAAATATACCAATCCTGTTTGTATTTAGTTTGACATGGAAAGAATTTATTGTTGATTAAGCACGGTATTTCATTGCGATTTGAGGAATGCGCCCCTGCTTTAAGCGTGTTTACGAAGCGTCCGAGAATTATTTAGTGATGTACGAGTATCTTAAATGGGTAATTCAGCTTGAGGAATAAGAACTAAAACTGCTTTTTACGAGTTGTTAACCTTTTCATCCCCGCCTCGTGATATCCCGCGAGCATTATTACAACGACACCTCCAACCATATCACCTATATACTGCATGTTATATAGCTGTTCGCAGAGGCGTGCAATCCAAGTACTGCCTACCCTACAAATCTCGCATAAAAACATAAAAATACTTTCTTTATTCCGGAACGTGGGGATGTGAGTGCAATCCCACACAGCCCATGAAGAGTGTAAGTACATTGTATATATATATATATATATATATATATATATATATATTTATCGATCGTCCAGTTGGTTAATCAAACATCTCCAAATACTAAGTTTTGAAATAATGAGGAAACAATGCTCAAAAACTCACCATAAATCAAATATTATATACACGAGTCTGTGTTTTACATGTTAAATATGCTATTAAAAATACCGGGTGGCATAACGGTCCGGTAAATAGTACCCATGATATTTTGAAATATCCCACAAGTGATACAGACAACATCAACATTTTGTTTGATTCACGAGAATTTTTTCTGCATTATAATTGATTTGAAGGGTTTTATGAGTAATTTGAATATTGTACCAGATAAGGGGTAGTTTTACATGTAACTGCATACGCAACTCCAATTTCGATTTTTCGGAGATTTCTGACTAATCAACTGGACGATCACTAAAAAAGTAAAATATTTATTTATTTATTTATTTTTCTTATTTTACAGAAACAAACAGTACATAATTACATAGTAGAAAATAGTTCCAAAGTTATAGAATTTGACACAATAATTGGTACCAATGACATGTCGCTGTTTTTATGTGATAAATTATACATTTTACCTAAATTAAGTTAGTAAATTATTGAAGGAGAGGGGTGTGTGTGAGTGTTTGTATGTGTGTGTATGCGCGTGTGTGTGTGTGGATGTATGTGGAAGTGTGTGTTATGTGTGCGAATTCAGTGTGCTAGAAATGTTTTTCTTAAATAGAGGGAGGGAATCAAAAAATATATCGGTATTTGTGGTTTTTTGAATTGAGTTGAATCTTTGAAGGATGCGGGAAATGGGGGAGTTGGCTGCAGCGTTCGTATTATTACTGGTTGTGTAAAATAGGTTGGTGTGGCGAGTTCTTTTAGATGGGATGTTAAAATTTATTTGGGGTAGAAGTTCTGGGCAGTCTATTTCGTTATGTATTATTTTATGGAGAAATGTCATGTCAGCTACCGTTCGCCTGGATTTCAGGTATTGGAGAGTGCAGATATAATTATTATATAACAGGATTAAGGTAATAATAATATTAAAAAAAGAGAATAACATTAAAATTTATAAACTTATTGCAAGAAATCCATATATTCTTTCAAAAATACGGGCAAAGTTTCAGTTACGAATTTGCAACGCGGTGCGCACCGTACCGATATATTCTCTTATCTGTGACTAATACCAAATGTCACTCTTGTCAGAGCATTCAATATTTACTTTATACTATGAAAAGTATGGACATGTGTGCTGTGAGAGTGCATTCAAGAGATGCATTAAAATCCAAATACATTAAATATGTGTGAACGTATCCTAAAACTAAAAACTTTTTTTGAAAGATGATGCAAAACGCTTTCAAATTTTATTATTGGAATAACCATGTAATTTTATAAATATAAATTTTTTAAATCAAACTTTAAAAACGGCACAGCTTATGTTTTTCGTAACTAAAATTACTCGTCATGATTTTTTTTAAATACTTATTTTATTAATTTTTCAAAAGAAGCAAACACATTGTGCCTTGACATTAGAATAAATAAAAAGAAAATATTTTATTAGATAAATGTATTACAAACGTTATCATCGCCTCACTTTTTGTCGTTTCATTTAAAAAATATATTTTTTTTATTCCCAAAGATCATAATTTTATTTCAAATTGCGGTCGGAAACTTTGGTCTCATTAAGGTGTACGTTAATCTTTTGTGGTTTACTTCAATACACAGTGGTGTTTTTTTTCTTTCCAATACCGTTTAGATTATAGGTTCTCAACGTGGGCGATAACGCCCCCTTGGGGGCATTTCAGACCTTCAGGGGGGCAGTAGAAGACAGAGAAAATTGGGGGGTGTTTCAGACTTTCAGGGGGGCGGTAGGAGACTCGGAGAAACCCATCCAACCCCATCCTATCTTGCCCCATCCCATCCCATCCCATTAGGGGCCATCCATCTACAAAAGTGTTGAGAATCTATGGTTTAGATCATATTTCTCACTTTGGGAGATACAACGATTTTTATGAGACCTGTATGATTTGTTCCGAAAAGCGAAAAAATTAGCCCGAAGGGGTAATATGTACAACTTTAATAAGGAAACGATGATAATGTTATATGTTGGCTTTCTTTCAAAATACCGCCTTTGTTTATTTAGCAGAAAAAATATAGAAATTTTATGTATTATCCAGTAATAGGCTTTTACTACGCATAGATGAATAATTATTCGGATTATAAAATCTCAATCAAATCGACTACAGCACGCATCTTAGCCATAGTTATCGTAAACGTAGTTGTCTATTGTAAGTTTTTTTTTCAATGATTAATTCGCTATTTTCCCTTCTACCTAAACCGATCCAAAACTCTGTGCAAGCCACTGTCAGTACGGTACCTGCGCACCTGGTGACTCTGTATTCATTGCAGTACTTGGTATCTTCCTACTCATATTGTTGTTATTGTTGTGTTCTGTGCCGGATTGAGTACACTGCCATGGTAAAAGTTAAAAAATAGTATCTTTCTTGACACTCAAGGAAGATACTGTATTTTGCTGACCACTGCATTACACATAGTAAAGATTACAATAGGTTAATCAATAAATGGCGATAACTTCCACTTATTTCTTTATCTGTAATTGCCAAATTATTTTTTTTCTGTAATTTCGTAATTTTTTACATAATAATTTCCCTCAGGACCTACCTATTTGGGAACGCTGTGAGTGGGATCTTTTTAAGGAAAGAAAAGAAAGAAAGTTCTGGGAAGGAAAAAGGTATGTCCAGCGTGTCCAGAGGTGACGGACGTATGTATCCATCCCTTCCAATGTGCAAGGCGACACTCCAAGAGAGTCCTGCTGGTAAAGTCAAAAGGTCTCCTTCAATCGGTTTCCCCCGATTTGGCCTGCCACGCAGTTGGTGGTCAAGCGCATCCACCGCCAAGACCTGAACGTTATTGGTTATCCAATAACGGTTCCCGAGGCGGCAGTGGATTAAGTGTAAATTGTGGGCTACAAAAAGCTAATCAGTAAATGGCGATAACTTCCATATATTTTTAACTGGTGCCTATTTGCCAACTTTGTAATATTTTACTGATACTATCGATATTTTTTTATTTCTTTGTAGAAACTTCTTATATAGGTATTTGCTTTTCCTTTTTTGTTAGTCTGATTTCATTACACGTCATTGTATTAGTTACGTGAATGTCCTTGTTTTATATATTTATGTTTGATGAGTATTTTGGTAACAGGTTGTATATTATTTTATATAAAATACTTATGATACATACTCGTATTACAAATTGTTTTTTTGTTTATTCCGTGCCGAAATGTATTAGACACAACTGACAAAGTAGTGGCATAACTGGTAAAGTTGTTTAAAAGTGTAATTGGGGTTAAATTTTTTAATAAAGGTTTTCAAAGGTATCAGTTATAAGGTGACATAACTTTTTTGATTTGAAATTTCGTTTTCGAGTAAATCGAGTCCGAAATAGGATTTTTTATGCCAAACATGAAAAAAAACGATCGTTAGGGGATTAACACTAATATAACAGCTGTTAAATGTCTTTAATAAGCACCCGGCTTCAAAAGTTTTTCAACCATTTAAATAAAGACAACAGGCCACTTGCATGGACTTCATAACGACTTGGAAAAAATCGTGTGGATAGAGTTTTTTACTAAGATTACGAAAATGTTAGTAAAAAGTTTTAGAAATGTACAGTTTTTTTTTTTTATTTTTAAATAAATAAATCCATTATTTGGGCTCGTGACGTCACTACATGAAAATGTCCCGTCGCCGAAAATGTTCCTTTTAATTTTATAAAATTCCACACTGATTTATTTTTTTATATGGCATCACTTTGATTTCAGGCGAATTTTTGAATTCGTTCACTAGATTTATTGTTTGTTCTCTGCGAACTTATCATTTGGTTTGATTTTTTGACAGATGTTCTGAAGAGAACCCCGTACAATTAATGGGTACGGGGTTCTCTTCAGAACATGAAGAGGATGTAGGTACATGTTTTAGAGATATAATGATTATGGTGCTGATTTTAACAAAATAAAATTTTATAATATTCTTATTATTATTACAATTTACAAGTTCAAGTATATTACATTGAATTTAGTAATATAGACGCTGTACATTATAATGATTTATGATCAATAAGATGGATCAAGGAAAAAAATATTTATGAGATGTAATATTTTTGGTATGCCTCGTTATTCTCCTGTGCCATTCGTGTGGAAAACGTTCTTTTTTTTAAATGATTTTCGGCTATGTAATTATCGTTTTTTCACACCTATAAAATTATGTCCCGTCTTTCCGGTTTATAAAAAATGGTCTGATTTTTCGTATTGAAATTTTCAAAAAATCCCCAGGGTTTCAAAAATATGATTAAAAAAAAAATAAAATTCAGAATGTCTTAGAATATTTGCCTAAACCGGAAAAATTTTTTAAAAAATGTGATGCAAGTGGCCTACTGCCAAAAAAATATTATAATAATTTCTAGATTGAAATTTTTTTTTTGTTTCTATATCTCCATGTAATGTAGATTCACCTCGACGGTCCCGAAGAACAATATCGGATGTCCGATTTTGTGGTTTTGAAGTTGCGCTGTTTAAAGTTTTGTTTCTGCATTTTTCTGTTTTTGAGACCAAGAAACATAGTGTTTGTTGTTTGAAACATGTTGTTTGTTGTTTGAAACATGTTGTTTTGAAATTTTGCATTTCATTAAAAATTCCGAAAACCAGACCTTTAAATCAACAAAATAAGCCAACAAAACGATTTTTTTTATTTTTAGTTGATCCGACATTGTTTTTCGGGACCGTCGCACAATGGTGTAGCTCTATGTACCGCGTTGGCAGAAATTCAGAAAGTCAAGTGTTCTTTACAATGAAACAAGTATTCTAGTTTTGAAGTTCATTAAATGTTTCATAATTCCCCCGAAGCGTGTCGCCCTTATCGCAATACTGACGGAAAGAGATCAGTTTGAACTTGAACTTTGTGCGTTTAGATCCAATTCAACATGGGTACGATGTCTGATGGTATTTACTTTTATTACATTATAGTAGTTGTTGAAAACTTTACACGACATGTCAACATTTTGAATTAAAACAAATACCTATTTAAATTAAATATTTTTTTGTGAAAATATTAAATATCGAGCCAAATAGTTAAAAGTTCCACAAGATTGCGTCATATTTAATTTTTTTTGTATACTTTAGTATCTTAGCTACTAGACTAAATTGTAAGAAGTTGCTTTTATGCACCATTTTATTAATTATAATACCTGAAAGTGAGGACTATCAGTTTTCATGAAAAACGGTTCTAGTCTTATAATCAATGTGTTTTGTAGTAGCATAGTTACATATGATTATAAAGAACTCTGGCATTAAGAAATTTGATGATAAAGTAAAATTCTTGAAAAAATATCTCGTATGAACTATTTTTTTGTGAATATATTAAATATCGAAGGCAAATAGTAAAAATTCCACCAGATTCCGTCATATTATAATTTGTTTTGTATACTTAGGTATTTTAGCTACTAGAATAAATTGCAAGAAGTTGCTTTTGTACACCATTTTATTAATTATTGTACCTGAAAGCGAAGACTATCAGTTCTCATGAAAAACGGTTCTAGTCTTATAATCAGTGTGTTTTGTTTTCGATGCAATTTCTGAAGTGATTCGTATGAGATTCGAGTTATATATGATTATGAAGAACTCTAGCGTTAAGAAATTTGATGATAAAGTAAAATTTCTGAAAAAATATCTCTCGGATACACATTGTCACCTGAATCTCTAGCGTTAAGAAATTTGATGATAAAGTAAATTTCCTGAAAAAATATCTCTTAGATACACATTGTCACCTGAATCAAAAACAATTTTTTTAATGAAATAGTTGTTTTCTGTTGTAAATTGAAAATCAGATGGTTGAAGCGTCGCAGAAACAATATCACCTTAATATTAAATAATAAATTATGGCTTGAAAGGACTATTATATCTAAGAATTGCAAATCTTTCCCAGAAATAGTAAAAACAAAAAGAGGTCGACCCACGCTGTCATTTGAAATATCATCTGAGGGTACGAAACGTCAAAAAAACTACGATATTGCAGTCTAAAACATCGAAAAATAAACAAAAGGACAGTGAAAACAATTGCAAAAGAAGTATTGCAAATGCTAAAGATACCAGACCCTAATACGACTACAGGGAATGATTCGGTAGTTGAACAAAGTAGTGATGACGATAGTATATTGTCACAAGACGATAAGGACCATCTATTCTGTGAATAACTGTTAATAAATAGCTTGCGAAATGAAGTGAGCATTATGACTGATTTAATTTATTTTATATTTTTCAATTTTATATTTTCGTACTAAATATGTATGACCTTTCGAAAAAAAAAATCACTTTTTTTTATTAACATGTCTATACGGAATTAAAAATCGAAAAAGGTTTGATGCAATTGCAACCACTGATTCGATGCCAACTTTCGGGGTTATCCACCCCATTGTGCGTCGACTCGTTTGCAGACACCGTTTTTATCGGTGAATAACGATATCTTTCACTTATCGGTTACCCGTATTTGCCATAAATGGATTTTTTAAAATTATTTTTATTCAATCTCTTCAGAATGTCGTATGCAGTACAACTTCCAAAAAAGATTTTCCGTTAAATGAAGAAATAAAGTTCTTTTATTTTCTACGCCATCCGCTGTAAAGATATTTTTAAATTATGAATACAAAAAAACAGTGGCGGACTAAGCCCGTCAGAGGCGCGAGGTGGCAAAGCTGAATGAATCCCCCCCCCCCCTAATTTAAGAAGTTTCATTTTCTGAAAGATGCATTATGTATATCTCACCAATTTTTTAAAGCAAATTGTTAACATTGACGGAGATACAGCATTTTATATGAAGCCGTTTCAAACAGTTTGTATGTTGAATTCTTCAGCAAAACTATGAACGCGTTTTTATCGAAACTATGTTTTTCAACCTGGTTGACAACATATTAGAAAAACCATACATCCGATTTGCATGCACCAAGTCTTCAACTGTTCGAAAATCCAGTCACTATGGCACCACCAAGGGATTTTTTTTATAAATGGACCCTTCTATTTTTTTTTACGAACGATGAAAATTTTCCATAAAAATCAAAAATAAAATTCGGTGGTTCGCCATTTTTTATTTTTTTTTAGATATCATAATTCTCCTATGTGGTGCTCGGTTTTGCTGAATGATACAAACTATTTCAAACGGTTTCAAATAAAATGGTATATTTCCGTTATT
Source organism: Limnephilus marmoratus (assembly GCA_917880885.1). NCBI lineage: Eukaryota > Metazoa > Arthropoda > Insecta > Trichoptera > Limnephilidae > Limnephilus > Limnephilus marmoratus. The sequence continues at coordinate 30,254,999 of OU862912.1, read as the reverse complement.
TTTTTGTATTTCTTTAAAACATTCAGTGAGAGCATTCTTATCAAAATTGCATCTTTCAGAAAATTAAATAAAATAAAAAATGGTAAAAATTTTCAGTCCAGTGTCCTGGTGCCTTAAAGCCTTGTTTAGGATTTGATCAAGGGAACATGGAGGCCCCCCAGCATGACCAGAGGCCGCCCCCTGCGCCCCCCTCCCCCCCGTTAGTCCGCCTCTGAAAAAAGTTCGTCAATTTGGAAGCGAGTGCAATATTTACTTTCTTATAATTTTGCTAAACATACCATCATAAGGTCAATATAATGAACATATTATTAAATTCAGCCAGTAATTTATAAAGATTAAACTTTTGGATGTGGTTTTACAATCCATTTATTAGGATGAGCAAAGGCTTATTATTATTGTTTTTAAATGGAAAAATTCAACTCTATTCAGTCTTTAGCAGTACTTACCTAGTAGGTCAACGAAGATAATAAATATATCTAATTAATTAGTTTCATAATTTGAGATACTAATAAATGCTGTCACAACACATTCATCTTAAAGCCTTCGAGGATTATTAATTTTAAGTAGGTACCAAAGATATTATATATAATGATATTCCAGAATACCTACCTAACATTAATAAAACTTTTCATATAAAATATTTTTGCTAAATGTTATTTCAACAGCGTTTCACATACTAGAAAATGACTATAATGACTTAAAAATGTCTAGTTACTCGGGCACCGTTATCATTGACATATATTGCTCATAATATAGTGGTGTACAGCAGGGTTTCCCAACCTTTATTTCGCCTTTCTCCCCGAACCAAAAAAAAATTTCATGCCCCCCTTAATTAAGTTTCAACAAAAATAAGAAACACATTTTTTTATATTAACTAAATTATTTATTTGAATTTCAAATAGGTATAATGCAGATACAGTCTATTTATTTATAATGGATATTTAATAGAAGAGTAGGTACACTTTTAATCATTAATTACATTTACATTTCTTTTAATTATACATATTATTCTATTATTATTTTTTATTTATATAAATTATATTTTTATAATTAGATAATGTCTATAAGTAAAGAATCTAATTTGAGAACAAATTAATAAAAACTTTTAATGTATAATGAGATACTTGAGCTTGCATGCTCTGCACCAGTTGGTCGATTCTGGGTTCAGTCTTTGCTAGAACTATGGTTATATGGAAATGCAAACGTACCTATTACGCCCCCCTGACATTTCTCTACGCCCCACTAGGGGGGCGTGCCTCCCTAGTTGGGAAGTCCTGGTGTACAGGATGGATAAAAAAATAATTTTATTTAATAACTAGTGATTTCCCGGCACGCATTGCTATGCCACTTAATAAAGATATTGTATCTCCCCGCGTGTCCTTTCCATTCGTCCCATTCCCCTTCCCCCTCTTCTTCCTTTCCAGCATCCCCTTCCACTCAAGCGTTCCCACTTCACCTTCCCTCTCCCCACTTCCCTTTCCCGCTTCCCCCGTCCCGTGAACCACCCTCCCGACTTCCCCTTCCCCCTCCCGCATTCCATACATTCAATTTTCAAACAACTCGCGTGCCACTATTGCAATTTTTATACAAATTTCATAATGACAGAGCTCACCAGTATATATAGAAACCTTCCTGGACGTGCTCACCACAACTCACCAAAGTTTCATCGCAATCGGATGAACGGTTTAGCAATGCATAATTTCATAATGCCAGAGCTCACTATTGTGTATAGAAACCAACGCGGGCATGCGCACATCAAATCAAAAGTTTCATCGCAATCGGACTGTAGATAACTATACTCAACAGCCGAATAATTGTGCGTTATACGCTGGCAACTCAGCCGACGTTAGCTTGCATTCCTTCAGTTCGACAAAGATACCTAAGATCATTCGGTGGGTGGTTTGTATATTTATGATCATTCGTTTTTCGACTACCCGACGTGCGGCTGTATGTTAGAGTGTCGTTCCCTACAAAATCTTCTGATAAAAATACTTGTTGTGTTTTACGAAATTTAAATAAACCCTAACTTCAGTATTAAATATTTCTTTCAATTAATATCACGGTACATTTGGTAACCCAGTGGAGTCAGAATAAGAAGTAAGTATAACACCAAGCGGATCGCCGAACTAAGTCCGCGTGGCCGACATTATTCAAATTCTACCTACAACCATCTCTTACCAAAGGACAAATGGTTTAGAAACGCATAGGCATCTCATATACGAGTATTTACAAAACCAGAAACATACTTATTTTGATTTATATATGCAAGTTTATAGAGATTATTTAGTTTTTGTTGGGAAGCTAAGAGATATGAAAAAAAATACGCTACGTTTGGTGACTTAACTGGGGTGCCCGGGTTCATGGGGTGAGGTTTTTTTGTAGGTCTTGGCGGCAGATGACCTAGACACACTGAATCCCAGATTCCTAACCACCCCTACCCTTTTCCTTCCCAGAACTTCATATCCTTCCTTTTCTTAAAAAAAATTATCCACTCAGCAATCCTAAAGATGACTTAGACCCTGAGGAAAATTATTTTCCTCAGGACCTCCTGTGTGGAGCTAACGTAAAAAATAATAATATTGTCGAATTTAATCGTGAGTCTAAATTTAAAGGGATGATTGATGACTCAATTGATGAACTCCGATAAACATCCAGTATCTTTCGGAAATTTCGGGGTAAGAGGGGACTGCGGGCAGATCTCCCAAACTAGTTCAAAAAAACTTTTTGGAACCATCGGAAAAACCATGGAAATAAAGAAGCCTCGCCTTTTTGCATAATACCATTAACCGAATAAATATTTTAGAAGACGAAGAGGGTGGGCAGATTTGTTCAAATGAAACATTAAAATTTAATATTAATAATTATTTTAATAACACGGCTTTAAATAAATGAATAGATGCAAAGTTAATGACAAACCTTCCAAAATATTTATTACATTATTTTTTTTTACATTATCTCCACACAGGAGGACCTGAAGAAAAAATTCCCTCAGAGCCTATGTCATCTTTGTGGATTCTGTGTGGAGGGTCTTTTTAAGGAAAAGGAAGAAAAAAGACGTATTTATTTTTTTATAATTTCTCACCATACATGTGTCTTATTTTTAATTTTTTTTAAATTTTTTAATTTTTTTTAATTTTTTTTTTTACATTCAAAATATTTACCTCACTAGGACTAGTAGCCTGTATTGAGGTTAATATTCATAAATTTGAGTGGTGCATTTACACACAAATCACTAAAATACAAAAACACTGCATCCAAAACACTAAAATATTATATGCAGAAAGTAAAAATGATTATTTTGAAAAAAGTGTTATATTGGTGACCAGATGGGTAATTTGTAACAATGTAGACCATAAAACAAATCCTTAATTACTATACCCACCAAGAAACAAAGGTGGTTCAAAACAACTAGGGTGACACTCCGATTTTGACAATTGGAACTCAAATAAAATTTAGTTATTTAAAAAAATCTTATTATTTAAAAAACAAATATTATTAAAAAAAAAATTATTATTTTAAAATAAAAAATCTTATTATTTAAAAAAGGCCAAGGAAGAAAAAATAGTATGCCAATCCTCTGACAACACAAAAATCTTAACATTTTTTTTAAATTTAGCTAATGAATTGGAAGACTTAATGTAATCTGGCAGAATATTAAACATAAGTGGAGCCTGATATAAAAAGTTTCTTTGGCCAAAAGATGTTTTATTACTTATTGCAACAAAGTTCATAGTTGAGTCGATTCTAGTGGTATGGATTTGTTGGGTTCTTTCTGCAGAATAAGTATTGATAAAAAATCTACAAATTATTTTAGAGATGTACAGCTGTTTTATACACATAACATTAGATTCCTTGTAAAGTAGTTTCGATGGATAACGAAATTTTTTTTTGTACATGACTTTAAGAATTAATTTGTGAGCAATATTTAGTGGCTCTACATTGGACTTTAGACAGGATCCCCAGCATACAATATTATATGAAAGTCGAGATTGTACTAAGGCATAATAGACAGATTTTAATTTCTCTTTATCCAGTATATGACGGAGTTCTTTAAAAATATAGGTAAGTCTCCTGATATTTTTTGTTATATTCTCCTGATGTTAATGTTGAATCCATCCCTCCCACTGCGGTGCAAGGATGAAGAGGTCACGGTAAGGTATCCCTCAACCAATCTCTCCGGATCCGACCCGCCACGCGTAAAATATATTCAAGCCAATAAAATTCTGACAAGATTTATGCAGATTCATTTAGATGCATCCAATTTATAGGTATTCGAATAATAGTAGTAGGTAGGTACCATAAAAACATAAATAACATAAAAAATATCAAGTCATTTAGGAAAAGTGCAAACTAACAAAAACAGTAGAGATGAGATTTTATGGCCTTTAATAACTCCGACCTTGGCATTTTTCCCATCCCATTAGTCAACTTTCATGACAAAATTTGAAGCACTTTAAAATACTTATTCTTTTATTTCTTTATTAAAAGTTCCTCTCTATAAAAAGGCATCAAAAATATTTATCATAATTCTGTGCTGTTTCACTCCCGATATCAAGTAATATGCATTTTTTTAACATTCATTCGAGAGGCCCTGACGAAAATATTTTTTCTCAGAGCCTATATCGTGTTTGGGGATTCTGTTTGGGTGGACTTTTTGAGGAGAGGAAGGAGTGAATGTAAACAAACCGACTTATTCTTATGTGACAATTGTCAACAGTGTGAAAATGTTGGGAGAGCGTTTAGCAAGTTTCCGACCGATGTCGCTAGTTCCTCGGAGCACCTTCCTTTGAAATACCGGTAAAACAAGGACGTCATTCCCACCAGCCTCCTGTGATCTAGAAATTGCAATCTGTTTGTTAAGTTAGGGGAATCTATCTAGAGATGGCTACAAAATTCAAGTTGAGCGGTTACGATCCTCGACTACGCATCCGTAGGTCGCGGGTTCAAATCCCGGCGTGGATATTGGTGAATTTTTGTTATTTCACAATGTCTTCATCTAACATTATATAATATCTACTGTATTTGCGGCACGTTCCAGAGTAGTAGATACGCTTAGTATCTCTGTGAGGAAAAACCACCATACTGAATAGAAACTTTGCTTGAAATGAATTTAGCCGTCATGGAGACCATTTCTGACTAGCCAGATACTTTTGCCGCTCGCCCGCTCATTCTCGCCGGGACTGCCCCGTGATAGTGGGACAAACTGCCCCCGATATCTTTCGTTTTATATATTTTCTTTGGTTTTAATCATACTTACACCTGCAAATATTTTTCTTTTTATTTATTATTTCACTCAACTAGATGCTGAACCAACAGGCGAACACATCTATGATGTGTCTTTATTTTGTTAATTACTGCAAATGTAAGTATGCATACATTTTTCTTTTTTACTAACAATCATGCATGCATGGACATTGGAGGGTCTAGATTGGTTTCAAAAATAAATGTAGCTTCCTTTTTACAAAAAATTAGAGTCCTGACGTGTGCGGCTAAGGAGCTTAAACAATCAGTTTCCTCACACAGCCGTGGGAAAGTGGTGGGTCCCCTCCAATAGCCAGATACTTTCCCACCTTCTTCTCCCCCATCTCTTTCCCTCCCAACTACCTTCAGCCTCACAGCAGTCTTAGTTAGGACTCTTGTGCGGTAGGTAGGTACTCATATGAAAAAAGTTGAGAACTTCAATGTCTTAAATTGAGCAACAGCTTTCGTCTGAATTTTTTCACCTATAACAATAATTATCATCTCGCAGCGTTCGCCATGAACTATGGAATTCAGAAAAATTTAAAAAGACATACAAAATATTTTTAAAAGCATGTAGTAACTGTCGTATTTTTCTATATATGTTTAAAACCTACACTGCTTTATTAAATTATAACTTATCGAAATATTACGTACATAAGAGATAAACGCAACCACATCTCTATTAGCTAATTGATTCTGTACCTGCCCAGTATCCAGTGCCCAGCGGGGCCCAGGGGCGTGAACTTGGCTCACTTCTCAGAACCTTAAATGTTCCACTTGTCGCTGGAGAGATAAAAACAGGTGTCAATCAACTGCAACAGGTTAATGACCTCTCGCGCTTCTTCTGTTGTGAACACAATTACTTACTACTATATAATAGCTCAAACATTTCGATATCGTGGTAATTGAATACCAGGTTTGTTCAATTCGACAGTCCCGAAGAATGTTAACGTCAGATCTGCTAAAAATTAAAAATCGTTTTGTTGGATTCTTTATTGACTTATTTTGTTGAATTTTATTTTATTTATTTATTTATTATAGATACAAAAGAAAGTACAAATTACATATTAGGAAGCTTTGCCTGTCCAACTAGGAAAGTTCCAGGCAGTGGCGGCGTAAGGGGGGGGCGGAGGGGGCGGTCCGCCCCGGGTGCCAAGCACCAAGGGGGTGACAACGACAACTCACTCGTACAGCCAAAGAATGCGCACAAAATCTCACTCTATACCTATACAGACATATCAATTAATAACTACCTACTCTTGTGCCTAGGTACTTACATACTAATATCTTATTTTGAAACGCATCGCAACGATATATATATATTATTTTTCGAATATAATTTCTAACTCCCTGACTGTCTGACCTTGTCTCCTTTGGTCTGACCTTATACCGCGCGTAACATCGAACAAATGTCCATCGTGGCACTCGAGTGAATAATAATAAATCGTACCTACTGTGAACTGCGCCGCTCATTGCGCGGGCGGAAAGGGTAAAGAGGCGCAATGGGATAGGATGGGGTGGGATGGGATAGTGACAATATTCTTCGTAATTTTTTTCGGGTGTTTCTTGTCTTCCACCAAACCCCTGAGACTGGCTCACCGAACTCCTAGAACTGAACTAGACCATCGTCACAGGGCCATGGATTCTATTCTCGTACTTATAGTGTATTCGTGTACTTATTCAGCCTAAAACGTTGGTAACATCACCAGATGAAATCTTTGTGGAATGGTATCAAATCTGTTAAAAATTTACGATGAATTTTCATCAGAGGATATCGTGTTGGAGATTTTACGATTGTCTCCCTATTTGGAAGCCGCCAACATTTCTGCCCAAGAAGCGATTCAATGGACCACATTGGAACTTCTCAGATTCATTGTAAAATGCGGCCATGCGGTCTGTTCCAAGCGCTGCTGTCTTAGATTTTTTTAAACAATTTGTGTTTCGGTGTATATGAAAGAAGCTTTTCAAAGTTAAAATTAATAAAATCTAACGTAAAGTCTACAATGAGCAAGCGATTTCATCAATTGAAAGAGACAGATATATATTAATTTTTATAATGTGATATTTTAGTAAAATAAAGTTTCGTAAGCGTGTTGAGTATTTGGTGTTTATTTTAAGTAGGGGTGCTCAATGCAAAACCGCCCCGGGTGCCAAACTCTCCTACGCCGCCACTGGTTCCAGGACAGACAAATTGACATGTTTAGTTTATATTATTCCTGAAATGTACATAATTACATAACAAAAACAAAAAAAACGCAAAATTTCATTTTTCTCTTAAACTAAGTTGTGTAATAAAGAAAATGTATATAATATATATATAAATAAAAGTATACATACATTTTTTTTTGTGTCAAAGTAGAAAAGGTAATCTGGCAGCATATAAAAAAATTGTAACAATTTATATTGAAAAGTGTAACATGTACCTGATAACAAGATGGAGGAATTACAATAAGATTTACAACATAAAGATATCAAATTATGTTAGGTTATGTGTTTAGAAGTCTGAACTTTTAATATATAGTACACTTATAGGAGAAAGTATATTAAAATTGACAATATTAGATATAATTTATGAATGTAATAATCTATATAATTTTTTTTAAGTGCTGTAACTACAATGTGTAATAAATTATGTGCAAACATGATAATTTTCACTGATTTAAAATATGTATTCAGAACAGTATTATATTATAAGTACGACAATACGAATATACACCGCACTCATGTCTTGAACTACTCCTGCTAAAATATAAAAACAATAACTATAAATATAGATAGAAATATAAACTATGAAACATAAACTATGAATATAAATACATAGTTATAAACTATGAATATGAATATAAATAAATTAAAAGTGTATATTTTCAGAATTTCGAATGAAACGCCAAATATCAAAACAGCACTATCATTCCATGCTTGCTTAAATACTGCTTCACCGACAAAGCGGTGTGAGCTAGTGCGTTGTCGCGGTGGTCACAGACCCCAGTGCGCCAAGGATTCGACCTTCTTCGACGATTTTTCCTGATGCTCTCTCGCAACCTCTTTAGTACCTCCATCTAGATCTGTCGGTTAACTGTTTGGCATGGAGGAACAAATTCTGTAAGCACAACATCTTTGAAAAAAAAACCATGAACATCGTCTTGATGTTCGATTTCCCCTGACTTTTTTCTGAAGAGGAGAGAGAGCACTCTTTCATTGGCTTTACTGTTGCTTGGTTTCGGTATCGTACCCATAACACGATGACTCAATGACTCATCACTCATCGTAGTAAGTAATCTTGGAAAACCATGAAGCTCCATGAAGAAAGTTCCCGTTTTTACCTGAAGGGCGTGCTTTTAAAGATATAATGACTGGAAGTTTCGCCCCCTTGAAATTTCTAGAACAGTTCAAAACATTCCAGAGTATTTTTGAGCATTCCACCACATTCCAGAACATACTGGAACATTCTGGAATGTTATGGAATATTCGGGAATAGGATGGAACGTTCAGGAAAATACCGAAACATCCCAGATCATTGTGGAAGATTCCAGAATACTCCTAAATGTTGTGGAATGATCTGGAACATTATTCTGGAACATTTGAAGTTTTTTGTATGGGGCTACCCATATGGGGTATATAAAGCCAGAACCGTCGTGAATTCGAACGTCAATTCAATCTCACATCAACTCCCTAGCGAAGCCAGATACCCAAGTCAGAGTATTTGAGAGCATTCCACAACGTTCCAGAACATCCCGCAACATTCTGGAAAATTGTGGAATGTTCGGGAATAGAGAATCGGGAACATCAATGTGAAATAATCCAGAACACTCTCGAATGTTGTCCTGAGCGAAGCCGGGTAACCCAGCTAGTTAGAATAGAAAATATATACAAAAACATTACATGAATGTTTTTTGAAGAAGCGTGACCTATACCGATTGGAAAGAAAACTGATGATTCCAGTTTACATAAGACCTATTGACTCCTAGGCCCAAGATAGGCAAATAATATTTATCACCTATCCAGAAAAAAAATTATTTAAATAATTATTCTGTTGGCAGGGTAACGTACGGCGGCCCGGGGTGTATTCTGTCGGGCCAGGTGCGCAAGGATCAATCCAGTGAGGCTGGAGCCCTGATCCTGGCCAGGGGCAGAGTCTCCATGGTGGGAAACCTCGCACTCCACACTGAATCTTTAATTTGGGAGGCGGGAATGGGTACCGCGTCCCGGTAAACTTTATTGGATAACCAACACCTCTGACATAGGTCACCCTAAGTGGTTCGCTACGTTTGGTGATTTAGCAGGGGTGCCCGGGTTCATGGGATGAGGTTTGTCTAGGTCTTGGAGGCGGATGATCAGGACACACTGAACCCCAGATTCCTACCCACCCCTTAAACCATCTTCCTTCCCAGTACTCTCCTTTCCTTCCTTTCCTTTTAAAAAACCCTTCACACAGCATCCCCAAAGATGACATGGGCCCCGAGAGAACTTATTTTCCTCGGGGCCTCCTGTGTCCTGTGTGGAGCTCATGTAAAAAAAAATAAAACCCAGCAGAGGTGGAAATTATAAGATGGTAATTAGTCTGATAAATCGTTGATATATATTTATATCGAAAAGTATGGTTAAATCGTAGATTGGTGTGTTGAAAACCTTAATCCTTTTATTTTGGATGTAAAGAAAAGGCTAATTTTTTATGTATTTATTTACGAACATAGAATGACTTACCAAGTCGTTACATACAAAATGCAACGTAAACAACTTAAGCAATTCCACAAATATTAATGCTACAACTTGATAAGTCTAGTTGCCTAATTGATACATGGAAAAACACGAACTAGAGTTACCTGATTATAAAATTAAAATATACCATTTTTCGGAGATACCCACAAAAAACTTATTCAATTTTCCATCGAAGCTGATTTAAGAGTTACCTGTTTGTATAATTACCTCACGGTATTATAATTAATATTACTTCAATATTAAAATTACGAGTATATGTTTAATATTTGTAAGAGGGTAATAAGTACCTACCAATTTAGTCTAAAACCTTCCGACTGATAAATTGCTTCCTATTTATTTTCTGAAAAGAAGATAAATTCAAACGAGGTCGCCAAATAAATATTGAAAAAAAAAACTAAATTAAAAAATTCAACGTTTATTTAAGAACAGTTAACTCTACGGGAAGTCAGTTACCTTTCCTTATTTATTGGATTAAATTATAACATTATATTATAATTTGTTGAGATATAAGCTGATTTATTTACCATATATTCTTCGCAAACATAAAAGCCGTGTTGCGAAGACAGTCAATTAAAAAAAAAACAGGTTTTTACACGTTTAAAATAATATTAATAAATTCGCGATATCGGGAAAAACTGTTAGGTTCGATATATTCAAACAGCCAATGACCTTTTTTGTTTTGATACTTCAACTTCTGGTTTTTATCTCCCAACCAACCCCCTTGACAGGTTTTATTCTGAAGCCAATAACTATTACGACACAGCCTGCATCTGATTCAAAATTTTATGTTGAATTCAAGTTTAATAGGGCCTGGTTTATGCTACGCAATGGGCGTATTTTGTTTAAAAAAAAATACTGAACAGCTTTTTCTCAAATGATTTGATGGTTGAAATTTGAAAAAGCTTTAAATTGAAAAATAAATCTTTTCAAAGGGTTGCCCATGTTAGCTTACCTATGAGGGCTTAAAGTCAAACAACTTTATGCACAAAAAACATACAAATAATTCTAGCTCTTAGAGATATTAATTACATAGTAAAGTCATTGATTACATAGGTGAGGTCTTAAAGTCAAACAACGTTATCCACAAAAAGATATACCCTATTTTAGAAATATAAACGCAAGATACATGAGGGCATTGAGGGCTGATAAGGTCATTCGCAGATGAGTGACTGACTAACCATCACGCCGTTTCCGCAGAGAGGACGGACTCGGACAACTCGTTCTTGGCACACACTCTTCACCTCATTCACATTAATACACAATCTTTTTCTGACTCTTGACATGGCCTGATTCAAGTATCTGATTCACTTGATCGTGCCATGTCTTCTTCATGCGTCTCCCTCTTCTTCTACCATTCACGTTAATGACACATATTCTCCTCACACTATTTCTTCGTTCATTCGCTTTACATGCCCAAACCATCTGAGGGTTCTTTCTCAAACTTACTTATTATGCTTACCTGATGTATGGCATTCATTTTTTGCGGATCTCTACATTTCTCACACGATCATACATGGTTTTACGACACATACGCCTCAGGAAACTCTTTTTACAGCATTCAATCTACTTTCATTCTTCTTTTACCAGTTTCGTACCTCACTGCCATATCATTGTAGACTGCTAGCTTCGCTTCTTTGGACAGTTTTTTTTGTCAACGCCAACGGCATTCAATCCTCCATTAATGGAGTTACCTGTATTTACCCTTTTTCAATAGCACTATCGACCTTCTCATCTCTCGATACACAAACTCATCCACCTGCTCCGAGTATTCATCATTCGCAACTATATTGCACACTGTTTTCGTACTCTCTCTTTCAAACACCATGACTTTAGACTTACTTACAATCCTCTTTAACACATTCTTCATTCATACTTTGTAGATCATCAATCTCACCTCTTTCAATTCTTGCATACAATTATACATGTGGAATAACCATACCTTGTGACATTACGCAGCCTTGCTTTGCACCTCTTGTGATGACAAACCATCCCATAAAACCATGCACCGTTCACCCTAATACACGCAACGCTTCCTTCATACAGAGATCCAGTTGCCTGTATGAGATTATGTATTCACTCCATACTTGGACAACACTTTCTAAAGCTTTTTCCTGTCGACTCGGTCATTATGGTTTTTGTAGATTTGTAGACAAAGGCACGGAAAAGTTTCTGGTTTTTACCAGAAACTTCTCGATAACTTACGCAATGAGAGAATCTGGTCGATACACCCCCTTCCACACATAAAAGCACCTTGCACATCCCATTTTTTAAAGTAAAACTTTTCATATTTTACATTTTCTTTCTCTCTTTCTCTCATAGCCAGTTACGTTTCGAATATCTAAGACACAGTGCAGGCCTATTGTCTGTATCACACTGTAGGGGCAAGTGCGAGCAGTGCGCGCGCACATTTTCTTTCTCTCTTCCTATCGTATAGATGGAGCTAAAGAATTTTTACTTCAGTCGTGTGGTCTAGAACACACTCGTTTTTTTTATCATTTGTTTCAATAGACCACTTGCATCACATTTTTTAAAAAAAAATTTCGGTTTAGGCAAATATTCTGAAACATTCTGTATTTTTTTTCATCGTATTTTTGAAACCCTGGGGATTTTTGGAAAATTTCAATCCGATAAATCAGACCATTTTTTACAATCCGGAAAGACGGGACATAATTTTATAGGTGCGAAAAAACGATAATTACATCGCCGAAAATCATTTTAAAAAAAAAGAACGTTTTCCACACAAATGGCACAGGAGAATAACGAGGCATACCAAAAATATTACATCTCATTAATATTTTTTTCCTTGATCCATCTTATTGATCATAAATCATTATAATGTATAACGTGTATATTACTAAATCAAATGTTATATTCTTGTACTTGTAAATTATAATAATAATAAGAATATCATAAAATTTGATTTTGTTAAAATCAGCACCATAACCATTATACCTCTAAAACATCTAAAATGTACGGGGTTCTCTTCACAACATCTGTCAAAAAGTCAAACCAAATGATAAGTTCGCAGAGAACATACAATAAATCTAGTGAACGAATTCAAAAATTCGCCTGAAATCGGAGTGTGGAATTTTACAAAATTAATAGGAACATTTTCGGAGATGGGACATTTTCATGTAGTGACGTCACGAGCCCAAATAATGGATTTATTTATTTAAAAAATAAAAAAAACTGTACATTTCTACAAAATTTTACTAACGTTTTCATAATCTTAGTAAACAGATCTATCCACACGATTTTTTCCAAGTCGTTATGAAATCCATGCAAGTGACCTATTCTTACCTTTTCAATCAATATTCTGGTAATCAGCTAGCCGAGAAGAAGTTCAATTAAAAGAAAGAAGATAAATTCAATTCAATTCCACAAGAAATTCAATTAAAAGGGCTAAATGTACCTAGGTTGGGTAATAAAGGTTATTTTCAAATAGATACCATAGATATTTAGAATTATACGAGTTATTATATGAATCACATAAGAACCTAAACATGTAACAAAAACAATAGATCCATATCTCACTCGGCTGGTTATGAGTACTTTGGTATTTGGAAAAACGCTGGCGATGTCGTTGAATCTATTTAAAACCTGTTATATATTATTTGTTAGCGATTTGACGTATTCTATCTAGGTACTTGGCATCTATTTCTGTTCTGACTTTGACCGTGACATTCACCGAATGCGGCGGGTTCGGCGTGACATAAGACATAACAGAGGAGGAGCCGGCTCGCCGTGTTATTAGAGCAGTGTTGTGCCTCTTGGGCCTGGAGCCTGGTGGCCTGATGATAATGTGAATAATTATGCCGAAAACCTGCGGCTTACCGTAAACACGGCCGTGTCATCGTGTCGAGTGTATAATACACATTATTTGGGCAAATCATGACATGTGTGTCACGGAGAGTGGGGAGGTGGTCGATGATGAAGCACAGAGACTGTTGACCTCTGATAATTAAATCAATGGGCAACATACACGTCAATTTCTACGACATGTTTTTTTCACAATTTTATAAATTTTACGACCTTCTGCTTTTTTGATGTTATTAATCCAAAATTCATTACCTATCTATCTATCTTCTATCTATCTATCTATCTATCTATCTATCTATCTATCTATCTATATCTATCTATCTATCTATCTATCTATCTATCTATCTATCTATCTATCTATCTATCTATCTATCTATCTATCTATCTATCTATCTATCTATCTATCTATCTATCTATCTATCTATCTTCTATCTTCTATCTTTATAAATAAAAATGAATGGCCGAAATGTATGTACGCGCATAACTTCCGAACGACTGCACCAAATAGAATTCTTTTTTTGTTGTATTCGTTATTGTCAGGAGAAGGTTTGTATAAAACTACTGGTGAGCTCTGGCTTTATGAAATGTGTATTAAAAAAATTGCAATAGGTGGCACGTGAGCTGTTTGAAAACTAAATGTAACGGGAATTAATTTATGGAACGCCGGACGGGGGGGAGGGAACCAGGGAGGGGGGGAACCCAAGAGGGGGAAGGGAACTCGGGAGGGGGGTTTGCGGGACGGGTGAGGGGGGGAGAATGGGAAAGGACACGCAGGGAGAAATAATTTCTTTATTAAATGGCATAGCAACACATGCCGGGTACCAGCTAGTTTATATTATTTATTAAACATAAAATAGATTCAATTCGTGTGGTCCAATATAACCATGGGTACATTTTTACATTTCAATTTTCACTTTACTTGTTTGTAATACTTATTATATGTATACGTATTTTTTTACATATATCTGTAAGTAGGTTTAATCGAGTAGATTTGATCATTTTTTTGTCTGATGGTTTCTTTCTGTCTTGTACGGTTTGTATAGAAGTCTTTATTGTAATTTATTTTGTCTTTAAGGAAAGTTGGCAGAAAATTGTTGACAGATATGAAAATGTAATAGATTTTATTTAACGCTTATTGTTATCAAATTCCCATTTTTCGTAATGATTTATAATTTGCATCGCACTTCAAAATGTGTCTCATTGATTTATTCTAAACTAGCTGACCCGGCGAACTTCGTACCGCCTCAGAATCAATAACTGTTGTGTTTTAACTTATTAGCTGAATTAAATTCAGTTTTTTTATTAAGTTAAAAATTACACAAAGAAGCAATTATCGATGCGCAACTGTCCGTGTTTTATTTTTGTCAGTATCAGAGATGGCGTTGTACACGGATTTATATTTTTTGTGGTTTTCTTACTTTTCCACTTACTTACGGGAATTGCGTTTAATTTTCTTTATACGTGTGTGGGAGATATATTATAATTATTGTATTTTTCCTTTGGAGGGGTGCAGACATACGTTCACCGTTTATCTCATTTTCGACTATTGATAAGAAAAAGGGGGCAACATTATATGTTTTAGAACTAAAGAAAAACTATCAGTGCATTGACATTTGATGTTTTTGAATTTTTGGAATTCACTCAGTTTTCAATATTATATAATATCACTTGCTGCAGCTCTTTCAAAAGATGAGAATTCGTTCCCTGCAAAATGTATAAGGAGAAGAATTTTATTCATTATTTTTTTGTCCATTTTTCCGACGATTAAAACGTCGGAAAAATTGACAAAAAAAATTATGAATAAAATTCTTATTTATTAAAAGCTATTCTGCTATTCGGGACGGACATAAATCCAACAAATCAAAGATCATTAAAATCGGTTCAACCGTTCTTGAGTTATAAATGGTGTAACTAACCCGACTTTGCTTTATATATTAAGATCATTTAAACTACCTACAATACTAAGATAGAGAATACTAGAACAGTAGTCCACGTGAGGTGCAACAATTATTTTACAAATTAGTCAAACTTTCATTATGGAAATTTTTCCGAGAAAAGCCATTATTTGGCAATAAAATCGGCTTTTACTTCAATTATCTTTGAGTCTAGAATTCTTCCCCAGTATGTTTGTTATTTCATAAGACCATGGGAATTTGTTAAAGTTTCGATAAAAATAAAATTAACGTTTACTTAAGAGTACCTACAAAATAAAACACGTTTATTATTTTCGTCTCGTTACATCTAGACTGACATGACTGTGACGCGCAGCTCTGTTATTACGGATTGCTTTCAATTTGAGCGGTTGGTATGGGTACCGTCGCCCCGCAAACCAATTATTGGATAATCAAAACCTCTGCGTTGGGCCACTCCAAGTGGATTGCTACATTTAGTAACTTAGCAAAGGTGCCCGGGTTGCGTATTTACAATCCCTACCGCGTTTCAGTCGCTTTAAATTTTCAATATCAAAATTTAAATATTTAGAAATAAAATTATTAATTTAATTATTTTATCTAGATTTTAGAACAATTTTTGTTTTTGCAAAGTGATAAAAAATTATCAATGTAGAGGTGTGTTTGCAATATTTGGGAATAATATTAAAATTTAAATATTTAGAAATAAAAATATTAATTTCTAATATACATATCAGAAAGATTATTTTATCTAGATTTTAGAAGAATTTTTATTTTTGCAATGTGATAAAAATAACCAATATAGAGGTATATTTAAAATGTAAATTGTCGTTACCGCGACTGAATCGGTATAGGTTTTGTAAATACGCGCCCGGGTTCAAAGATACGTCTGCCCAGCAGTTACGTTACGAACTGGACCGGGAGAGACAGCGTTGAGGAAGATCCTTTGACCCCTCCAGCAGTGGCGGACTAAGCCCGTCAGAGGCCCGGGGCGGAAAAGCTGAATGAGGCCCCCCCCTCCCCCCTAGTTTAAAAAGTTGATGTAATTTTACAAGATTTTTACTCAGTTCACACGGGCCTCTGGTCCTGGGGGACCTCCAAGCGCCTCCGTGTTCCCTTGATCAAATCCTAAACAAGGCTTTAAGGCACTGCAAAAAAAATCATCATTTTTTTTTTTCTCTTTCTAAAAGATGCATTTGTTAATAATGATATCACTTAAAGTTTCAAGGAAATTCTAAGAAAATTTAAAGAAAGTTTTAAACAGTGTGTATGACGAATTATCCTTCAGCAAAACTTTCAACGCATTTTTCTCGAAACTACGTTTTTCAACCTGCCTGACAACATATTAGAAAAACTATACATCCGATTTGCATGCACCAAGTCTTAAACTGTTAGAAAATCCAGTCACTATGGCACCACTTGGGAATTTTTTTATAAAGGGCCCCCTTCTATATTTTTTAAGAACCCTGAAAATTATCCATAAAAAATCGAATATAAAATGCACTAGTCCGCCATTTTTCCTTTTTTTAGATATACATATATTTTTCCCCCCATACACACAAGCCTTGCTTAATTATGGGGGTACATCAAATATTCTACTATGTAATTAATTACTGTATAAAAATTATTTGTAATTTATGTACCTTCTATTACTAATAAAAAAAAAAATAAATAAATAAATAAATAAATAAAATAAAATAAATATCAAAATTCCTCTACGTGGTGTCGTAGATATTGGATTTTCGTTTACTTGGGAGATACAATAGTAAAAGCAAGTGCAATAAAATACATACAGGCGGATGCATAGTTTTTTTTTACATATTGTCACTCAGGTTGAAAACTAGTTAAAAAAGTTTCAGGAAAAACGTCTTTAAAGTTTTGCTGAGGGATAATTAAACATACACTGTTTCAAACGGTTTCACGTAAAATGCCGTAAAAAACATTTGGTGAGAACTTTGTTAACTTCAGAAAAAAAAAATGAAAAAAAAATTACAAACATTTTTTTACAGTGTCCGGCTGCCTAAAATCATTGTTTAGGATTTGATCAAAGAAACATGGAGGTGTTTGGAGGCTCCCGGGGACAAGAGGCCACCCCTTCCCCCCCCCCCCCCCTCCCACGGTTAGTCCGCCACTGAATCTTTTTAATCACTTACCTATTTTATTACTATCTTTATTATCTGTAATCATAAGATAGCCTTCAGGTAAGAAATCAAAAAATGTGAAGTGCAATACATAAGTGAAACTGGAACTAAAACTGTACAGACATTAGAAAGATTAGTAATAGTAATTTTATTTTAAAAATTGTAAAATACCGGTTCAGGCTGTATTTATTTATTCCTATTTTATATATATAGGATGATGTTTGTATGGGTCCTCCCAACCTCAAACCACCTCTTAGATTGGTACTTGGCATATTTTAAAGGCACCAGCACACTAAAAAAAATTGTCACTTTTTATTTCATTTTCTAAAAGATGCATTTGTTAATAATGCTTTCACCAAATTCGTAAAATTGACGTAGATACAGCATCTTATATGAAACCGTTTTAAACAGTTTGTATGTTGAATTATCCTTCAGCAAAACTTTGAACGCGTTTTTCTCAAAACTACGTTTTTCAACCTGGTTGACAACATATTGGAAAAACTATACATCTTAATTGTATCCACCATACACCAAGTCTTAAACTGTTCGATAATCCAGTCACTATAGCCATTACAGTATTATCCATAAGACGTCTAGGCAACTGCCTAGGGACCCCGCATCGTAAAGGGGCCCGAGACGTGCATGGCCTAGGGGCCCCGACATGTTTAAACCGGCCCTGGAAGGGCCGTATTGTCCATAAGGCAATGTAGGCCACCGCCTTCGAAAATCCAGTCACTATAGCCAGGGCCGTAACATCCATAAGAAGTGTACGCAACTCCCTAGTAGCCCCGTATCGGGTAGGGGCCCCTAGGGTAAAGGGGCCCCGAGACGTGCATTGCCCAGGGGCCCCAACATGTTTAAGCCAGCCCTGGCAGGGCCGTATTGTCCACAAGGCAGTGTAGGCCACTGCCTAGGGACCACACATCGGGTAAAGGCCCCTGGAGTAAAGGGGCCCTGAGACGTGCATTGCCTACGGGCCCCGAAATGTTTAAGCCGGCCCTGGCAGCGCCGTATTGTCCATAAGGCAGTGTAGGCCACCGCCTTCGAAAATCCAGTCACTATAGCCAGAGCCTTAATATCCATAAGGGGCCCCTAGGGTAAAGGGGACCGAGGCGTGCATTTCCCAGGGGCCCCGACATGTTTAAGCCAGCCCTGGCAGGGCCGTATTGTCCCCAAGGCAGTGTAGGCCACTGCCTAGGGGCCACGCATCGGCTAGGGGCCCCTATGGTAAAGGGGCTTGGAG
This sequence comes from Limnephilus marmoratus, assembly GCA_917880885.1. Classification (NCBI taxonomy): domain Eukaryota; kingdom Metazoa; phylum Arthropoda; class Insecta; order Trichoptera; family Limnephilidae; genus Limnephilus; species Limnephilus marmoratus. The sequence continues at coordinate 30,235,926 of OU862912.1, read as the reverse complement.
ACGTGCATTGAGTAGGGGCCCCGACATGTTTAATCCGACCCTGACTATGATACCAGACGAGGAAAATTTACCATAAAAAATAGAAAATAAAATTCATTCAAAAATAAAACGCATTCAAAATTTGCTGAACGATAATTCAACATACAAACTGTTCAAAGCGGTTTCACATAAAATGCTGTACCTCCGTCAATTTTTCGAATTTCCTTTAAAAAAATTGGTGAGAGCGTTCTTAACAAGTGCATCCATCAAAAAAATGAAATATATATATATTTTTTTTTTACAGTGGTGTCTTAAAGCCTTGTTTAGGGTTTGATCAAGGGAACATGGAGGCGTTTGGGGGCCCCCCAAGACTGGGGGCCCGGGGCGGACCGCCCCCCCCCCCCCTTAGTCCGCCACTGCCCTCCAGCCGAACTATCTCTACCTTACCAACCACTTACACCTTCTTCATTCCCTAACTTCCTCTCCTTAAAAAGTCCCTCCAGACGGCATCCCCAAAGATGACATAGGCCCCGAGGAAGTTTACTTTACTTAGGGCCTCCTTTGTGGAGTTAAGAGGTAATAGCACCGGTGAGAAATCTCGACGGTAGGTATTTTAAAAAATTCTCGCTATCGCACCGCGCTCAAAAAATAACTAGCTATCGATGTGTTGGTGAGACCACGTGAGTGTTTGGCTTGTACACCCTCTCGCCCCCTTTGCGTCTCATGCCTACCGTCTTTCGCCTCATACCGCCATATCCAATATTCTGTTTAGATAAAGCATGTTTCGACTTATTTCGTCGCTAATGAAGTTTTTGAATCGGCCTTGCGGTGTGACAGAAAAAGGGCCCATTATTTTTAAACGCACGAGGTCTGCTATTGTCGGTTATTTATAAATATCGTCGATAGGTATTGTAACAATGTCTTCTGTTCACGCTTATTACCGACAAATTACGAATTATTTTACTAGAACTCTATGTAGGTTAGTAGTTTTAAAGTTTTCACTGTATTTGCGTTTATAAATATGCAGTCAAACCAACTACATCGAATTATTATATACATACATATGATTATTCTCTATGATACATTAGTTATTATTGAAAATTAGTATTAACCTCTCAGGCCTCGGGCCTGTTTTTCGAAAAGTCAAAATATTTCCGCTTTCCAATAAATTCCAAATAACTTTAATATTTGTGAACGCATCCGAAAACTAAAAACTGTTTTTGAAAGATGATGAAATACGCTTTCAAATTTTATAATTCGAAATAAACATATAATTTTGTTTTTATTTTATTAATAACTAGCAGACCCGGCCACACGTTGCTGTGGCTAACGAAACACAACGCCATTTACCCAACCTTTATAAAATCCACACCATCCGCTCGCCAGCTGCCCGCTGCGCGCTGCCCTTTGCCTAAATTGAATATTTGAATTTCTTGGCTTTTCTCTACTATAATAAGCATTTATTATACACATAAACCTTCCTCTTAAATCACTCTATCTATTGGTGAAAACCGCATGAAAATCTGTTGCGTAGTTTAAAAGATTTATGCGCACATACATTTTGAGCGACTTCATTTTATACTATGTAATGATGATGATACCACAAAACTTAAATTTCTACTCATATAATTTGGCACTTACCTATCTTATTAAAAAAAAAACTCAAAAATGCATATGCAACAAAAATGTATTTTTGACCGATTATCTCTATCTCTACATATTATAAAGTCCCCCGCGCCATCTGTCTGTCTATTCGCGATAAACTCGAAAACTACTGAACGGATTTTCCTGCGGTTTTCACCAATATACAGAGTATTTCGTGAGGAAGGTTTAAGTATGCAATTTGTCAATGATTTGTGTAAATTGGTTGAAACATAACGATAATTGTTAGAAGTGTCGGAAATAAGTCCAGCCGCCTGGTAGCTTTCATCGAAAACGCTGCACAATCCTTTTGGGATATAACCAGGGCTGGGCAAAATACATGCTTTGCTGTAATTGAAATACAAATTACAAAATACTTTTTCGCATGTATTTAAAATACGAAATACAAAATACTTTCAAGTCATGTATTTGAAATACAAAATACAAAATACAGTATTTTAACCATTTTTTTCTTTCAAATACAAAATACAAATTACAAAATACAAAATACATTTGGTTTTGGTAGAACCTTTGGTTGCAATAAATTGTCATAAATGCCCTTATCTAAGGGTGCGTTTAAATAGAAGCAATGTTGAGCAGAGTGAAACAGAGACGTGCAAAAATTGACCAATCATATTGCTCAAAAGACACATCTCATCTCCGCTTCACTTGTAAAATTTGTGGTAAAGGACTCAGGTGTTAGGTAATATAATAATAATATATTATTATTATAACACGACATTTGTATAGCGCTATTTTGTTTTATTTCTAGTGACCGACCGAAGGTTCGGTTTCGGTTTCGTCAAGGTTCGGTAAAAAAATCTAGTTTCGGCATCAGTTTCGGTTTCGGCAGAAAATCTGCCGAACCTTCGGCCGCACCGAAACTCTGCATTTGTGAATTATCGCGTGCCGTTTGACTGACTTCCGGTGAGTTCGTGGCTCGTGTGTCATCCACCATCATCAACTGAGTTCGCTGGCCGGTCCGGCGTGCTTGTATTGTGAGTTTATGTAATCACAAACTTCAATTATTTTTATTTATTTCATTCTATATTTAATTTTATTTAACAAGTGTAAATAAAAATTAAAATCTAATCTCCTTCAACGGAAGCGATCTTCTGAATAGTCCCTCCTTTGATGTGCTTGGTGTAAGGCCCTCCGTTCATGGAGATACTTACAATCTTCGTAATTGTGACGAAACCACAAGTACCCTGTTGATATACATACTACTTTTTAATGCTAGTCTCCGTACACGGCGCTATCCGAAATATACTATATAGTCACATGAGAACGGGTCGTTTCTATGACTCATTCTTGAGTTCAACAGCTCGGCTGTGGAACCCGGCCTCTATGTTTCCTCCCTCCTTCCTCTCCCCAAAAAGACCCTCCATACAGCATCTTCAAAGATGACATACGCCCTGAGGGAAATTATTTTTCTCTGGGTCTCTCATGTGGAGTTAATGTAAAAAAATGTTGTGATTGTAAACGCAATTAAAATTATAGTACTCAATTTATGAGGTCCTTACTTTATAGTGAATAAAAGTGTAAAAAATAAGCCGAATTTCAGTAAACAATAGATTTTTAACATGTCTAAAAAAGTTTCGGTTTCGGTTTCGGCCGAAACTGAGAAAGATATCGAATATTCGGTTTCGTTTTCGGTAGAAAATCCTGTTTCGGTCGGACACTAGTTATTTCACTTCAAGTGCGCTCTACTGTAATTAACTTAAAAATAGTTTAGTATTCAGTCAAATTATTCCTATAGTGCTTGATCTAATACTATGACACAAAAATGTACAATACAAAGCAATGACAAGCATTACATAATATGATACAAATATGATAGAAAATGTACAATAACAGTGCTATTATAGCACAGGACGTGTTGCCAACTCTAAATATTAACACACATAACATATAGCTCTGGATTCTAGCGTTTTTAGTCTACGTATTATCTATGTCAGTTTATTTTTCATTATCATTATTAAGATCGCTAAATGTATTTGAAAATGTATTTTGAAGCCATAAGTATTTGAAATACAAATTACAAAATACCTCAGCCCCATGTAATTGAAATACCAATTACAAAATACATTTTTAGGAAGTAATTGAAATACAAATACAAAATACGTATTTGTATTTCAAATACGTATTTCAATTACAAGTATTTCAAATACTGCCCAGCCCTGGATATAACAAAACAATTAATGGTGGGATATTCCTCTTTTATAGATCTACAAAAAAGTCCGCGAAGGCATATATCTATCTTTTACGGATAGCTTACTATACACATTATATCTAAAATGCAATTGATAAGAATAATAAGATAAGAAGATAGAATGCGTATAGTAAAAGATAGATATATGCCATCGCGGACTTTTTTGTAGATCTATAAAAGAGGAATATCCCACCAAGCGTTGTTTTGTTATATCCCAAAAGGATTAGGCAGCGTTTTCGATGAAAGCTACCAGGCGGCTGGAATTTTTCCGACATTTCTAACAATTATCGTTATGTTTCAAACAATTTACACAAATCCTTGACAAATTACATACGTAAACCTTCCTCACGAAACACTCTATCTATTGGTGAAAACCGCATGAAAATCCGTTCAGTAGTTTTCGAGTTTATCGCGAACAGACAGACAGACAGACAGACAGAAAGACGGCGCGGGGGACTTTACTTTATAATATGTAGAGATAAAAAAGGTTTAAAAATAGCCCACCTTAAGTTTTTTTCTAATTAAAATTACGATAACGAAAAAGATAAAAGCACTTACATATTTTATTAGACAATTAAATCTAAATGGATTTATTGTGTTGTGTGTATCATACGTGTGAGTTGACATGTTTGTAAATAATAATGTTTAAAATGTTAGATATATCGCTTGCTGAGGTTTGATTTGTACTCCTGTATTTTTGAGTTTCTTTAAGCAGTAAATACAAAAAAGGATGTGTTAGTTCGTTCAAAATTCAATAAAAAATGTTGGTCTTTTACCTATAGATAGATTTACCTACACATTTTTTTTAAATATTTATTACAGTCAGTTTGAAATAAAGGAAACAAATATATAATTTTTTTAAACTTCAAAACTTTTTATTTTTATTTTCAACTTTATAAAACCTTAAATTGTAATATTTAATTACATGAAGACAATATTAGCGAAACTTCAACCCAAGGCTTCAGGCCCAACTTCATAGTACAAAAAAAAGTGCAAAAATCACTTACTTCGCAATTTTTGCAATAAAATAAAAGCACTTAGAAAAAAAACCAACAACGCTAAAGGCTTTGTACCAGTTCACATAAGGAAAAAGGTTGAAGCAAACGTTTTACGTATGAGAAAAGTTATAGTTTGAGCAGTAAATTACAGAAAAGAGCAAGAAAACACGGCACAAAGTGATAAAGTAAAAAATCTGAAAATGGACAAAAAAATGCCGCAAACCATGTTTTTGGTGATCATACAAAATGTTCGTCATACTATTGCAAGTCGGAGAAGTATACTAATGATCCAAATTTAGTAAGCGATCTTCAAGATTGTGGAACAGGACTAATATTCAACAATTATTGTCGTCTCTAATAGCAAATGCAGAAAGTCTTATTATTAACGTGACAAATAACACTGTGGAGCAATTCAACAACGTTATAGCCAAATTTATAGGCGGAAAAAGAGCAAATTTTACAAAAATGGGATAACTTCAGCAGTTGAGCTTCTTGAGCAGTAACTTCGTGGAATAGTGAAATGACAACCCATTCACGAATACAAAAAAAATCCAAGGCCACAGTCCTGGCAACTACACGAAGCATTTTATTGAAAGAAAACGACGTTCGAAGGAGACAATACAGAGGTGTCGAAAAATAAAACTAAGGTATTACGAAAACACGACAGAAAAGAGAAAAAAAGTTGCAGGGCCTGATGAAAATTATGGTCAATTGGAATTAGATCCAGATATGCCAGCTGAATTATTTGAAACGATAAAGAGGAATTTTTCAAAGAATTATCTCCATCGAATAAGGATGAACTCGAAAGGAATACGGTGGGCCAAAGCAATAATAATTTGTGGACAATTGAAAGGCGTAAGCGGCTTACAGCTTCTAACTTTGGACAAAAATATGTAAGCTACGGCCAAAAACTTCAGTTGCGAGAGTATTAAACTCGCTACTGTACTCGCCATTTAAAGGAAATATGGCCACAAATTATGGGAAAGAAAATGAAAACCAAGCAATTGAGCAATTTACAAAAGAAACAAAATTAGAGGTATTCGCCTGTGGACTATTTATCGATGAAAACAAAAACTTTTTAGCGGCAAGTCCGGATGGCCTTTTTGGCAAGGATTCTATAATTGAAGTGAAATGCCCATATAGTATAGTAAATATGTCACCAGAAGAAGGATTTGAACAAAAAAAATTGATAACTGTAAAATTGAAGACAATGCTTCAACATTAAAACGGAATCACAATTACTTCTACCAAGTACAAGGCCAGTTACACATTACTCGTCGTAAATACTGTTATTTTGTCGTGTGGAGTCCTAAAGGTTTGCCGTATGAAAAAATTGAAAGGGACGATTCAATCTGGCAAAAAATTGAACCACTGTTAGAAAAACTTCTACCACCAATGCCTTTTACCAGAAACAATTGACGGTCGCATATCAAGAAATTTACCGGCGAGAGAAAGATCTAAATCATAAATTGTTTAAAATTCATTGTATAGTGGTAAAAAATTTTGTACAATAAAGTGTTTACAAACAAAAAATTTCAATTAATCACTGAAGGCAATGTAAGCGACTCTCAACTAAAAATTTGAAACAGATTTTTTTTAAAAACATAAACCTCACATTGGAGGCACCGAGGAAAAATAATCGCTCAGGGACTTTGTTGGAGAAGTTGTTGGACATCATTGGAGAAGCTGTGTGGAGGGTATTTTTAGGATAAGGAAGGAAAGGAAGTTTTGGGTAGGGAAAAGGTAGGTAAAAGTATGAAATGATGGTGGAGAGTCCAGCTGTAGAGATCAAAAGATCTTCCTCTTCCAGTTTCTCCCAATCCGGCCCGCCACGCAGTAAGTGGACAAAATTATCCGCCACCAAAACCCATGCAGACCTCATCCGTGAACCCGGGAACCCAGGCTCTGTCACCAAACATAGAGGACCACTTGCGGTGACCAAGTGGCGGGGGTGTTGGTTATCCAATAAATGGTTCCCGGGGCGATGGTACCTAAAACGCCTCCCAAATTGAAAATTTATTATAGTACTTGACATAAAAAAATTTAATTTTGCACAATTTTAGTATGAAAGCTCGGTCAGTATTGGTATACCGCGATGAGTCACTAAACAGAAAAAAAACGAATAAAAAATATCGATTACTCGGGCAAGGACAACACTAGTCTACCGATAAAATTCTTTACATCACTACTTCGCATTATATGTATGTATTTGTCAAAACCCACGTTCCCCGGCCCCCCTCAGGAGAAATGAGCGAAAGGGACACCTGCACGTCGGGCCGAAAATACCTAAATAAAATCTTCGAAATCGATGTTTTGTATTCCCCATTTTTCTTCTCCAAAACTGGACGGATTTAAAAATTTTTTTTCACTAACTGTATTAAAAGAAAATATTCTATGTCGGTACGTTTTGCTTTTTTTCAAAATACATTGTTTAGTTTGTATACTGAACGTTTTTTGACGGCGTTTAAATTAGGCAATTTTATTCATTTTTGGAAGGTCGTAACTTCTATGAGAAGTAAATTATCAAAAAAAACAAAACGTACCGACACGCTAGTGGTCAATATCTATATTATGTAAAAAAAAATTTTGCTCTAGGGTCAAAATCCAGAGAGATAAACGGGGAATACGTTTGTATAGAAAAGCGCAGCTAGTATTTCCTCTTAAGGTAAAGGATATACCCAAATGCACATGAAATCCTACCTTCGTTGAGAGAGGTTAAGTAGTAGTGTATACGGTGACCGGACAAGTCAGAATGAAACCAACTCAGAACCACGTCAGAAAAGTCATTAAAAGTGATGAAAAAAGGTATAAAAATGGTTAAATAAGTTTCTCTAGATTAGTGTTATGGGCAATTTTATAATAATTTTTTTCATAGCTTTTAATGACTTTTCAAAGCGGTGTTGAGTTGACTTTATTCTCAGTTGGCTTGGAACCAGTGTATACACACATATAAATTAAAACATTTGGTGGCCGGTGTTGCCATAAATATAGATCAATAAATTTGAAGCCGATCAGTTGAAAAAAGTGATGTCACACGAAAAAACACAAGTTGCTTGACTACTAAACCATTTTTTTTAAATTTATATAAACGTTCGAAATAACAGGATAAATACATTGCTACAGATATTTATAAGCCAATTAAAAATAACTATGGTATGTAATGATATAGATAAATCTACTTTGACCCTCCGTGGACCCTCTATTTCAAAATGTCGGAATAAGTACCTATATGCTGCCTATTATTGATTTAATTAAATATGATGTAACCGTAACATATATGACTTCATCGAACACCAATATTTTCCCTAACCATGGAATACTCATCACCAAAAAATGTTATATTAAAAAAATAAGTACGTACGAGTAAGTACTTATATCTATAAGCTCTAGATCCTGTCGAAAAGGCGCAGAAAACAATTATGAAAATTATTCTCAAACTTCCTCTAACTGCAAATAGTGACCAAATATTCAAAATAATGAGAGTATTTGATGTTCAACAGATCTACGTAAAAACTATCCTCATACATCTCTTTAAAAACAAACATGTGCTTTACGAAAAAAAAATAAACTTAAGATTTACACGTAATTCCAACAAAGCCTTATTGCAAGTTCCAGCGCTCTCTTCCACCTTTGGTCAACGTAGCTTTAGACACTTTGCCACGAAAATATTCAACAATCTCCCAGAAAACATCAAACTGAGTCAAACACAGAAAGAATTTAAAAAATATGTTAAAATTTGGATATATTCTAATGATCGAGCCTATACTGATGCTCTCAACCAAACGCCCTGTCATTGACAGTTGTTGTTATTGTGGTAATAACCTTGCAGTTTTTGTTTTGTGTATATACAAACAATAATGTAATCTAAAATAAAGTTTTTGCTGTATAGAAACTTACATTATGCATTTATAAAAAAACCATAGATAAAATTGTGAGAAACAATTTACAAAAAATTCTGCCTCAATACAGGTTCACCTAGTGAGGCAGACTATGCACAACTAAAAATATTGTATAATTATGCTACTTCTGTGTAACCGATCTTACATTACTTTCTACTTGTTAATTTTTTGTACGGATGTAATCTATTCGTAATCTACATTGAACATGTACTTTTTGTTGTTGTAATGTTGCCAATTTCATTGAATACATATATATTATTATTATTATCATTATTTATATATTGATTAACTACCCCCTCTTTTATTTTAATGCATATTAATTTGACCTACCCAATAAATATTTTCCTAGTTTTACATTTTCACTCGAATACATTCGTACACTATAAATAAGAACAAAATGTATATTTTTTTAAATAATTTTAAAATTGTAAATGGGTAGGTACCGTATAAGAGTCCAAACTGCTTCCCATCACTGCAGCCAGCGAAATTATGGCATCTTTGATCGGGGTATGTTTTGGCGCTGAAAGTAGTGGGCAGAGATATATAGGGAGTTCCTGGAGGTTCAGATCTGGTATCGAAGACAGGAACAATCATTTCAAGCCGTTTTAATTCTGAATAGGGGTCCGTACACCAGGGCGTTACTGAGAGTGTCTTACACTCTGGAACGTGCGGCAAATATACTATATTTTATTTGTAAGGAAATAAATGTGAAACAATACAAATTAATTAACTACAATTTATTTCGGCACGCTGGAGTTTGAACCGCGACCTCCGGATTGCTAGTCGAGAGTAGGCCACGTCCGTGTAGGCCGTCGTATATGAAAAGAATTTCCTTAAAAATTATTTTAGGTCACCCATTTTACCAATGTACTGAACAATACACAAAGCCCACAAAGGTAAAAGAGCTGTTTTGAAAGATGGTTTACTAAAGAGAAAATTAAAGTTTTAGATAGTTTTTAAGGAAAATCAGCAGGGTTTGCGGTTATAGTAATGTTTTGTGGAGCCGGTGTATGTCTTTGGTAGTAAGTTTGGTATAGGTATGTATTGAAAATAATAAAATACACTAAACCTTTTGGAAAATCTTTTGAAGGTCATTCCAGTTGTCTTAGCAGCTCAGTTGTATAGTATTGTCCCGATAAGACAGATGTTCTTCGTTCGATTCCCATTTGCCACCGTTGTCTTTTAATATTCTTTGTCTTTTCTTTTTCACATTCCGTTTAGATTTATTAATATTACTATCGTCTTCTTCACTGATTAATAAAATACATGTTTTCGTTGGCTAAATCTACAAAAACATTTTTTAACAGGACTTCAAACAATGATTCAGAGATAATTTAATTACAGACAAAGGCTTTTGAGGACAGGCAATATTAATGGGAAAATTTTTACTTTAGTGAATCAGTGATGAAGCATGCTGCGATGGTAGACGATTTTATTGTTTGATTGACCGCAATTTAATGTTTTCCTTAAACAAACTATTTGCGGTTTAGGATTCCAGCAGACCAATCATCATATTATTAAAAAAGTGAGTAGAATCAGTCGAAATTGTCCAAAATGTTTTTTTTTATAAAATGCTGGTTCTCAATGTTCTCATAGCTATGAATGTGTCAGCAAAATATGTAAATAGTTGAAATTGTAAATAAATATAGTGACACGCCAATGTTATGATATAATGTATTATGTTATTAAAGATTTAAGAGCGACAAAATACGCATATAAGTAGAAAACAGAAAATGCACAGCGAGGAAGAGATTCAACTTTTTTACTTATTTATTTTTATTTGTTCATTAACCCGTCTGCTTGTTTAGGAATAAATACATCCCAAAACATGTAATCGGGTTATACTTTCATAAGACCAAAAATGTCCCGAGCGACCTTACATTTTAAAAGCTATATATCTTTCTTCCTCGCATGCAAACATATATATTTTTTCTTCTTCAAACTTCGCAAAATTACTTTGTGGCATCATTTTTCATATAATGAATAACTGATTACTTTGTATCATAATTTCATCAGGATATGTTACTAACATATCCTGATGAAGACAACATTGTTGTTGAAACATGTTGATATTGTTTTAAAAATAGTGGTTTATACAAAGTAATCAGTTATTCATTATACATATATTTTTCTTTTAACCAGAAAGAGAACGAAATCACGTTTCTTATTGTCTATGAAGTATGAAAGCTATCTTGCCTAGATATTTTACAATCCCGATCCAAAGTCACGGTTTCAGATTTTTTTCAGAATCCGAAGCTTCCGGATTGTGAGGTGCGAATATATTGAACCAAGCAGACGGGTTCGATCTTTTTAGAGCTTTTACATATTGATAGTTAAAAAATATACAGTATTTATTGTACATAACTGATTTCGAATATTTATTCGAAATATATGTGGTAAGAATCATATATTATTTAATCTTAAAAAATAGCAAAATAAAAATTCGGCAAAGGGGTAAATGTACCAAAAACTAAATAAAGTGTAAAGTTTTATTAAGTTAAGGCTAATTTAATAAATCTATACCAATCAGTGAAGCTGAAAAAAATATTTATTTAAAACGTTTTTTACCTCTGCATGCCTCTGTAACAACTTTCAGTGTCGTGTCACAAAAGAGAATAATACTACAACAAAGAGCAGTGTTTATGTTTATGGCCGCAACAAATTGGCTAACGAAGGAGCGAAGCCCTTTTTGGGTATATATTTTTGCCGTTGTATATATTTGGGCTAATGCGGGAACGGGTTCCTGGGACGAAATCAGAGGGACCCCTGCCCAACAATCTCCAAAAGTATGGGTAGCTACTTTTAAAGACTCGGTCCTTTTTACCGGTCTTCCTTATCGATATTCAATACGTTGGTTATTTTATTGAGTAGGGTATAAATTCAGTATTACCCATCTACAAATCCAGAGGGAGCAAACATTTTAAATATTCTTCAACTTGACTTTGAGTACGTGGTGTCAATTTGGGTGGCGGCTATGATTATTATAAAATGGCGGCATTTATTAGATAACCAACACCACTGCCGTAGGTCACCCGAAGTGATTCGCTACGTTTAGTGACTTAACAAGGGTGCCTGGGTTCATGGGGTAAAGTTTGTCCAGGTCTTGGCGGTGGATGCATTTCCCCGCCGACTGCATGGCGGGCCGATCGGGAGAGACTGGTTTGACCTCTCCAACTGTACTCCACCATATCTCTGTCACTCCTGGACCCTTCCATCAGAATGGGAGGCTCCACTATTCGTTTTGTTGAAAACACCAGGTATTTAGGCGTCATCTTAGATAGATCTTCTTCGTTCCTAGCGCACGTAAAGAGCGTTTCTAGCAGGGCCCAGGCTCTTTTCTTGAAATTGAGAAGGCTCTCAACAGCTGAGTGGGGATTGCGGACTCCGGCACTTCGCCTCCTATATAAGTGTGTGTACGTGGGGCAAGTCTCGTATGCCGCCGCTGTATGGGAGCACCGGCTAGATAATGCATTGATCCACTTGGCCCTCAAGCGAGGCCAACGGACTCCCCTGTTGGCGCTCTCGGGCGCATATAGGACTGTGGCTAACGATGCATTGCCGGTTCTGGCCGGTACACTGCCGATTGACTTGGAAATTAGGGAAGTTTTGACAAAAAAGGCATTGACGAGAGGTAGGGTTGCTGTCCACCTGGGAGTCGAACTGGCACCAGGCGGAGCGGTACCCCTCCCTGGCTTATTGAAAGCTATGCGAGATAGAACGCTGAGTGTATGGCAAGAGCGATGGGATAGGTCGACGAAGGGTAGATTGACTTTCTCTTTCTTCCCCTCAGTTAAAAGCAGAATGGAAGGGGCGCACATAAAACTGGATCACTACATGACGCAATTGGTGTCCGGTCATGGGGAGTTCAGGGGACGACTACATAGTCTGGCACTGTCTCCTCATCCGAACTGCGCATGTGGTGACACTAACCAGACAGCCGAGCACATTCTGTGGCACTGCGAGTTGATGAAGGATGCCAGAGAGGAAATGTTGGATGGTTTGAGAGGAATTACAAGACCGGCATGGAATGCCGATCTGGTGTCGAACAGAGATAATTTTGAATGCTTTAAAAAGTTTGTAAAGTCTTGGGTGGAGAGATGGCCTGTGCTTAGAGTTGCTGACTTAGATTAAAATCATCTTTGTTTCAGGTGCCAAACGTATTGCTCTTGTCTCTCCATGGTTACTCCTCCGTCTCAATTTTATTATTGCCTATGCTCGATTGCTTTATATTTCTGTTATACTCTTGTTTTTACATTTCTTGTTTGGTGGTATGACTACACTGTATTTATTATTCTGTTTTTATTTATAACTACTGTTATACATTATTATTTTTTTGCTCTTTACTGCTACGTAATCTTCATATTATTTTTTTTCTTTTTTCTCTATTTTGTTGCTTCAATTTTTTGTTGATCACGCCTTTTTACCTGTCTTATTTGGTTTTATTATGTTACTAACTTCTTGAATTGTGACTAGGTTGATGTACTGAATTCCATTGTACTGTATTGTCCAACTCCCCACCATGGGGGCGGATAGACCCGGTCCCTGCATCCAGTCAGGTGGCAGAATTCTGGTAGGGCCGTCCCACTAACGCCCGTGCCTCCCCCGGCGTCATGAGCGAGCTTGAGGAATGTTTGCGCGAGCCCGGTTCCCTTCCGCCCTGCCTCCGGTGACCCGAGGCTCACATCATTCCCCAGGGTCTTTGGGAGTATCTCCCCCCCCCCCCCCCTCCACAAACACTTCTTCAAGGGTACTTTTGGGAAACTGGCTAAGGGACGCGGGCGTTTGGGCACGTTGCGACCAGGCCGCTCGCCCGCTCATTCTCGCCGGGACTGCCCCGTGATAGTGGGACAAACTGCCCCCAATATCTTTCTTTTTATATATTTTCTTTGGTTTTAATCATACTTACACCTGTAAATATTTTTCTTTTTATTTATTATTTTACTCAACTAGATGCTGAACCAACAGGCGAACTATTTTTATCTTTTTAATTACTGCAAATGTAAGTATGCATACATTTAACTTTTTTTACTAACAATCATGCATGCAGGGACATTGGAGGGTCTAGATTCGTTTCAAAATAAATGTAGCTTCCTTTTTACAAAAAATTAGAGTCCTGACGTGTGCGGCTAAGGAGGTTAAACAATCAGTTTCCTCACACAGCCGTGGGAAAGTGGTGGGTCCCCTCCAATGTCACTCCTGGACACATTGACCTTTAGATTCCTACCCAACCCTCAAACTCTTTTCCTTCGTAGCACTTCCTCTCTTTTCTTTCACTAAAAAGATATTCCACACAGCATCCCCAAAGATGACAGATGACAAAGGCATAATGGAGCTAATTTAAAAAAAAATGCATGTTTGTTCCTTGATTATTATGATTATGCCCGAGTTCTTTTAACATTTTGCTAAGTATACGCAAAGTATGAAGCTATTTTCTATATACCAATATTTTTCCCTTTCTAGGATGCCTGCCTGGAGCCATAGAGATGTCTTCGAAGCTACACACTTGGTGTAACTTGGTGCTAACATACTTTGCAGCAAAAGAATCTACTCGTATCACAATTGATTTTATATCCTTTATTTCGCCCTTTTGATTACTTAATTCAAACATTTATCTGATAGCTAATAGCGGCTCGGTGCATTGTGCGGCTTATTCTGCAGGTAGCCAATTACTACGAGAGAAGCATTCATTAAGAGCGTTTAACCAGCCAGCGGACGAAAATCCACATTTCGTCGAAAGTTGTTCTTACGATCGTGCAGGGCGGTTACAATGAGAAAGATTAATTATTCTCCGTACCAGCTTTTTAAAATTATAACTCAATATCGAATTTATTTCAATTCAAATTAGCTTTAATTTATACCTTCATCCAAAAATGCTGAAAGGCGTGATGATAAAACTATTAAAATAATGTCGTTTTTGTAGTTATTTTTTTAATTATAAGTATTTATCATTTTTCAATAATGTCTAAATTTAATAAGAATGTTAAAAAAATCTGAAATATATTAGTTTGTAAGTGCGCAAATAAATACACAAACGGACCAATTTTCGCCAAGAAACACATGTACGTACATATTTTTTAATGATTTTATTGAAACTAAAATTAAAATTCTAAAACATACGTTTGCTAGATAATGTTTTGATTTATTTTACTGCATGATTTTATTATTTGAAATGGGTGTGGTATAATACAAAAACTTTTTTGAAAATTGAACAAATCTGCCAACGACCTATGGAATAACCTTATTATACTAAAAATTTTAAAAAAATCTCAAAATTTATTACATACGAATGCTAGATAAAAGAACCATCTTTCGAAAGCCATTTATAATTTTTTGTGGAAAAAAGTCAATACGTCTAAAAACTTTTTTGAAAATGACGTATTTCCGCTTTTCTCTGGTAATGCCCTCTTAAGTCAATTCCTATCATGAAAGAATCATCTACTCTTATTGCAAATATATAATTTCAACCAAAAAGCCGCTCAATATTAATAATAGGAACATTAATAATTTTGGCAACAGGTATACTCACGACGATGGAGGTGGTACATATTATATCCAGTTACATAATTTTGATAATGTTTTAATGGCCACGAGTTATTCATACGTAGAGCACTAAATTGACGAGATACAAAATAAAACAATTAAAAAACACACCCCTCCCCTCCTCGCATGTGCTTTAAGGCTTGGAGGGGAAACCTGAAATTTCTTTGTGGCCATCGTAACATTTTATTTCCTTCATAACTCTTCATTTGTGCCTTTCTGGTTGGCATGGCGGGCCTCGCGCGTAATCTGATATTGGGTTTTAATTTATTGTCTTTAAAACTATTTGATTTGTATGTATGCAGGTTTTATTGTTTGCGGATTGTATAATCGCTTAAATAATCGCCATTTTTATAAATGATATGATTTCTCTGCAAGTTCTATCCATAGCGACGCTTTTTCTTGTGGTTTACAATAATAACATGTTATTTCAAAATTTATTAATTTAAAATAATGTATAGTAGGTATATTTGTGATATTCCAGAGTGGAAGATACTCTCAGTGTCACCCTGGTGTAAGACTACCATTGAGAATTGAAACGTCGCTGAAATGGCTTTAGCCATGTTTAGTGAACAGATATCAATAGCCAGGTACTCACTACCGCTCTATTCCTGATCACCTTCCTCTCCCTACTACTTTCAGCGTCAAAATACATGGTGTCCGGGGGTAAAGTGCATTAACTTCGGGAGGTGATTCTACATTATAGTATAAGTAAAAAAGATAAATAACTTTTTAGAAATTCCAACTTTTAGGGGTATTTTTGTGGTAAAACATAAAATTAGACCGGCGTGCGCGGCCAGCTTTATTATTTTCCGCTGCTACGATACGGGCCAATCACCACTATACAATGTTGCCACGATCGTGCCCGGAAGGCTCCCGGCAAGTAAGATCGTACCTCACACTAAGGATTTTTAGTAGGTAGATCTTTTTATGTGGGGAAAAACATATTGGAATTTCGAAAAAAGTTTTTTACTCCTACCATCATGTAGAATCACCCCCCGAAGGTAATGCACTTTACCCCCGGACACCCTGTATAACCCAATTGGAGATGCCGTGGTCTCATTGGCTTCAGATGGGAGTGGTTGCTACTCTTGTACGGTATTCACAATTAAAAAAAATAATATTAAAAAAATACCGTAATAAGGGGCGACTTTTAAATCGGGGGGCGACTTTCATAGCGCATATATCGCTACTAATTAGATGTTATTTCCTTTTTTTTGGCTGACGTGGATAAATGACGCTGCGAAAAGAAGATGGTTTCTAGTTATAATCAAACACATTGATGAAGCTGTTTTATGTACTTTCAGAGAGAGGAAATTATAAATGCACTTTTTAAATCCCTCAACGATTATAATAGTTTCGTGTCATTTATATTTAAAAGTATATCAGTGCTATACTTATATATAACTGAATATTCTTACTCGCATTTTGCGCCTTTTTTCTTCTTAAGCTTCTTGTATGGCAGGGTATATCAATGTTGCCTTACTCCGAAAGGTGACTGAGATCACCATATTTTCATTATTTTAACTCGCCAAAACATATGCAATTTTTTAAATAGTTTAAAAATGTGCAATAAATGTGACTTGTCCAGTGCAAGCTACACCTATAAATATAAATGTAAACATTAATAATAATATTATCGAACCTTCCCAAACCTGTTCACTACTGGGAATAGAATTAGACATAAACATAAACTGGAAAGAACATGTCTCAAAAATTGTAGCAAAAATCAGTAGTTTTTCTTATGTTCTGGGTACCTTGAGAAAAATATTGAACACCGAATCAGTAATAGCCGCATACTATGGTTATGTATATTCAATAATAAAATACGGTATTATTTTTTGGGGAAACTCGGTAAACGCCAAAGATGTCTTCATCATACAGAGAGATGCGAATCAAAAGAGATGCATAAGAAAAATTACAAACTCTGGTCGTTTAGATTCATGTAGACCTATGTTTAAAAATCTGAAAATTCTGACAGTCACAGACATATATATAATGGAGTTATGCATGTTAGTGCGATCATCTACAGACAAGTTCCCACTAAAAAACTCAACACATAAATACGCTACAAGGCTCACAGAAAACCTATTAATGCCAAAAGCAAACATAACAATATTCCAAAAAGGACCATACTACATGGCCATTAAAGTATATAACAAGCTTCCACATAACATTAAACAAATACAAGATATACACAAATTCAAATCGTCACTAAACACTTTCCTTGTTAATAAATGTCACTACACGTTGAGTGAATACCTCACGTAAATGAAACGCCTATTTTTATTGGTATATATATTTGTATTTTTTTCATTGGGATATTGTTATTTTATCTGTATTAACATTGTAATTATAATAAAACAAATAATATTATATAAACATTGTAATTAAATAAATGTGGTTAGCTGGAAGAAATGGGGTCTACCCATAAGCTACACCTTTATAATTTTTATTTTACAATAAATATTTTTTGATTTGATTTGATTTGATTTTTGATGTAAGATTTACTGACACAAATCAGATTTCACGAAAAATATATTTAGTTTATAAGTTTAGAAAAAATTACCAAGTCACCCTATTTTATCGTTACCTACCTTTCAGTTATAGTATCGTTATTGAAGAATTTTAGTATTACGACTATCTTCTCTAACAATGAAAAACAAATAAAAATATCAATAATAAATCAAATTTAAAGTTAAAGTTTTGATATCTTAGAAAGTGATGATAAGATCTGTTTTGCCTCCTCCTTGCTTCATTCACCCATCGCTGACTTCTTCTACCATTCACATCCATGTTTCTTACGCCCCTTTCGTCGCTAATCGCATGCGACTCATTTTTCCAATATTTATTTATTTAATTTAAGCTTGCGAAATACTTTTTAAGTCATCCCAACATTACGTACTTACTTTGTTTTACTTCTCTAATATTAGGTCCTTACATATGAAATTGGCGTTTTGCCGTACTGGCAACTTTGATTTCAAATATCTTCTCTTTGGTTAGGAATTCCAAATTCAAATTTATACAGCTATTACTCTTGTATTTGGGTTTCGAAAATTATAATTCATTTGTTTTTTCCTTATTTGCTTTTTTCTTTGCGTCACTTAGTTTACAAAACGGAAAACTTGAAATATCGCGTTATTTACGAGTACGAGTTCCACCGTGGCACCAGTGCTGCAGAAACGGCTCGAGGGATTAATGATGTGTATGGCGACGGTGCCGCACAAACACAGTGCGTTTTTGGTTCCAACGTTTTCGTTCTGGAAATTTCAACCTGCAGAACAAGCCCTGTGGACGGCCGGAGACCAAAGTTGATAATGAAGAATTGAAGGCTATTGTGGAAGCGGATCCATCGCAAACCACGTCCGAGTTAGCTGCAGGCTGCGGTGTTAGTGATAAAACAGTTTTAATCCACTTGAAGCAAATCGGGAAGGTGAAAAAGCTTGAAAGGTGGGTACCTCACGAATTGAGTGAAGCAAATCAACAAACGCGCGTTAGAACGCTAGACCACACACTGCACAACAGACGGCTACCAAATTAGAGGAGCTTCAATTGGAATGTCTAAGACATCCACCATACTCTCCGGACCTTGCCCCAACAGATTACCATTTTTTTCGAAATTTGGATAACTTCTTGCAAGGGAAAAAATTCAACATCGACAGGGCAGTCCAAACCGCCTTCAAAGATTTTATTGATTCCCGTCCCAATGGTTTTTTTAGTAAAGGGATCGACGAACTACCTATGAGATGGCAAAAGTGTATTGATAGCAATGGTACATACTTTGATTAAATAAATGTATTATATTAAAAAAAATCAACTTTATGTTCCTCCCATACAAAACGCCAATTTCATGTGTAAGGACCTAATATTATGGATGAACACTTATTGACAGATATTTTAATCTCTTTAATATTATTATTGTAGATAACTGTTTCATTGAAATGTATAAAAATAAACAATCTAATTCAAAAGGTTAACAAGAGCGCGTATAATTGTAACGTGTGCATTGTAATCAAAGATTTTCAAATGTAAAACTTTATGTTGGAAAATTAATTACAAATGAATTTTCGGGGTTTCAATTTGTGATGTTTTTTTTACATTAGCGCCACACAGGAGGCCGTGAGAAAAATAATTTTCTTTAACAAGGTCCATGTCATCTTTGAGGGTGCCTAGTGGAGGGTCATTTTTTATGGAAAGTAAGGTGAAGACGTCCTGGGAAAGAAAAGGGTATGAGGGGTGGGAAGGAACCTGAACCTGAACCTGGGGGCAGTGTGTCCAGGAGGTACGAAGGTATGAATCAATTCCTCACATTGCGGTACAAGTCAATGGATGGGTTGAGAGAGTCCGGTTGGAGAGGTCAAAACCTGAACCAGTCACTCCCGATCCGGCACGCCATGCATTAGGCGGGCAAACGCATCCGCCGCCAAGACCTAGACAAACGCCACCCCATGAATCCGGCACCCCTGCTTAGTAACCAAACGTGGCGAACCACTTGGGTTGACCACAAGGGTGTTGGTTATCCTTTTTTATCTTATTGCTTTTTCATCGACGGTATTTTGACCCGTTAAAATAAATAAATGTGACATTTGACTTGTTAAATCGCACTTAATACAGAGACATTCATTATTCACAATATATAAAGTATATTTTTTATGATTACATTAACACCTTAAGTGGTATTACATAAATCACAGGTGGATAACACTATTCCTCTTTTACATGCCGTTTTTTGCAGAAATTCAATCGTTTTTAAAGAAATTTGTGGATATATAAAAAACATTATTTATCGATTGCGCAAGCATTAGTAGCCAATATTTTTTATTGGCTTATTCATGTTTTATTTTAAATATAAAAAAAGAGAAGTAATGTTTCAAATTGATAAATCACACGCAGAGGTCAATGCCCCCAACTGGGTGCCCGGAAAGGGTTACCATGGAAAAGATGTAAGAAATTGAAAAAAAGCGATGGTAGCACTTTAAACCGACTTGCTTCGGACTCAACAAATACGTTTTGTTTTATTACAATAAATACAATCATACTTTATCATTTATTATTCTTAATTTATTTTTTTAGTGTTATGCCGTGTTGCGCTACCTCCTTCATTACCCAACGTTTTGGTCAGCGTTACAGTGTCCATCATCAGAGCAGACGTGATAATGGACACTGTAACGCTGTCCGAAACGTTGGCTAAAGAAGGAGGTGGCGCAACATGGAATAACACCCAAAAATAAATAACGAAAGAAAATACTTAGGCCGTGAAAATCTAAAATCGTATCATGCTACATCATGACTACGTGTTCTAAAAGTCTAAATTCATGAAAAATACTAATTTCCGTTAGTTACTAAGATAATTCATTGTAACTGATTCAATAAACATGGAATTGCGTTATATAAGCTATATAAGTGCCTTTTCAAAATTGGAAGTGAAGAATTCAGAAAAGTACAAAATAGAATAAAAGGATAAAGTACCTACCCAAAACATAATTTTTTTCGCTGAAAATTATTTTAATTCCATATTTGAAATGTGTATTTCTTCTGGGTGTATCCTATGCGTAAAAAAATAGAAAGGATTTGTGTTTCCCTTTCTGCCTTTCATTGTGTCTGATTTTCCTTCTCTTTAAATAAATAACGTTAAAT
This sequence comes from Limnephilus marmoratus, assembly GCA_917880885.1. NCBI lineage: Eukaryota > Metazoa > Arthropoda > Insecta > Trichoptera > Limnephilidae > Limnephilus > Limnephilus marmoratus. The sequence goes on along the minus strand of OU862912.1, from coordinate 30,215,023 downwards.
AAATTATCACCGCATATTTTTTTTATATTATTCAAAGAAGAATTTAAAGGTAATATTCAAATGCATTGATTAAAATAAGTGTATATTGCGATATGAAATTAATTTTAACATTTTGATCACAATGCAATTGTTTATTTCAAATGTGATTAACATTTTAATTTAGTTGTTATACTGCCCTGTAGAATACTGATACCTATAATAATACTTATATGTACAGGTACCTTTTTGTGATTGCCGCACACAACTGCTTATATCGGTCTGGAGCAAGTGAGATTTCGGCAAACCCAATTGGGGAACGTTTGGAGGCTGAAGGTTGTGAGGAGGAAAAGGAGTTGGAGGAGAGAAAAGTGGGGAAGTACCTGGCTATTAAGATTTGGTCACCAAACACGCCTAGGCAAGTCTGGAGCAAGTGAGATTTCGGCAAACCCAATTGGGGAACGTTTGGAGGCTGAAGGTTGTGAGGAGGAAAAGGAGTTGGAGGAGAGAAAAGTGGGGAAGTACCTGGCTATTAAGATTTGGTCACCAAACACGCCTAGGCAAGTCTGGAGCAAGTGAGATTTCGGCAAACCCAATTGGGGAACGTTTGGAGGCTGAAGATTGTGAGGAGGAAAAGGAGTTGGAGGAGAGAAAAGTGGGGAAGTACCTGGCTATTAAGATTTGGTAACCAAACACGCCTAGGCAAGTCTGGAGCAAGTGAGATTTCGGCAAACCCAATTGGGGAACGTTTGGAGGCTGAAGATTGTGAGGAGGAAAAGGAGTTGGAGGAGAGAAAAGTGGGGAAGTACCTGGCTATTAAGATTTGGTCACCAAACACGCCTAAAGCCATTTCAACAACAACGCTGGTCTTTCAGCGGGGTGATTCTGGAACGCTTTGAAACGTGCCGCAAATATGCTTTATTATTATTTTTAATAAATTATTGTGAAATAACACAAATTAATCGTTAATTATTAGAAACCGCGACCTCCAGATTCGTAGCAAATGATCTTTACCACTCAACCAGTTAGGCTGATAAACCTGACGGAAATTTAAGTTTTTTGTGAAACATCACAAGAGACGCTATCTTAATCTATGACGCCCTCGATTTGAGGATTTTGATAAACATGAGGAAGGATATATAGGAGACGAAAGGGAAACGAGGATATACGAGATAGAAAACATACTTAAGACTTTTCAGATCTGGTCATAAAATGTAGCTTATCCCAACCCAAGCTGAGAGTATATATTATATATGTCACTGGGAGAATTGAGCAAAAATATCGAAATTAATAATAGGTAATACCTATTTTAATTCCTCTTCGCCTGGTTTTGTACCCGATTAATAGATCAGGAGATAAAGATCTCCCCTCTCTTCCAAAGAGTTGATATTTAACATGTTATTTTTTCGTAGAAGTCATCCATAAAATACGCTTTAAATTTAATGGCCTTGACGGAAAACCGGATGATATAATTTAATAAAACTAGATCTAAAATATACCCAATTACGAGGGCGCCTTAAACGGGGATTAATTATTACGCCTGAATTTCGATAAGGCAGATATCTGAGCCGCACACTGACCGAATCATCAATTTACCACGCCAAAAATATTTTAATTTGATATTCTGATCAGAAATGCTTATGAGGAGATTACATAAGAAAATCTCCCAAAAAGTACCTTGTTAGGTAAAGTTGGGGCCAAGCGGTCGAAGCATTCCATTTTTTTTTTAAATCTGTATTTTGAATTAGTAATATAAAGTTATGTTTAAAATGTAAAATGACGATAACTTGTAAAACAGTTTATTTTTTATATATGTAAATCTTTTCTCTTAATCTTCAATTCCTTTAGAGCGGGGTCTCAAAGACTACCTAAAAATAATGCGCTCGGAGAAAAGGGGGTAATTATATTTAATGTTTTTTTTAAATTTTAATTAGGGGGCACACATTAATTACGTGAGCAGTTTTTGTATAACCAATCTAGACCTCCCCCCTTGGTGAGATAAATTCGGGCCACTTCGTATATTATTTTCAAGTAACGTGAGATTTTGCTGCAGCACCCCCCCCCCCCTTTTTGAGCTTACGTAATTCATGTATGCCCCCTATTCGAACATTAAAAAGAGTAACGGGACTCGGTGGAACTTTCTTTACAACTCTGGCTACAGAAAACAATTCAAAATATTTTCATAACAAAAATAGTATTTCGTAAAATATATATTATACCTATCTATTTAACATCAAATCCATCCTTTTGTGGGATTGTTATGTTATTGAGTCAGATTTGCGTGATTTATTTTAACAACGTACATTAAGTGAATAAATAATCATGCATACTTGCAGAAAATCGTGTTTAAAACAATCTAGACTAAAATAAGTGAGTGTGAATATGTAAAAATCACACAAATCTGACAGGAGATCACGTCAGTTATCTCATAACGATCCCACAAAAGATATGCAGATCCAGGAGAAACTAGCCAGTATTGACCGCGTGAAAGATAACTCACCTCTGGGCACGTGTGCAGGCAATAGGGTAGCGTTTGCAAATAACGCGGTTCATTTTGAAATGGTTTTCAGAGAACATTTTAAAGGTATTTTTGATTAGTTTGAAGACAATACAACCTATTTTTGGCGCCGTAATTTACTTTGGCGTCCTTATGTGCGCCGAGCTAACCCAAAATACAACTAAAATCTGAATCTAGATACGTGTAGGTGATAATAATAAATTAGACCAGTTGTCACCAAAATCCTTGCAAAGTTGCTCTCAATCTTCTTGATTTATAACTTGACTCTTGTATTCATAAGTTATCGTAATCTGACTTTCAGTCGGACCGTGACATTGATAGCTGTGCACAATGCCGTTGGGCGAATTAGCATTCCTTTATTGTCAATTGATTCGTCATTTTCCTTTGTAGGAAATTAAAATGGTAATTCTCGCGCTCGAATGAGAGATATTAAAATTTATGCAATTTTTTTTTGCATTTGCCATATTTCCCGAATTATTCTGCGCATTTCGGCGACAAGATCGGTCAATGGCCCGGGGACGGTTGACATTGACCTCTGGGGGAGCAATACCCTCCAGGAATAAACTACGCGAATATTTCTTCCAGATTTCGTGAGTGGAAGATACTTTCGATAAGACGCTGGTGAAAGACCATTCAGAATTAAACGTTGCTTGAAATTACTATTTCGTGACCAAATCTAAAGCCACGTACTTTCAGAAATAGAAATAGAAATAGACAGCCAAATTCTTCCCCATATTCCTATCCTCATATCCTTTCAATCCCCTCCACCCTCAGCCATACTCCAATTGGGTTAATTATACCACAGTGCTATTGGCTCCAGCAGTTGGGACTCTTACACAATATTCAGAAAAAATAAATAAAAGCTTTCGTGTACATAATAAAAAGTTCCCACACTTTATATTTATTGCCTTGGTAATTAGAGCTTTCATCTTGTGGGTTTCCAAAGTTTTCCGAAATTCTAAATTCAAGTTGGGATTTTTTTGCTTTCGTTTGCTTACAAAGTGTTTTTGAGTCAACAGTATCAGAATATTATTTATTTTTTTTACTAAATTTAATTTGTAGAACTCCAATTTAACTTGATTTTTTTTAAAATATTTAATATGATTACATATTATTATTTCATGTAATAAAATAAATACAAGTGCCTGTACACAAAATATATAAACAGACAATAAATATTTTTTTTAAATCATTAAAAGTATCTGTACATATCTGTATCTGTACTGTAAAAATAAATAAATAGACAATCTGTAAGTGGCTTTACAACACAAATTTTTTCAAGTACAAACAAGATTATTTGGTAAATTTATACAAAGCCGGGACCAGCTCATTTTGGACAAAAAAAATAAATATATACCCCAGTAGATAGGTAATAATTAGATGTAATTAATTCCGTGAGCAGATATTGAAAATAATGTATACATATTATCGTCAATTTCTTAAATTTAAGAATACGAAAATGTCATTTTTCAATTACCTCCATGTTGTTATATTTATTTTAAAAAACAGCCTACGTTTTTAAATTATTTGTCTAGCGGGATTGTGAATATTATCTTTATTTTAAAAAACAGCCTACGTTTTTAAATGGTTTGTCTGGCTACGCAGGGTTTGTCTAGCGGGCTTGTGTGACAGATTGGCCGCGCCATGTCAGTTCGCGAAGTGAATTTTGATTTTACGCAATTGAAATTTAAAATGCATCATTTTCCGCCTCCCCCAATGCAAAAAGTTTCCGAAATACGTAATTCTAAGAATTATTCAACTTCTGCAAAGTGTTTTTTCGTGAAAAAGTGCATATGACCGCTGTAATTTGCACTTTGAAAAATGACATTTTCGTATTTTTAAATTTAAGAAATTAACGATAATATACATTTTTTTCAATTTCCGCTCACCGAATTAATTACATCTAATTATTACCTATCTACTGGGGTAAAACTTTATTTTTTTTTGTGTAAAATGATCTGGTCTCGGTTTTGTATAAAATTAAAGATTATTTTTATAATAACGGTATTCTGAACTTTCTTCTGACCAAAAGGTTTCACCATAGTTTGGCAATGAAAGCATTCGGAAGGCGAAACAGTTGTCACGTTATCAGTTAATAATAATTACGCAGCAGAACTTGTTCATAAATAAACAGATTTTTTACTGTACGAAAAATGTATGTACATGGTTCATGTTCTTCATCATCCTTATGGCGTTCCGTTTTGGACACAAGACATAGGATTTCGGACATCTCTCAAAACCATATTTCATATTTTGCTGATTAGAGAAGAACTATAATCTAAAGTTCACTTGATTATTGATTACCCTTTCAAATCTCTGCATAATAGCTTTAGTGAGCAAATATAAATTGACGGCTAATAGAACCAAAACCTCCTACTAACGATCTAGGAGGTTGAACCCCATCGAACAATATCCATATTATTTCACCATTCTCCTGATGGCTTATCCATACGATAACGAATATTAATAAACAAACAAATAAAAAATAATACTTCTAACAAGTAACATTGAGGATTTACAACTTTTGCTGAATCAAGTAGTGAAGACTTGTGAGAAATTTGGGCTAGAACTGAATATAAATAAGACAAAATACATGCTCATAAGCAAAAATAACGCATTGGATGAACATCTTTATATTGCTGGAACAAAATTGGAGAAGGTACAAAGTATTGTATACTTGGGCTGCAAGATAGATGGGATCCTTCAGTTGAAATCAAATGCCGCATTGAGCAAGCTCGTGCAACCTTTATCCGCATGAAAAAAATGTTCTGCAGTCATGATCTCAACCTTGGATTACGAATGCGAATGGTCAGATGCTACGTGTTTTCGATATTATTTTATGGAATGGAAGCATGGACGCTTACTGAAGAATGAATTAGGCGACTTGAGGCATTCGAGATGTGGATCTATAGAAGAATACTTAAAATAAGCTGGATGGACAGGGTCACAAATGAAGATGTTATGGTTCGGATGAATAAAGAAAAGGAAGTAATTAAAACCATAGAAATCCGAAAACTTCAATATCTTGGACACGTAATGAGACATCCAGAGAAGTATGAGATCTTGCATCTCATAATGCAGGGAAAGATTGCCGGAAGACGGGGCCCTGGAAGAAGGAGAACCTCATGGCTGAAAAACCTGAGACAGTGGTTTGGCCAGTCTACCGTGGAGCTGTTCCGGGCCGCAGTAAACAAAGTCCGCATAGCCAACGTGATAGCCAACGTCCGTTGAACGGACAAGGCACAAGAAGAAGAAGAAGAAACAAATAAATACTTGCAACAGGTGTAAAACTAGGCTAACTTATCCAATACATAGCCACTATTCATAGGTTCAAGTATCGAAAAGTAAACTCAAACTTTTTAAATAAGTAAATCGTGTATTATTAATCGAAAATGTAAGTCATCGTTTAGGAGGATGGTGAAATACCTACTACTCTACTACACTAAAAAAGTGCCTTCCACACAAATTTTAATGGAAACAAATGTGCCACTGACTTGGTTCATTTTGGTTCTTGACCATTTATCCGGTCTTTCTCTCTCACACTTGCCTGAAATTATATATTGCCTTCCCATTTGAATTTCGTAATCACGTTGAAACACAGTTTTTTTTTGTTAAAAAAAGAAAGACAAATATTCCCGAGTTACGAATAACCCAACAATGTTTGAAAATCTCCTACTACCACCACAGAAAGCCGAAAATGTTGCTTGTGTTGTGATAGAGGACTTAGCCAGCCGAGGAATCGAACACGCGACGCTCGGGTGGGACCCAAGCGCTATGCCCACTCACCCACTGACCGGTTATAAATTAAATTTAATTAATTAATTTAATTTAATTTAAACCAATTTAATTATAATTTAATTTAAATTAATTTAATTAAATTTAATTATAAACCAAAATCAAGCCTGTAATTGGGATCACGAAACACGACCACTAGGCACTTCTAATGTATTCTTTATTCTATGAATCGAACTCATAAAACATAGGTACTTCAGTGTCTCAGTTTTTGTCCACCCTAACAAACAAAAATTACACAAAATTAAATGAGTAATATTAAGTGGAACGTTTGCGCGGCCCATTTCGGCCTGTTTCATTCAAATCTTAATTTTGGATTTGAGATCAAAATACCAAACCAAACTAAAATTATTGTTGTAATCAAAAGGTATATCAAATATTTTTATTTATTTTTTATTATTTATTGTTATTAAGTTTATTTTGTAGAACTCCATTTTAATTTTTTATATATATATTCAATGTTTTAAAAAAAAGAGTATATCAATTATCTATTACGGATGTAAGCCACTTTATTTATTGTTGCTTTAAATTATTAGATATGAGCCATTTAAGATTTTAATGTTCCATAATTTTAGAGGCAACTTGGGCTATTTGTGAGTAATTTGAAAAATGTTGAAAAAATTATTTTTCTTTATTTATAATATAAATATGATGAAATATAAAATAAAAACATCTTTAAAAAAGCGTTTTTTGGGTAGAAATTTTAATATATAGACGACAATTTTTTGTTCCAAAAATAAATAGGTAATTTGTAATTTAAATTTAAACCAATCAAAATGAGATAAGTTTTAAGATTTTCACGGCCAAAAGCATTTTCGTTATTTGTTTTTGGGGTGTTATGCCGTGTTGCGCTACCTCCTTCTTTAGCCAACGTTTCGGACATCGTTGCAGTGTCCATCATCAGGGCAGATCCGGCAGGACATCTACCGGATCTGCCGGATCTGCCCTGATGATGGACACTGCAACGATGTCCGAAACGTTGGCTAAAGAAGGAGGTAGCGCAACACGGCATAACACCCCAAAAACAAATAACGACAATCAAAATAATTTTTTTTTATATTTCGTTATACTTTTATAATAAATTAAGTAAACTATTTTTTAATGTTTTTCATTTGCTTACAAATTATTGCCAAATTTTGCCTCTAAAATCATAGAACATAAAAATCTTTAGTGCCCTATATCTTATAATTTAAAGCAATAATAAATAAAGTAGCTCACATCCCTACTAAATATTTGAAATACCTTTTGATGACAAAAATAATTTTTCAGTTTGGTTGAGTATCCAAAATTAAGATTTGTATGAAAAGGGCCGAAATGGGCCGCGCAAACGTTCCTCTTAAACCTTGATGTAATTTCGTGTCTTTACAAGACATCTGTCAATTTGTGAAGCATGTCTGAAGTTTATTGGAAACCCGATGTTGCTAGTTTTAGAATTTATCAGGATCATAAACCTATTGATCCACCGAACTCTTAACCCCAGATCTCCATAATCCATCCATATTTTTCAGACATAATTGAGCTTAGATTCGCCGCGATAGCTTATAATAATTATGGGCGATACTCTGAATTTTTTTCTTCAATATGTGTATAATCAAATTAATCTCGCAGTACGATCGGCATGCTCTTCCTAAACACCCACTTGTTAAGTTTATCACGTTTACACGCAATCAAAAATTCACACAAATTATCGCAAAAAAGCCTCGCTCGATAGCCGGCCGTTTTTCACAGGATTTATCGATAGGTTCAATAGAGATCATTCTCTCGTGGGTAATCCAATAATATAGTGTTAAACTCACAAATAAATGAACGCACAGCTTTGTAAATTGTTCGGAGAGTAGAAGGAGCCCAACTCCAAATCTTGGTAAATGACTCCGCGAAAAGGAGTGACATTTTGTAACAATGTGTCACTCGTGAGTAGGTAATCTCTTGCTAATGCTATTGAACTGAGAAGTGTACTCATTATCTTCTGAATCTTAAGGCAAGTCTGAAGATAACTTTCTGCATTCCAATGCCTAAAGTTTTGTCAATAAAACTGAATAACCAACCATAACCAAACGTCAAATTATTTAAATCAAAGTACTATAAACCGGAACCTTTTACTGTCCAGGTCCTCACAACTCTTTCAATTATTAAAAAGATGAATTAATTTCAGCGATTAAAGCAATTATGTCGCGAGTTAGTATACATGATAGGTTTGTTTGGCAGGATTATTTGTCTTTTTTCCGAACTCTTTTGCGATATGAAGAAATGTGTAAAATATAAAGTAAGATTAAAAAAGTTTGAATTAAACCTTTCCTCCTTAAATTATTCAAAAATCTTTAAAGTTTAAATCTTCTTACTTTAAATCTTCTTACATGTTTTTCTACTTATATGTCTAGTATTTATCTATTCTAAAAATACTTTAATAAAATATTTTTACCTACGTACTAAAATTTGGACTTCACATCATTGAAACACAACCCACAAAAAACTACAAGACTTTTAGAGCGTTTAACCAGCCAGCGGACGAAAATCCACATTTCGTCGAAAGTTGTTCTTACGGTTACAATGAGAAAGATTAATTATTCTCCGTACCAGCTTTTTAAAAACTAACTCAATATCGAATTTATTTCAATCCAAATTAGCTTTAATTTCGTGATGGCGTGATGATAAAACTATTAAAATAATGTACTTTTTGTAATTATTTTTTGATTATAAGTATTTATCATTTTTCGATAATGTCTAAATTTAATAAGAATGTTAAAAAAATGTGAAATATATTAGTTTGTAAGTGCGCAAATAAATACACAAATGGACCAATTTTCGTCAAGGAACACACGTACGTACATATTTTTTAATGATTTTATTGAAACTAAAATTAAAATTCTAAAACATGCGTTTGCTAGATAATGTATTGATTTATTTTACTGCATGATTATATTATTTGAAATTGGTGTGGTATAATACAAAATCTTTTTTGAAAATTTAATTAATCTGCCAACCACCTATGGAATAACCTTATTATACTAAAAATTAAAAAAAATTATCAAAATTTATTACACGCAAATGCTAGATAAAAGAACAATCTTTCGAAATCCATTTAAAATTTTTTGTGGAAAGAGTCAATACGTCTAAAATCTGATTTGAAAATGACATACTTCTGGTTTTCTCTGGTAATGCCCTCTTAACATTGAGAGGGAGTTCATTGAGCATTTTAAAACCTTTAAAATAAATCTTGTTTTGTATTCCCCATAAATTTGTCTCAGGAAGCCTAAATTCCTCGCAATTTTTAATAGAATAGGCATGCATTGTACTATTAACGAACACTTTTTAACATATAATCTGGTAAAAATTTATGTTTCAACTTATTATTAATAATAAATACTTAGGTAGGTATTATAGACTAAACTTGCCACACACACTTAGCACAATGAGTTGGCGTTACTTTGTTTTTATCCTTGCATATCTGCTACAGCGCAATATAGATCTCATGCCTATGTGCGGAATTATTTCCATCCTTTTAACTTTTTTTTGAAAATTTTATTTATTCATTGCTTAGATGGTTACATAATTTGTGGATTTTTCGCCCACCATGCTAGGCACAGGCACTGTTTGTTGCTCCGAAAAATTACACTTGTGCAGTATTTCAGGTGGGATTAGCATCCATGGTGTTGTAGACCAATTTTCCAGTAATCACAGTATTATTTCCCGAAGAATTATATCAATAATTGCACAGGTTCTAAGAGCATCTCGTTTATTTGCGAATGACCACTCCAAATTCCAAGCGATCAGCAGATTATTCAAACCACTTCGACTAGAATAATTAATAATCCTGTTAGCACCGGTATACGAGATTTTAAAGGTCATAAAGACTTCCTTTTTTTGTAGCGAATTATTCAAATTGAAATCAATTAACATTCGGCCCAACCCCAAAGGCGTTGGAGTAGGGGTTAATAGTTATTGGGTTGACTAGTAATTGGCTTCTGATGGTTGTATGGAATATCCGCAGAAGACTTCTTCCTCTTCATAGCTAAGGGCGATAGATTCTCGACTGGTTCTGGTTATGGCGTGGTCCCGACCTTGCCTCTCAAGGTTATCCCCTCCTGCTTCTTCACACGTCAATCTGCTTCTATCATATCTTTTACTTCCAATAATTCCTCGTATATCATACCGTATCCATTTTATAATCTTGATGTTAAACAATTTAATCAAAAGCCTGTTTGTCAGAGGATCAAAGAAGTTATTATTTTATTAATTTTGTAATGATCTTGATTCGCGTGTTCATTTTACAAATTTTTCATTTTGAAATGTTTTGGTGTAATTTATAATAACAATTATTTATAAAGTCGAGCAATAGAAGCAAAACTTCCAGGTAATTGATAGGTAATAAGAAAGTGAAAAAACACACCAAGTTATTAAAAAAATATTTGGAAATTTGCAATCCATAAGATACAGGTAACTGATTTTTGCCATGCAAAATAAATGTATTTGAATGAATAAATACGGGCATAACCATGTGAGTGAGCATTTTGTCAGCAATTCACAAAGGGATTTTTTAAATGTCGTCAAAATATTATCATTTTATAAGGCATCTGGTGGGAGTGTTCATACGAGAGTTACCACCCGTTGATTTGCCGAGCTATTTTTATTCTTCTATGCGCTTATACTGTATTGCTAGAAAAATAATTCGAGAAATTTTTGACCCCTATTAAAAATAAGCATAGCATTAATGCTTGGGAACTATTTTAATTTTCCTTAACACCAAAGAAGGAATCCAAAATTCTTCGTCCTCGGTCTGAATCAGACACAACTTAGCAATGTCGATAAAAAAATTACTTTGGAGTAGTGAAAACGTTTTCCATTCAATTTAATATCAGTGCGCACGGCATTTAATGTGCATCGCGCGATAAGTGTTAAATTTAGTGCGCTGTAAAGATAAAGGCGTGGTTGTGACTTCTACACGCGCTTTTTTCCACTTCCTTATTACAAATTCCCTCGGCAAACATTGGACCTGCGCCAATATAATCGATTTCGTTACAGAATGTTTTGCCAATTATTATCAACGTTTCCCACAGTGCGGAGGCATTATCCGTCATCCTGCACAATGGGCAATGCTAACACTGCACGTGGAACTGTGTAAAGAATGTAGTGGCAGTTTCAATTGTGTTCATTACCATCTCGTCTTAATATACTCGATATGATACAATCACTTAGAGATAATCCGAAAGATTTTGGTCGTGTCTGTGTGCAAGTTAGGTCAATTTGATCCGACTTTAATTCGTTTATCTATGAATACGTACACTTAAATAGCAAAATATTAACCGTTTTCTCACCAATTTCTCCTGCAATCACAACTTATATCTACGAAAAATTACTAAACTTAGACATTTTTCATGATTCCTTGCTAAAACAAAACTCATTTATTAAATTTCTTAGCATGATATAAATTATTTTAAAACTACTTACACTTCATTTTTCATTATCCACTCGGACCCATAAGTTGTTTTCACAATCATATAACATTACCAGACATTTGTATGACGTATAAGGCGTACCTGACTTATCAAACTTTTATAATCAGTCAATTACAATTCGTGAACATATTATCTTGATTTCAAAATTTCTCTTCATTTCTCCACACACTTTCTTCCTTTTTATAACTATTACTCATACATTCATTAGTTAAGTTTAGTAAGTTTTAAGCTCAGTAATCCCCGAGTTGGTAGGGTCGACATTTTTTCAAGAAAACAAAGCGGAATTCAAAAAGAAATATTAAAAAAAACGTTAATGGCAATTCTAATAAAAAAAACCCTCAAATTGTAAAAAAACTGATCAATCTAAACGCTCGGCTATGAATTAATAGATACCGCCCGAAACAACATGGCGGAGGAGATTAAACGACTACGTGTCGTCATATGATGCAAAATCTCTTGGCGCCACATACCTACACCTGGAATGGGAATTTGAATAGGAATTTGAGTGGAAACGGGAATTGGGATTTGGATGGGAATGTGAATGGGATTTTCAATGGGAATAGGAATGAGAATGGAATAGGACTCTCCTTGTGACTCTTGCAACATGTCCCGCATGGTTCTATGCTCACCTGGTTCAGATCCCATATCTCGCCTGGCGATTACATTGGATTGAATTGGGCAATGGCTGCAAAGCAGAGTGTGGATGATGCATGAGATGACATAAGGAGGGCCGAGAGATGTCCCGCGGAGCCGAAAGGCTGTGCTCGTGAGGAGGTCACTGCCACCGCGGAACCAGATCCGCAGGTTTTACCTCCGCCTGGTACCTGCCCGAACCAACAAACAACGGCGGGCCCCGAATTATCCCCGAATATTGCACGCAGTGGCGTACCTAATACCAATACCTATCATAAAGCAGTGATGGACATTACCGAAACTTTAAAATCGTTTGCTTGCAACCGAGATATTCCACTTGGCTCCATAGTAAGTGTTCAAAAAGAAGACGGTTTGACAGGGAGATACGTAAATAATTTTTTTTAACATTACAGGAGGCCCTGGAAAAAAAAATCTCTTAGGGCCGATGTCATCTTCCGCAGTGTGAGGGATGGATTTATATGTCGGTCACTCCTGGACACATTGTCCTACCCACTCCTCATACCTTTTTCCTTCCAAAAAATTCCTGACCTTCCTTTCCCTAAAAAGATCCTCTACTCACCATCCCCAAAGATGACATAGGCCCCGAGGGATTTTTTTCCTCAGGGCCTCCTGTGTAAAAAAAAGGCGACTGCGAAAATGTTTAATAAAGCGTGACTTATTTAAAACATAGCCATTATCTTTGGACAAATGTCTTAAACAGCTCTTTTGATCACTGTTATGTTTATCATACCTATAACCTATAACCCATTAAATAACAGTCTGATACTTTTTTATAATTTTAGGAGTATACTTTGCGCTTTTTTTCTATCGATGGAATTTCATGTAATTCCTTTTTTACTCAGTAAATGTAGAGATTATCTTCAAAAATAATACGTTTTTTTTTAAAGAGTTCAAGAGATGTTATAAATCCGTAGAAATTCGGATTCATTCGAAAAATTAAATTTGGACCATTTGGTGAAAGCCATTTGATTGTTAGGTAAGTTTTAATATTATATTTGTTTCTAATTAGTGAAGGAAATTCTGCTATATGCATTGATATACAATAAATTATTGAAATAGAGATTTATGCATTTTATCGATTATACAGGATGTCCCAAAAGATTATCCCTTGGAGACCTGATAGGCCAACTATTGACGCACCAGAACATTATAATATATGGCTTTAGTTTTTGAGGTGTTGGCACCTTGTGTATTTTATCTAAATCAGCTGCATTCGCAGACTAGGGTTTAAGATATCTTAAGATGTTGTCAAAAAAGCTCAAAATGCAATACATTTTATTGTTATTACGTCATTATACAAACTCTCCTTTCGAAAATTTAGCTATTTATAAAAGTGGTAAATTATATTACGGTGTGTTAATGAAAGTTTTTTTTATACCGTATTATTAATATATTTTTTTTAAATATTATTGTAGAAAGCATTCACTTTGTGTTTTGACATATTTAATAAAATAAAATACTTTTTTGTTTAAAACCACGAAATTTATTAATTTATGAACCGACCGGTTTCCCTTCACTAACGTTGCGAACCCCTTGGAGTGACCTATAACAGACGTGTTAACCAATAAATGGTTCCCAGATCGGCGGTACCAATGCCCGCCTCCCAAAATATTGTTTACGTAAATTACGGAGAGTCCAATATATGCATGTATAAGTTATTCGATAAAAAATTGTCAATAATATTTTCAATTGTTTACTTCCAAACATTTTGTCACTCCCTTCTCACTCAGATTGCGGAATCTGCATAACTTTTGTGCTGTAAAGATTGCGTAAAACTTGTTAGGTAGGCGCTGAGCAAAAAACATTATTTTCCTTAGTATTGGAAATTTATTTCTTTTCTTTAACATGGCAGGTTATGTATTGCACAGTGCACCCACAATAAACGCGCTGAAATGACAGCATTATTATCAGGGCCGGATCTACGAAATCTAGCGCCCTGTGCAGTAGGTACCGATGGCGCCCCCCCCCCCCCCCTACATTTTTATTTTGATTAAAAATTCGTTTACCCCAATTTTTTTTTTTATTTATATAATTTTTTTTTTTACACTAATTTATCAAATAAAATCAAGACATATAAAGGGTGTAACCCTATCTAAAGTTTTCGAATAAATAAGCCACGATCTATGTAATTCTTCTCCATTAGGCAGTTTCTTGTAATAATACTCAGTATTAAATTTACGCTTGTTCGTAATAGGAAAATCAAAACCTTTCAATTGTACAGGACCTTCCTGAACTAATAAACTAATGGAATTTTGAGTTTTGAAACGAGTTTTTTTATGTCATTATGCTCTTTAATTCTAAGTTTTAGATTCTGCGAGCCTGAAAGTTTTTTTTAATTATTGTTCTATTCATTGTAATCCACAATCCACAACCTCTAACAACCAATAGAAATTTAGTTATTAATTAAAAAATCTAATATAACCTCAAAATTTGTACCTTGCATTTCCATTTCCCCTGTGTTCTGTGTTGAGCGAACAAACACGAACGTATCTATGGTATCAACGGCTCACGAAAGATGCTTACACTGATTATTACTGACTGTAAAATAACAAATCTAATAGAAATTAATTATAGGTACATTTAACGAACTTCAACTGTCAAATAAATGATGAAACTGTTAAACAAGTTGCAACCTTGCAAACCGTGCGATGTTTATGCTAATGAAATTTTGAATTTAATGAAGATTTCATAAGAAAATGGTCTTTAAGTCCCTTCTCCTAGAGATTTAAATCGTACAAAAGCATTTTGAAAGGCGCCGTCTGTTTGTTTGTTCTCTTGAATAAAAGTACGGCGCTGTGATTGGTTAATGAATTTGGATCGCACTCATCCGTCGTAAAAGACGGTAAAAGATATATGGAAAAATAGATCTTACGTTTAAACTAAATATATGGAATTTGTAAAAAAATTCTGTAACTGACTATAAATTCGTAAATCGTTGAATTTCGTTGAATTCAAACCAGATGCGTGCGCAGTCTGTATCTTTGGAAAGTGTTGCTGGAGCGTAATAATTATTTCGTACTACGGGTAATTTTTAAACGATTCAGGGAATATTATAACAAATTTTTAATACAATATTTATTTTCTCACGGCGCCCCTTCGGAGTTGGCGCCAGGTTTTTTGCACGTTTTTGAACGTATGGCAGATCCGGCGCTGATTATTATTATACTTTAAAAATACCACTTCAATGCATGTAGCAGTTTCCAATTATAAATTTACTACGCAAAGAAACTGTTGAACACAGGCTTCCAATGCAAGATAATATATACAAAGTATTTAACTAATTAAAGGTTTGTTTCTCCACTGTGGGGCAGATACGCAAATCCACCCCCGTCTCAACCTTCAGTGACATTATTGTTAGATGTTTTAAATGTGAATTTCTTATTCTGCGGGATGTAACAATATGAGAAGAGGAGAAGATCGCAATTGCTCGACCCCCGCAGTGCCTGCAAATGACGTGTAATCGATTGCTTGGCCCGTATCTGCCACTCGCAGCGAGTGGCAGATACGGTTCCATTGCAGCAATGGAACCGTTCCATATACCTATATTTTATTTTTCAATGATATTTTTCTTATTTACGTAAACTTCCCCCTTCCGCTATTCACCCCTCTTCGATACAATATTATGCATTGATTGGTGGTTCTCAACAACAACAGGCCACTTGCATCACATTTTTTCGGGTTTAGGCAAATATTCATTAGTTAAGACATTCTGTATATATATATATATTAAATCGTATTTTTGAAACACTGGCGATTTTTTGAAAATTTCAATCCGATAAATCAGACCATTTTTTATAATCCGGAAAGACGGGACAAAATTTTATGGGTGCGAAAAAGCGAAAATTACATAGCCGAAAATCATTTAAAAAAAAGAACGTTTTCCACACGAATGGCACAGGAGAATAACGAGGCATACCAAAAATTTTACATCTCATAAATATTTTTTGCCTTGATCCATCTTATTGATCATAAATAATTATAATGTTCAACGTTTATATTACTAAATCCAATGTAATATTTTTTTACATTAGCTCCACACAGGAGGCCCTGAGGAAAATGATTTCCCTCAGGGCCTATGTCATCTGGGATGCTGTGTGGAGGGTCTTTTTGAGGAGAGGAAGGAATTAACATTGGTCTTGAAGAGACCCATGTTGTAGGAAGGAGGAAACACAGAGGCCGATCAGAGGCAAATCATTCCACAGCCGAGCTGTTGAACACAAGAACGAGTCGAAGAAACGACCCGTTCTCATGTGACAATTGACAACCGTATACAAATGTTGGGCACGCGTTTGGCGTGTTTCCCGTATATACTTGTACTTGTAAATTATAATAATAATAAGAATATTATAAAATTTGATTTTGTTAAAATCAACACCATTACCATTATACCTCTACAACACATGCAGACAGCATAAATGTACGGGGTTCTCTTCACAACATCTGTCAAAAAGTCGAACCAAATGATAAGTCCGCAGAGAACAAATAATAAATCTAGTGAACGTTAAATGTCAAATTCAAAAATTCGTATGAAATCAAAGTGTTGCCTTATAAAAAAAATGAATCAGTGTGGAATTTTACAAAATTTATAGGAACATTTTCGGAGACGGGACATTTTCATGTAGTGACGTCACGAGCCCAAATAATGGATTTATTTATTTAAAAGTAAAAAAAAACTGTACATTTCTAAAAAATTTTACCAACATTTTCGTAATCTTAGTAAAAAAATCTATCCACATGATTTTTTCCAAGTCGATGAAATCCATGCAAGTGGCCTATAATAAGCTGCGAACAATGATTACATTTTTTTTGCCATCCGTCAACAACTTTCACAATAAGTTGTTTTTAAAACTGCCTTACGGATAATACGGACCGCAAAAAAAATTAATTATCGTTTGCAGCTTATTTAATATGCGAGATGTGCCTAATTAATATTTGAGCTTTTGATTTGAATTCCAAAAATCAGCGGTCCGGTCGAAATTGAGTTAATAGCCCAGTCAATAAACGCATTGAACTGGAACAAATTAAGGGAAAGCTGATTTTTTGCAGGTGGATAGTACTTCTTACAGGGAGTATTTTCACAAAAGTTCCCACCCCTCCCCCGCTTGCTTTCCCCCCTGACCCCCTCCAAACTTTGAAATTGTAGAGTTCCACAAAATCCATCATATCTCCTAAACTATACAATATATCTGAAAAAAATAACACCATTATATTTCTTAAAAAGCTGTCTACAAAAAAGATTGAATATTTTTTTGTTATGTACTACGGTTTGGCAAATAATAATGACATTGTCGCCAAAAAAAAATTTTTTTTCGTAAAATTTTGATTTAAAGGTGAATATTTTTTTTGTCTGAGGGAACACGCAAAAATGTTTCAAACAAACTATTTAATATAATAATAACCAAATTTAATAACCTTTAAAACGATATATAACATTGCTTACTTTTATCCTTAATACTGGTCAAAATCCGACTCAATTGCAGGGCGGCATGGCGCCGCGGCGTGCGGGCAACCTAGTCAGCTTGATTGCAGTTGACCGATTTGTGTTTAGATAGCACTAATTATAGTTTTAAATTGAAACTACGAGTACTTTTTAATTTATTTACCATATAAAAACACTTTTAACACTTAATAGCATTTGCAATAAAAGTACGAAAAAAATTCCAATAAGTACAAAATTATATAACATTTCGTAGGTATTAAGGGATTACAGAATATTATTATTAACTGGGCATCACAGTCGTCTTCAAATATTTCATCAGTATTTTCAGATGTGTTACTGAAGGATAGTCCATTGCAGTGGCCACATATATCAGAACACTCTAGTCCTGCCCTCCGACAGCTGCACGACTTTCCGCACGAGGTTTTACAGTTACAAGAACCAATTAGAAGTTCATTTGGATTCGCGGGATATGTCATTTGTATGTGTTAACTTATATTCTCTTCTTTGCCATCCCCATTCATTAGATGGTAATTCATTTTCTTGCCATGTTTGAACTAGGAGGTATGTCCTCAGGAGATACTGGCGGGCCGCGTTCTTTACAGTTACACAGTTTTCCATAAATCTTCTAGCCCACTTCCTTCCATGATGCGGCCAATAAATCCTAAATATTACATTAACAAATGAAAACTTTCTAGTCGTAAAATAATTTTTGAAATTTCAGATGATCCGTCAGCCCTCGGTACCATTTCAATAGCTCTGAGAAAAAGCAGGTTGGTCGAAATTTACAATGCATGTTTGATTGTTCTTTTTACACTGTTCTGTTGGGAGACATAGTGCAGTGTACACTGAGGATGGATTATTTGTATCAATATCAATAAATGGAACAGCCATTACTTAACTGGTTCCATAATCCACACAATCGTTCATAGCTACATTTATAAACCCGTTCCAGTCAACTTTTGAATGCGTGCCACTTAACCACCCTTCGCTTGCCCTTCAGCGCCCTTGAGGTGATTTTTCACGAAAATGGTGCTTTATAAATCAGCCAAATATTATTAATTGGTTAGAGATACAAAATATAATGAATCGGCATGCTCTTTTCTAGAAGATGTACATTAACTGATATTTTTTATGGTTACATATTTCAAGCTGCTCTTTTTTCTCTTCTCTTCGCGTAGCAACGTAGAGGGATGTTTTCTTTTTTCCCAAAATTTCCACACTGAAGACGAGGTACATCTAGAGTTGTTGTCATATTAGAGGCCAGAGTGATACACTTGATTCCTCCCATGGCATGAAATGTATTTAGGCCATCAAATCTTTTTATATTAACGTCGGAATTGTCAAACGATGTGTCATCTTCGATTATAGGAGGCCCAGCTTATTAGAGATGTCTGGTATGTCACCTTCATGATAAGACGATCAACGACGACAACACTTCTATAAAATGTTTAGATCCGTACATTCATTGTATATACACAAACTTGTCTGTATTGATGACAAAAAAGACCTAGGACCTAGGCCTTGCAGATGCTATTATGGCGTGGTTAATTATTAAACGTATTCTCGTAATATCAAGTCCATTATCACACAACCTCTTCTTTCTTACAGTTGACGTGAACAGATTCAGAGTTTCAGGAACTAAATCATAACCCCCACCAGTGATTTCCGGAATATCAGGATAGCTTTCACAATCATATGGCATTTTTTTAATATCTTCTCTGATTATTTCTGCGGCAGCAAACGTTAAACGTTCCAGATTTGCTTTCATTTCTTTGTTTCTGCACCAGTCATCTAGTATCTTAAAACTTGAGTGAGACATTCATATGGCAGTTTTTCTGCCAAAAATATATGTATACATCCGATCTTGAAAATTGTCGATTCTTTGTTTTTTTTTAGAAATGTATCTGAGTACGGAAGATCAGTGCCACAAATATCTATTACTATTTCCCTTAATTTCTCTAAAGAAAACTGAAATTCATCAGTATTTTCTAAGAAATTACAGAGTTTAAGTTTTTTTTGGCTGAATTATCGTCTTTAGATCTTCCTACAAACTTACTTTTTGAGTTAGTTTACTTTTACAGAACTTCTTGAAACAACTGTTATGATAGCGAGCTTCTGTGGCGACCAAATTAAACACACTTAACAGTTTAGATTTTACCTTTGCACCCCATTTATCATCTTTTGTATTGCAAGCATTCATCAATGCTTCTCTTATTTCCATTGTTAACACCAAACGCATTTGCTCGCGATATTTATGAGGTAGTGTAAGAATAAAAACTTTTTTTTTTGTCTCAAATAATACAAATAAATCAAAATAAATATATTTTCTAAATGCCTTAGGAATCGCTGAGGTGTACTGGTCGATGAGCTACAATTAATATTTGTAAAAGCCTTAATACTGCTAGCCCTAGAATACTTTTTCTACAATCTATGTATGGGCACGGTTACGCTATCCAAACTAGTTAATTTAACGTGATTATTGTCATTGTTTTCAATACCTACTAGCGTTAATTTGCATTTATAACCATTTCGTTACTATAACAAAATTTCCTGTAAGGTCAGCTTACATAAAATACATAATAGGTTCACTGCAGTTTGTTAATTTCTTGTTAATTAATTGTTTCTCAATATTTTTACCCGATGTAGGTGGTAAAACGCACAAAAAACTTGAAAGCTTGGCACAATAACATCAAAATATAACGCACAAAACCCACACACCTTAATCTCAAGACAAAGGAGATGAAACCGATTATTTTTATAAATTTTTTTCATTTGTTTCAACTTATTAAAATAACAAGTAGCGACGCGACAAGATCGTCAAACATAACACGCCGCTCCGTGTTACGACCAGCGCGCGTACTAAATTAAGCGCTTAGCCATATATTTTCGATAGAAATTAAGTATGTAAGTAAGCACTATTATACACGCTTTTAAAGTTTATTAAATTTGGTAAATGACTTGTTTGAAATATTTTTTCATATTCTCTCGGACAAAAAAAATATTCAACTTCAAAAAAATATTTTGCAAAAAAAATTATTTTTTTAACAACAATCTCATTATTATTGGCCAAACTAACACAGATAATAAAAAAATTACTTAACATAATTTTTAGGCAATTTTGTAAGAAGCTAGGAAATGAATTTTTTTATGATATATGTTTTGGTTTATGAGATATAATCGCTTTAGTAGAAGCCCACATTTTGATGTTTGGGAGGGCACAGGGGGGGAAGCAAGCGGGGGAGGAGTGGGGACTTTTGTGAAAATACTCCCTAGGGTATGTACTACTTACTTGCAAAAATTCAGCTTTCCCTTAATTTGTTCCAGTTAGGGCCTGTTTTTTGTCTAGATTGACTGGGCTATAACTAATAACCATCACGCCGTTTCCCGTAGGAGTAGGCAGAGAAGTCAGACCGACATACGATTCTGTCTTGGCACACACACTCCTTGCGTCATTCACATTCATACACCATCTCTTACAGACCCTTCTGTTATTCTGACTTTTGACATGGCCCGACTCAAGTACCTATTTGGTTCACTTGATGGTGCCATGCGTTCCCGACTCCTTGTAATATTCACATTCGCGATATATATTCTCCTTATACTACTTTCTTGGTTCATTAACTCTACACGCCCAAACCATCCAAAAGTTCCTTTCTTAATCTTACTCATTACGCTTACATCAACCTTGCATTCTTTTCGAATCTCTGCATTTCTCACACGATCATACATGGTTTTACCATACATATGGGATTTCAGTTTTTGGTACGGTAAATATTGGTTACTTTTTAAGATTCTGCTTCGCATTATTTGATGGTTTCCATTATATTGTTGACTGTTTTTGTTATGTATTTGAACTCCTTGTATTTCGATGTTATTTTATTTTTGCATTTGTTCCATTTTGTTTTTTTGTAGTTTTATATCCTGGTTTTCTGATTGTATTTGTTTAATCATTGAATCTTTTTTCTTCGTGGTCCCAATTTTATTGCAGCAGAATTCTACAATTTTTTTAAGGTCTCTCAGTTCATTTTTTATTTGTTCTTAAGATTTCAATAGTTATTCTAATAGATCTTCGAATTTCTTTTCCATAAATATAATCATTTGGTTAATATTGTAGTCGTCTTCTGAATCACTAGATGTGTGTGGCTTGATTTTGTATGATTTTTTGTGGCTTTCTTCTGCCTGTAAGTTTTTGGTGAATTGCACTAGATGGCGTTATACTTAAGGTTAGCGAGCCGATCGTCTTATTATATATTTTTTTTTAATAATTGATTTCACTAAGGAGCGAACTCTGCTCCTTCCGGACTCTAATGATTGACTCAGAGATCTCTTATTTCTAGAGCACTCAGTCTATTTTCATCCTTCCTCTGCCAGTTCCATGCTTTGCTGCCATGCATCAGGGTAGGTTCAGCATTCCACTTTGGACTGCAAGCTTCGCCATTTTTTTTTCTTTAAATGTATTAGGTCCTTACATATGAAATTAGCGTTTTGCCGTACTGGCAACTTTGATCTCAAATATCTTCTCTTTGGTTAGGAATTCCAAATTCAAATTTATACAGCTATTTACTCGTGTATTTGTGTTTCGAAAATTATAATTCATTTGTTTTTTCCTTAATTGTTTTTTTCTTTGCGTCACTTAGTTTACAAAATGGAAAACTTGAAATATCGCGTTATTTACAAGTACGTGTTCCACAGTGGACCGTGGCCCCAGTGCTGCAGAAACGGCTCGAAAGATTAATGATGTGTATGGCGACGGTGCCGCAAAAAAAACACAGTGCGTTTTTGGTTCCAACGTTTTCGTTCTGGAAATTTCGACCTGCAGAACAAGCCCCGTGGACGGCCGAAGACCAAAGTTGATAATGAAGAATTGAAGGCTATTGTGGAAGCGGATCCATCGCAAACCACGTCCGAGTTAGCTGCAGGCTGCGGTGTTAGTGATAAAGCTGTTTTAATCCACTTGAAGCAAATTGGGAAGGTGAAAAAGCTTGAAAGGTGGGTACCTCACGAATTGAGTGAAGCAAATCAACAAACGCGCGTTAGAACGCTAGACCACACACTGCACAACAGACGGCTACCAAATTAGAGGAGCTTAAATTGGAATGTCTAAGACATCCACCGTACTCTCCGGACCTTGCCCCAACAGATTACCATTTTTTTCGAAATTTGGATAACTTCTTGCAAGGGAAAAAATTCAACTCCGATGGAGCAGTCCAAACCGCCTTTAAAGATTTTTATTGATTCCCGTCCGAATGGTTTTTTTAGTAAAGGGATCAATGAACTACCTATGAGATGGCAAAAGTGCATAGATTGCAATGGTACATACTTTGATTAAATAAATATATTATATTTTAAAAAAATCGACTTCATGTTCCTCCCTTACAAAACGCCAATTTCATATGTAAGGACCTAATATTTAAACTCCTTTGCAATGGTGAAGAATATTAAAAGGTATTAATAATAATTATTATTATTGTTTATTAAATATCTTATACGTCACGTACTAAAATTTAATACATAATAAAAAACGACACGAACTCTTCATCCTTCCGGGGTTTATTAAAGCAACGCGGGTTGAAAGAATTTGTTGTTATGAGATTCTAAAAAGCACATTTTGGTGCCAAAAAGTTAGGGAGTCTATTCTGACATTTCGGCTAGCTTATAAAATACAAATTAAATTATTATTAATAAATCTTTAGCACGTGTGTCTCGAAATGTAAAGAATATTTAAATAAACTAAAAATCTATTTATATATACCAACTTCAAATCACTTCTCCATCTCCTCAATCACGTCTTCCTCGGTTTCCACATTTTATTACTTGGCAAACAGAAAATTCATAAGAATCACATTCCGATTGAATTGAAAAATTATTAGCGGACATGATGACCTCTTTGCGATTCAATCTGGGTGTCTACTGTCTACGTACCCGACTGCGACTGTCATCTGAAAAATTCCATTCCTACCATATCTTGCAAAATTGTCTTAATTTATAATTATTTTATTGTGAATGGTTCTTGAAAGAAATATCGCCTTCTTCACAACAAAATACATTGTATTTATTTAGATAAGAAACGCATATAATCGGGAAGGCTGGAGGCCAAGGTCCTCTATATTATGCTCTCAAAATCTCTCTGTTGCTGGAAACTTAACTTCTAGCTCACCTCGGATCTGGACTGGATGAGTGAACCCATATTCTTGAGACATCTCTTGGAGAACTCTATAAACTCTATTAGCTACTGGCACAAGAGCCACCTATGTTGCGTAACTCGAATTTCCACACTTTAAATGATACAAAAATGTATGTCAGCAGGCCCCACACGTTGTAGAAATAAATAATATAGTAAAATGTACTTTAGTGTATGTAATTCCATTACTACCTACTGCGGGTATCTTGAACATAAGCCCAAGTGACCTCATCTCTCTTAAATGTATCCATCAATGGTTTTACCTTTTTGGGGTTTCTTGAATAGTTGCAATAATAACAACAACCCTCTTCGCCTCTTCAAAAAAAATTGTGAAAAAAAACTACAAGGAAATTTTGAATTTACCTCCGACAACACTAGTGTGACCGCCAAGCGCCACTCCCGAATTCGTGAGTGAGCTCTCAACCATGTTTGGCGTCAAGAAATCATCAAAAATACATGCTAAATTCATAATTCTGAAGAATTATAGTCTTTTAATAAACACACCATAGTCTTTTTTATCAATATTTTAAATGTAAAACGAAATAAATATTCAACCCACAACAAATACTTGTAAAGCAAGGAGACTTGGGCCCGCTATCCGAATTACTGCCGATTTCTTACATATCTCCCTTAAACACGTTGAGTTTTAAAGCTCTTAAAAATATATATGTTATTCTTAAAGATAATATCTAGACATTGCCCGCGCCGAAACGCAAATTATATAAAATTCCCTCGACAGAAAAAAATCGCAAAGTATGCTCCAAAAATTATTAAAAACAAGTTTGTTTCAGTTATTTTAAATTATATGTATGAAAAACATCACAGTGTTTCTTTAAATGCTGTTTTAAGACAATGCCCGCGAAATTTTTGGTCTATTTTAAACGAGTCGTGTTTTATTAAACATTTTCGCAATTTTCGCATCGATTTTGTAGCTGTAAATGTTAGCGCTCTCCTCTAACATTCGTAATTTCGTACCTCTCCATCTTCTTCTTTTCGGACCAGGTTGCGGAGTCTTAAACTGAATGAAAATAGAACGCGTCCTTTTTTTCATCCCGAATCCACATGAAAAGACGACCCATTGGAGATGGTCGAAAAAAAGCATTGCGTGAAACGCTCACAAGATTCTGAACCTAAGATCTCCAGAGACTGAGATGAACTGAACAATCTGGACATATAATACAGTTACCTGCCTGTATACACTGATTTCACGCATCACTTTTATGTACAAGCCTTTTTTTGGCGTATAAAATAAATAAATAAATGCTGAGTGAGTGACAAGACACCACGAATTATAAATTATAACCAAGTGGTGAAATGGCCCAAGTCAACGAAAGTGTGGATTTACCCAGAACAACGAAAATGTGGATGGACTGCTTTGAAGAGAAATGACAATTTTATTATTACTCACCCCCATCAATCTCTGGAAAAATCTTATTACGTTAATAATTTCGTAACAGATTTAATATCGTACTCCATATTAGCAGCACAGTGGGGGGTATTCTCCCCTTTCTCCACAGGCCACAGGGGAGGTGTCTTTCGAAAGAATGATATATAAGGGCGGAGAAACGTAAATTTTCCAGTCACCTTCTCAGCTCTTTTACGTCTACTAGTCACCAGTAATACCATTTTCTTCTTCTTAGCACCATATTGGTTAGTTTTAAATAGTATGTATCCATTAATTAGCCTTTGAGATTTGCATAATTACGAAGTGAAAACATTAATTATGTACCTAATCCAAACAACCAAAATCTGTTTTAATAATTTGTGGTTTTCTCCTTTGTTTACCAGTACACCCGAATATGGTTACTGATCTTTTTTTAAGTTTGAAACTAAAAACCTTTTTTACGAAACCATTTGTGTCTAAAAATTTTCTGTCATATTTATTGCAAGAATTATGACTGGACACCCAAGTGGAAAGAGAAAAGTGGGAAGACCCAGACTGAGGTGGGACGACGAGGTAAGAGGGGATGCAGCACAGCTTTTCCAGGTAACAAACTGGAAGTCAGCCGCTGAGGACAGGAGGAGTTGGAGGCGAATGTTGCGGGAGGCCAAAGCTCGATATGGACTGTAGCGCCATCGGAGAGGAAAGAGAGTTTAAATTATCGAAATATGAGTAAAAAAATGTATATGAGTTCGGGGAGTCACAAAAAGTAATAGCATTGTGATCAATCACCTTTCGGAGAGGGGCAACTTTGAAAAACCATGTTTATGATAAGCTCATTACAACAATAAGTCAATCACAAAAAAAATTGTGAAAAAATTAGAGTTCGAATATTCAAGTACATAGTTATTCCATAATATCACAAGACCCTCATATTACCTCACAATATAAATGACACGACGCTATTATAATAATTGAGAAATTTATAAAATATACACGTCATGTGTTTATATTTTTCTCTGCCCGCTAATGTCTAAAAAATAGCGTCACAATTCAACCATCAAATTTTTTAACAACAATTAGAAATCAACTAATTTGACACTGATGTTCGAAGCGTTAATGTCCGAAAAAATCATTACAAAGAAACTAGTAATTTCGTAGTTGTAGCGAGATTTATGTAGATATCCGCGATAAATAAAATGGTCCCCCGATTCATTTTGTCTTATGGTACTTATTACAACAATTATTCTTACAGAATCCAGTGAAGATGTTGGCCGGCCTGTGTCTTTTGAGTCTGAGTGCTCTGCTGGTGGGAGCCCCCATGGTGAGCTCCGCCCCCGCCCCCGAGTGGCCTGAGAGGTACCTCGACAGGGAGGTAAACCATCATCATCATCTTACGGATCATTGCCTATCTTCTAACAACTAGTCATCTGACAATGCTTTCATGTACAGTAACACTTACAACACCTTCATTGACACATTATTCCAATGAATTGTTGAAAGCCCATCAGTAATGGTCAGAAAAAAACTTTTATTCATCTGAAAAAGCTCAGTAACCTCATGAGATTCTTATTTGACGAGTCCTTCAAAAAAATGCAGTCTTAACTGAATTATGTTTGGGACATCGGTATCTTACTAAAAATATTTATTAACTCTTATGTAAAAATGAACCTGTACGAAGAATCACTTGCGCTATAATATCAGTCTAGAAACGACTTTTTATTTGATGTATGCGGCTTTTCCGACGGCTTTCAAATGAATCTATGAATTTTCTACGCGTTATTTTTTCACAAGGTCAACAAGCAATTCACAGTCAACAAGTAATTCATTTTTAACCACAAAATTAATTATGCCTTTTAATAGAAAAAAGCTGATTTTAATATTACAACGTTTACGGAACGGCAACGGTACAAAAAGGCAATAAACCTACGTTCCTTAACACAATAATGTTGTAGCTCTTTCTTACACATGAAATAACGTTGAGACAAAAGATGAAACACACAATGCACGTATGTCTGTTTCCTCTAAAGTGCTACATTTTTCTTTGGTTGTCTCATCTTTTTTGTCTCACCATTATGCAATATGTAAGAATGAGTTGTAGCATTATTGTGATAAGTAAATTTATTGTCTTTTTTGTATCGTCGCCGTTCCGTAAACGTGAGAATACTAAAAGCGCATATTATTTATTATCTGCATTAGCTCACGCCTGATTCAGGCTTCATGAACGGACCTGAAAATATTTGAAACTAAATGAAAACATTTGTAAAAAACGAGAAAAACTTTTGCTGGACAATAATTGTTTTATTCCGTTATTTGAATTGCATGGAATTGACTTACTTTCAAAGACTTATTAGATTGTTAGGAGCTGGAGAAACAATTACCACATTTTAAATGTCTGCAGGTTACGTTTTGAGGGAATATTATATCTAATCTATAATCTAAAAAGTTCGTGAAAAATATACTTTCAATGTATTACATTGAGGACTGCGACAAAAATAAGCATTTTCGCTATCGTCCGGCTGAAATTAACAGATTTAACCAAATTTGACCAAAATGAGTTAAGTTATCATTTCGTACCGTTGAATCGATTTCTGTTAGTAGTTTTGCGTTTTAAAACAACATTTTTATTCAAATGAACTATTTCAAACGTCAAAACAGATCCCTTTTATTGTAATTAAGTACTTAATAAGTTTTCTACTTACGAAAACTATTTCCAATACAAATTAAGTGATGACTAGATAACTCAAAACTATGGGCCTGTTCAAGCAGTGTTGTAGACATTTTCATATCATTAGTTCCTTAAGTTAATAAAAAGTTATGATAAATTTCTAATTTTGTGGTTAACAAAGCGTTCATGTAAATGATGTAAACGCGTATTTATAATTATTATTTCTTCGCAATCGGTTAGTTCTGTTCTATTTAATGTTTGAAATTTGAGGGTGGACATTAAGGTTCATATCATACGGGCCATTTTCGAAAAAAAAACTCGTCGGGCCGCTTTTTAAATTGCGAACGCATGACGTGGCGTGAAGTAAAACACTGCCACTTGTACTGCAGTTAATTCAAATCTGCCAGTGGAACATGGACTGCGACCTGTGTCACGATTTTTTAGCCACCGCAAAATTTCACCTCTCAGCCCCCCTGATGAGCTAACCTTGTTAAATGCATTTTCTATATACGAACCTTGGGTGGACATTTTGTTAACCGAACAAGTGCATTACAATTTTAGACAATTACAATACAAGTATAGACAATTTTCAATACATTTTTTTTGTAATTAAAACTGATTGTTTAAAAAACTTTATTATGAGATTTTCTTAGATTATCGTAAATAAGTTTCACCCCAAAGTTTCGCGGTACGAACGTGGAACATGGTGTTTTAGGTAGGCGTGATTCACGATTCAATATTCATTTTTGCCATGTGCGTCAAAATGGATTCAACTTTGAATAATTACAGTCCCATATTTAACCTGTTACATTTTATTAATAGTTTTTAGATATTTTTCTATTGTGAATGCATTTTCTCAGCTGGCAGTGGAGCTATACGGGATGCTGCAGAACTACCTGATGGACGGGGGTTCTTCGTCCCTTGGAGCCCTGGACAGGCCCGGGGTGAAGCGCAACTCTGAGATTATTAACTCCCTGCTGGCCCTGCCGAAAAGCATGGCTGACGTAGGCCGCCGGTAAGCAACAGCCCCTGCCTTCACCCCCTCTTTGTGACAACCCGCAGTCTCCAAGGTCCACGACAGGAGCTCTATCTTACTTACCACAAGTACCTTCATAATATATTTTAGTTGAATACTAAGGTGTTATTTTATTTTTGTCAGAATCTTAATTTTTTTTATCCTATTTAAACTACAAGAATAATTTGTTAATTATTCTTTCGTTTCCCACCTTTGTTTAAATTTTTGTTTGATTCAGATTTTTATACAAAAGACAGTCGTCTTAAAAGCATTTTTTCACATTATTGTATAAATATTTTATAATATTTCAACTCATAATTTTATATTATTTATTATTTTTTCGTCAGTTATAGTCCGCTCCTGCGATATAATATTTATTTGAAAATTTGGTTTACAAATGTACAGATTTTATTTATTTATTTATTATTAGATTATTGTACATTGTTTAGTTTTTTGTGTTATTTCATCCGCCATGCTAGGGATATTCCTATACAGATTAATTTGATGCTAGCGTTAAAAAAATGTATAAATATTAATATGTAATTTAATCCATACAAGGAACAATTAATTATAAGGAAAATGTGGAGGAAAGGCCAATAAAGATTTTTTCTAAAAATATGTATTTTTATTTGTGCCTTACCGATTAGTGTAAATCCCGCATAAGACAGTGTCCGTGCAACTAGCGGTGTCTACAGTGTGGTTCCAACGAAATAATTGATTTCTCGACTACTAAATAAAAAATAAAAAACCATTTTTAGAATTCAATTTATGCTTATTTTTAGAACAGTCGATTAAAAATTACCAATTTTCATTTGTGTCCAGTTACAATGCCTTTGACAAATAATGTGAACAGGAACAGCATAGATACGTTTTTAAATTTTCACGGCCAAAAGTATTTTCGTTATTTGTTTTTGGGGGTTAAAATACACATCTACCGGATCTGCCCTGATGATGGACATTGCAACGCTGTCCGAAACATTGGCTAAAGAAGGAGGTAGCGCAACACGGCATAACACCCCAAAAACAAATAACGAAAAGGAACAGAATAATTTGGATCATAAAACCGTTTGCTTGTGTAAATTACTTGCCTCGGAATAGACTTTGTCTAGTGAGGTGATTTTGACTTTGTCTAGTAAGGGTAATAGAACTCTATGAACATAAATGAAAAAATAAATAAACGCCCGGGTTGCCGGCACTGAAACTGAACTGAATGTCACTGTTTATACATTTATCAAAATTTACAAAATATTTTCCTTTGTTCTTGACTAGTTGGGTAATGCTATAGTGCAGGGATGAGGATCCTGCGGCCCGCGAGGCTTTTTGGTGCGGCCCGCGAGCTCTCTTGCTGCGGCCCGCGAGCTCTTTTGGTGCGGCCCGCGAGCTCGTTTGGTGCGTGCTGAATTAATTTAGAACGTGAGAATAGTTTTCTTTCATGGTATGTGGGATGTATTTTTTTAAATTAGTTAAAAAAAATGATGAAATAAAACATTCTAAAATGGTTTTTGTGTTGCTAAAGCAATTAAAAAAAAGAGATATAATTTTAATTTAAGCAGATGGACTCGTACATAGTCATAGATGAGTTGATGTCTGGTCTCGCATTTATAATTTTTTTATTTGAAGAATTCATGTTGGACGCTTTATGTAAAAATGGTTTAACAAAAATAAAGGTATTTATCCCCCCCCCCCCCCCCCCCCCAGGTACTGTATACTTTATGAATGGTAATCAAGGCACTCTGTAACAATTCTGGCGTTTCTTTATATTTTTAGAGCCCGCGCAGACAACAAGCGTTCCGCGTTCTGCGTTCCGCGTTCTTTGTAAGTAGTTGACCACTATAGCGCCGCGCACACACAGCAGCAGTCAGACCGCGCCGGTCAGTGTGAACGCTTACGTTTTTGCGTTCTATTGTCAGAATTACAAAGAACGCGTGGAACGCCTCGCTCGCAAGATGACCGACACCGAAAAATTAATTGATTTAGTAAGGGAAAGGCAGTTTTTTATATAATCTTAGTGACACAGACTGTATAATTATAAAAATATTTTTTATATGCACCAGATTTAAATGTCCGGGTTAAATTTTCCCCACAGGAAAAACTAAACCCTTTCACACACTCCCCCAAATGATCATCTAGTCAATCCACGCTATGCAATTGCACTATATAAGTATTGTAAAAACAAAATAATACAAAAACAACATGTTGACCTACCAGAGACCAAATGGGAAAATAATTCTATAAATAACTATATATTTATTATTTTATAATTATATTTATTATTTATTTTTTTATATATTTATGCAATTCATTAAAGCTACTTATTGACATTCGGAAGTAAATAAAAAAAAAACGTTCTTCATCTTTAAGTAATTCAGGAAAAATAATACTGAACTCTCCTTTTCATTTCGCTCAGTGTTAATTGGATGCACCCAGTGACTTCTTTTCTTTTTACACTCTTCCAAAGTCAACAAAAGCAATGCTTCGTCTTCTGAAGACGAACTATCAAAATACGTGTTTCAGGTACAAGCTTTTTAGGAAAATGGAACACAGAATATTTGACCGTGTGCTGTGTGAGTTAGAACTCGCGTAGAACGCAACCGGCAGAACGCTAGGTGAACGCCAGTGAACGCTGAACGCTGAACGCTTAGCTGTCTGCGCGGGCTCTTATAGTTCCACAGAAAAATTATATTGTCATCACTCGTCACGTTACACAGCGTTGCACAAATATACAAGCCATCATTTAGGGCCATATGATTATCTTCTTCATTATTTGGTGGAGGGTGCTGAGATCATCTATCCAGTCGAAGGCATCGGGAGTTACTTGGTTCAGCAGAGATGGTCTTCGTGAAACTGGTGGGACATTCAACTACTTTGGAATTGTCCATAATCCTTATTATCCATAATTATAATTAGTTCATGTTATACTATAACAAAGCAGTTCTCTTCGACATAGCCCCAACCCTTCATCTGGTGAGGAGGACCAAAACTTTGATAGGTCAAAGGTTAAAACTGAAACCTCGAAGCTACATAATTCGATTACGCGTCATGTACTGTCATGATTCCTAATTCGGTTTTCACTACACATAATCCCCAGAATACCCGTTGACTGGACGATAGTTCCTGTGTAAAATAGTACACAATTATACCAGAAGCACAACATAATTGAAAAGGCATAATTTCAAATTTATTAATAATATTTTAATTTAAAATTAAAATAATTTCTTTGTTATAATTACTTTTGAAGTCTATAAAACCGACATGTTTCAAGAGCGATGCTCTCTTCCCCAGAGTTAACTTTTTTTTAGAAAACTCTGAGGAAGAGAACTTCGCTCTCGAAACATGTTAGTTTTATAGACGTTAAAAGTGGTGAAAAAAATAAATTCTTTTAATTTTTATTAAAAATGGTGCCACAAAATAAATTTGCCGTATTTGAAGAAATAAAATTTTATTTTTCATTTCATAAATTAAAACAAAATATTCCAGAAGCACAGAATGATGAAGAGGTGTTCTTATAACTTTATACAGAAACCTTTCTTTTTAAAATATTTGTGTATCAGAAATACCAGGAGCATATAATAACTGAGGAGGTGATTGAAATCTAAAATATTTTTAAGGCGTTTGGACGCCTGCTTAGTTCTATAATCTGAAATGTACGTAGCTCCAGAGTTGTGTGAATTGCATAAATGACATTAGGGGTATAATTTATTATAGAGTTCGCATTATAGTGGTTCCTACTACGAGCTGTCACATAGGAATAATCAATATTATTATACCTGGCGGCCTGAAGAAAGACCGAAAAAATTATTGTTTTTGAGACGGTGACATTTCTTTGGACAATTTGTAAATTCCTATTTAGGAATATAAATAATTCGTTATTTATGATTTGAAATTAAATACAGTCTGTCAAATTTTATTTTATTTAAGTTTTTATTCCAGCAGGGCTGGGAGGGTAGTGCGATCCCAGTCTGCCATATTACATAAACTATAGTATAATATATTTTAAAGAGCAAATAAAAATCTAAACGAAATAAAATATGGTAGCGTATTAGGTTAGGTACCTAACGAAAACAAAAAAAACAAAAAATGAATATAAAATTCGAACATAAATAATAATAATAAAAATTAATCACAAAATTAAAAACAAAATTAAATTAAACAAAAATTAAACAGAAATTAAAATTTAAAAAAAATAAATTAAATTAAATTAAATTAAAAAAAGATTTATTAGAAAACATAGGAGGGCGTCACTGTCGTTCAAATGGCAATACTAAAAATATAATCACGGTGTTAATCTTAAGCTGTGTAACCTACATTTTAATTAAAAATTAAAAAGGCATAAAAGTGAAAAAAATATTTTTTCATTCCGCTGATCTCAAATTAGAATTGCATATAGGTATATTATTATTATATCTTTATAATTTTATGTTAACATTATGAAGAATAACGATATTGTAATAAAATATAAAGCACACTTTAGAAATTGCTCACATTTATTGATTTATTTGATATTAGCGCACCTATTAAGTTACCTATTGGCTTTAGATCATGTCTCTAATTTTAGATCTGAATATATTTAACTCATTCAGAACCAAATGTAGTGTAACTAAACTCACCATTAATTATTCTTCCTTTCTACCTACTGTTAAATTCAAATTTATGTTAAATTAAATGGAAGCCAATCACTTCGTAGAACACAATTTAATCAAATTTGTGTCATTAAGTAGGTACCTTAACAACAGTGCTTCCTCATTTAATTTTTTTTTTAAAGAGCAAAAAATATAGTTTTAAATGTGTATACGGTGTTCTGCATTTTTAGTGTGATTGCACTTTGAAAGAATATTTGACAGGTAAATTGGTGTTGCCATCCTACAAATTTTGTAGTTCAATTTTTTATATTTTCTACTCTTATTTGACAGACTCTAGGTAGGTATTTAAGTACCTACTTACTGATCTTATGATTTCCGAGGAAATTTTCGTTTAGATCTATAAAAGAAGAGAAAATTCGAAACATCCTTTATTTGGATGCGAGGTCTACTACTGTTCACAGAACTACCAGAGTAATTGGCCTTTTTCTGAGTAGTTTCAAAATATTCATGGAAATCCGTCGAAAGCGGTCCTGCCGTCGTCCATCTAAGCGCTTTATCTATGGACCAATTCGTGGGAGAATTCCCCAAACTGCGGCGAATTTCTTGGATTTTAAAGCGGTTTGGTATTTTGTGAGGAGAACGTAGATGTGGGAAAGTGCGAGAATACTGCAATATTATGAGAACCGTGACGAACAATGACGTTTCGAATATCGATAAAAAGAGCATTTCCTGATTTTCTAATGCATTATGATATGATTAATGCACGTGACCGGCCGACCCGTGAGGTAGCGGTGTAAGTTCTATCGGAACCCACCGACCAATCCCAGGGCGTTGAAGTCTCTTACGGTTTTAATCGTTTTTAAACGAAGATTTATTTATTCTATGTAATAAAACATATATATTCAGAATCAACGTTTGTGGATCTACTAGTAACTAGTATATGAAAATATCGCCCGACAAGGCTAAGGCCCTGAGTTCAATTCCTAGTTGTGACTGTATATTTTTCTGACTTTTCTGCTTCAAATTTTCGATTGAGGGTATCACTGAAATATAATCAGTAATTCTGTAATTACTGAAAACAATATTAGGGAATATTGTTTTCAGTGATTAAATATTACCATTTGAGGTTTTACTCATCAAATTCAAATAAAAATGTATGAAAATAGTATTAAGACATAATGTTTTTCACTCAAGTTCCTTATCTTGTTATTACATTTTTCTACGAGAAAAAAAAATACATCCAAACAGTTATGCAAATAAAATCAGTTAAAGTATTTTAAGAAAAACATCTTTATTGGTCTTTAAAATATTTTTTTTATAACTGCATTTCTACTTACATTATTCTAGCGTCAAAATATATATACAAGTGCATGTTGAAAGGATTTCTATAATACCTACCACTAAAAAAAAGATAAATATATAATATACACTACTTAACAGAAATATTATAAAATAGGAATTCAATAAGACACAAATTATAAGGGTCAGTAGTCTCACAGAAATTCAAATAAAACATTGTCATTAAAGTGACCATTTGTCTTTGCTGTTTTTTTTTACATTTGAAAGGTCCCCAGAACGCCGATTCCATGTGAGTTTCAGCTTTGTATCAAATTATAATAAGTTGTTAAGCTTAACAACATGATACTCGTAGTTGTCCTGTTCTGCTCGACACAATTTGTTCAAAAGCAGAAACGGACTTAACGGATCGGTATTAGGAGAATCGGTATTTAACGGGGACCTTTCAACTGACAAAAAACAAAATGGCGTTGAATGACCATTTCTTGATAATGTAATATAATTTTAAAAAAATATAATAATTATATTTTGTCTGCATTGCTAATAAAAAATGTAAAGATAAATTCCAGATATCTGTTACCGGGGAAGCCCACGGATGCAAGTCCAAAAAGGTAAATGTTCAGTAGAGCAAAAAAACTTTTTTTTCTGTAACTATGTTAAAGGCACATGTTGTGCCGTGTATTTCGAAATAAATAAACTATGGCCTCGTAACTTCTTCGGATATCCATACTGATAGATAACAAAAAAGTAATTATTAAATAAATTAGTTTTGTTTTAAAAACAAGCAATTAAAACTAAAAAAAAATTATATGTAAAGCCTTTAAAATTATTGTTTAAAAAAAAATGCACTTGGGTCCTTCTGCTTTAAAACGAAATGGAATATTTATGAAAGGATTAATGTTTGAAAATTGTTTACTTCCAATGCTAGAGGCAGAAGGATGCAAATGGCTTTGAGTCATAATACTCAAAATGCAACTAAATCATTAAGATGCAAGTCCATATACATCTTTCTGCTTTTAAATAGTTGTTGCATCAAAGATAGTTGCATCCGTATACATTTTTGAAAATCCTATTTTTCTTCATGATAGGACTTGTATCTTTCTGCCGCTGATAAACATGATATTTACTTCAAGTCTGTTTCAAAAACACATTTCTTCAAATTTTGGACTTGCATCCGTATGCTTCTTGAGTACAGAAATTATGTGTATGTATTTTTACTATTTGATTCTGATCAAAAACAATATATTATATAACATTAGGATTAAGAATATAATATTACAAGTTTAGTATCCATCAAGAGATTAAGGTGGTGCTTGAGACAAGTGGGTAAAACTCCTGTCGTAGTCCTTGGGAGCTGCTGGTCGTCGCGGGTTGGGGGTGCCCAGGGTATGATGTACCCAGAGAGGTGCTTACCGCCGGCCGGCGTCAGCCATGCTCTTTTGCAGGGCCAGCAGGGAGTTAATCATCTCGGAATTACGTTTGACTCCGGGCCTGCTGAGGCCTCCCACGGGCAAGGAGCCGCTGTTTGTCAGGTAGTTCTGTAGCATTCCGTATAGTTCCACTGCAGACTGGGGAAATTTATTTATATTTAATACATATTTATCTATTAACTGGTTATTGTAATATATGTAAAAATGAATTGGGAAAATGCTGATAATACCAAAATATACCCTCCAAAATATAAGGTACTTTTCCTTTTCCATTTTGTTATAAAAATATATTTTACTGCCCTTTTTATCGGTGGTCCTTGATAGTATGTTTCAAAGTAGGAATAAAAATAATCGTTTAGTAAAACTTTTACTTCGTCATTAGACGGGATTTTATAAAATGTTCGATTTTTATTAAAACACTAGCGCAGAACCGTGAAAAATCACGGGATATGATAATATTTATTGTATGTATGATTATTGAAAAATCACGAAATCCGAGTTTTCTTGAGATTAACCAGAAATTTAAATAAAAGAAATGGGTTCACGTTTCAAATATGAATTTAACATAATTTGCTGGTAAAGATAATGTTCTTGTATAGGCAGGTACTTTATCGCTTGTCTGAATTCTTGACACAATCCCACAACCAACTGCTCCTATGTGGAGCCAGTGAGACTACGGCATCCAGTGAGACTACGTTGTGAAGCTGAAGATAATGGAGATGGGAAAGAGATGGGGAAGAGGAAGTCGGGAAAGTAACTCTAAGAGATCTGTTACTATTGCCATTTAAAGCAACATTTTAATCATGGTCTTACACCAGGGCGATACTGAGAGTATCTTCCGCTCGGAACGTGCCGCAAATGTACTATATATTATTTGAAATTAATAAATGGTGAAATAACACAAATTGATCGAATAATATTTATTTGCGCACGCTGGTTTTTAAACCCACGACCTTCGGATTGCTAATCAAGAACCTTATCCCCCGACCACGGAGGTGGTCTAACATAACTGAACTGCCCCAGACACAATCTTTTGTTTTTATTTTGTGATCATTTGAAGATCTCCACTGACTCGGCATACCTAATTATTTCCCTCCATCAATGAGGAATACATACGGTAGTTAGTTCCAGAATTTAAAATATTCTTGACTAACTACTTAACTACAAAAATTTTGAAATAAATTCCTAGTTCTAGTATTACATAGTTGAATCCGAAAGTTTAGCAATGAAATCAGTTCTAGATTATCACATGCACAAAAAACCAATTCAATGAAAATTGTTCTCTCCAATAATCTGAGCATATTCAGATCTATTGAGAACAACAACATAATTGCTCGAATGCTCATTTAAAAACCAAGAAAACGTAAGAATTTATTTTGTATTCTTTCAATGGCTTGCGTGTGAACATTGTATTATAATTATACTATATCTCAGTCAGTTTTTATTTCTACTGTGACACTTTAGTCTTGTAATTTATTTTTAGAACGAACTTTTTTCTATATATAAAACCATCAGATGCAAAGTTGTTAGATAATGAAGGATGGTTGGTATTGGGTTGCTTACCTCCCTGTCGAGGTACCTCTCGGGCCAGTCAGGGGCGGGGGCGGAGCTGACTGCGGGAGCCCCCACCAACAGGGCACTCAGACTCAGAAGACATACGGCAGCCAACATCTTCAATGGATTCTGCAGGAACAGATAAAGCGATTAACTCTTTAAGTGCCGGAATTGCCAATCGGCCACGAAAAAATCGTCCCGTTGAACGCCGCCGTGTCCGACAGGAATATTCAAAACATATTTCTTTTCATGAGATTTTGATGCAACGTAAAAAATGTTCGTAACTTACTAAAGTAAATATTATTATATTGGCAACAAAATAAACAATAAATTAGTTATTGCTTTTCGTTTTGTAAAGATAAAATAATTTATAACAATCTTACTAGGTACTACGTCATTCTTCAACATGTCCGCCTAACGCACAGTTCATTTTGTTTGCTCTGTGTTTTCTTAATTTTTTTACTATTAACCAAAAAAAAAACGTTTATTTAGCTTTTTGCAAAATATAATAACCTACAAAAACATCCTTCAAGTATATTTTCGTATTTCTTTAAATATTTTTATGACATGAGATAGAAAAAACCTTTTTTTCTGAATGTACCTAAGTATCTCTTCTAAGGAAACTAGGTACTTATGGTAGATTATGAACTATTATTATTAATATATTTTCTTCAGTTAGACCCGAGATTATTTCTCTACTAACTGAGTAATTTAAAACTGTTAATGAATGACTATGTGACACAGTATTATTGTGTATAATCACTTTTATAATTTACAATAAAAATAAATAAATAAAAATATGAACACATTATTTGATAAAACGGAACAATTATCTAAAACATAATTTTTACATTAAAAGACAAGTAAATTACTATGATAAGTAAAATTTTCAAAATTTTAAGTAACCCTCAACAGAAAAAAGAGCTGCTGATCTTGACACGCCTGAACAGATTTTCATGGATTGCTAACAACCATCTCGATCACGTCAGCTTTCAAACAAAGAAAAACGCATCATAATCGGTCAATTCGTTTAGGAGCTACGATGCCACAGAGAGACACACAGACAGACAGACACACAGAAACGTCAAATTTATAACACCGCTTATTGCGTCGGGGGTTAAAAATAGAATCACCCCGCTTTAATAGCACAGCGTCCCCCCTACATTGAGTTCAATCGAAATATTTAATTAATTAAAAACCAATGAATAGATAATACGAGCTAGAAATGACGCTCCTGGCTTTAACTTGTGGTTCTAGCCCTGTTTGCACGCACTCCTATACTCTACTTTAACCAAGAACAACAGAGAAGCAAAAATTGATGATGTGAAGAGATTGTTTTCATATTTATAAACACGTGACCGGTCAGTGGTTGAGTGGGCATCGCGCTTGGGTCTCACCCGGGCGCGTATTTACAATCCCTACCGCGTTTCAATCGCTTTAAATTTTCAATATCAAAATTTAAATATTTAGAAATAAAATTATTAATTTCTAATATACACATTGGAAAGATTATTTTATCTAGATTTTAGAACAATTTTTGTTTTTGCAAAGTGATAAAAAATTATCAATATAGAGGTGTATTTACAATATGTGGGAATAATATAAAAATTTTAATATTTAGAAATAAAATTATTAATTTCTAATATACACATAAGAAAGATTATTTTATCTAGATTTTTGAACAATTTTTTTTTTGCAATGTGATAAAAAATAACCAATATAGAGGTATATTTAAAATGTAAATTGTCGTTACCGCGACTGAATCGGTATAGGTTTTGTAAATACGCCACCCGGGCTTTGCGTGTTCAATTCCTCTGACTAAGTCCTCCATCACAACACAAGCAAAATTTTCGGCTTTCTGTAATGGTAGTAGGAGATTTTCAAACGTTGTTGGGTTATTCGTAACCCGGGAATGTTTGTCTTTCTTTTTAAAAAGAAATCAATTAAAAAGTATGCATGTAATGCAATAATGATTGTTTCTGTGTCTAATGAATGAAATAAAGTCATTATTTCATGAAGACGTTTTACAAAGTTAATATTATTTATATAATTGATTTTTTCGAAGGGGGCGCTATCTGTTGGATTATTTCAAAACTAACCAATAAAGTGTTGAGAGGAACAAGATGGAGTTCCAAGTGACTAGTGGACTTGGAAGAGCTGAGGAAGTGACTGAAGAAATTATATTTTTGCGCCTTTATATACTACTCTTGCGAGAAACATCCCCCTCCCCTAAGTGGGAGGGGTGGAAAACACCCCTCATTGAGCTGCTAATATGGAGTACGATATTAAAATAATGTCTGCTTGTAAAATCTGCTTTGAAATTATGCATGAAATATTTTCATAATATCTAAATCAATGACTTTAGTTTTATGTTTTCCACTAATATTGATACTTGTGATGTGTATCGGTGTAACACTACAAGATTATGAAGTATACAGCAATGAACTCTTGCTTTTTAAATGTATGAAAACTCTAACAGAATCTCAACTGCTCGGAGTTAGGGAATCTATGGCAACCCTAGCTGTGTGGCGAAACGAGCTCAGCATTTGCTGAGAAATCAGGGTGACGGAATAACAAATACAAAATTACCCTATGGGTACTTAAAATAAATAAAAATGACATCAACTGTATTTTCAAAATTGTAAATAACAGTGTAGAATCTGCCCTCTTGGCCACAATCAAAAGCAATATCAATCACCGTCTACTAAGAAACCTTTACACTTTCCATATTTCTTTTCAAAGAATAAACTTAACCTTCTCCCAACCCCTTGTGCTCATGTGTTGACTATATATCCATTGTGGTGACAAGATTCCGAACATATTAAGCGATAGCACTCAGAACTAAATCTGTCGATTATCTTGTTCTCGCTTTACTTTTTTACAGTAACTCCACACAGGAGGCCCTGAGGAAAATAATTTCCCTGAGAACCTATGACATCTGAGATGCTGTGTGGAGGGTCTTTTTGAGGAGAGATAGGAATGATCGTTGGTCTTGAAAAGACCCATGTTGTAGGAAAGAGGAAACACAGAGGCTAGCAAATCGTTCCACAGGCACAGCCGAGCTGTTGAACACAAGAACGAGTCGAAGAAGCGACCCGTTCTCTTGTGTCAAATGTCAACCGTGTACATATGATGGGCACGCGTTTCCCTACTATGCACTGGTGCTGAAGGGATCAATGAAGCTAGTTCCTCCGAACTTCTATTTAAAAACCGGTAGAACAAGGATAGCATTCCCACCCGACGCCTGTGCTCTAAAGATTGCAATCCGTTTGTTAAGAGGAATATAAACCCTGGAAATATTTCGAATCTCACGCCTGCAAAATTTTAAAATCGAGCGTCTTTTTGCACGAGGCTAGTAAGCGAAAAAGTGGTTTTTATTTATTTTGTGCATAATTTTATAAGAACGAAAAAAAGTTAGAACATGGAAAACCTCAAAAACAGTCTTAGCCATAAAGGGGTATTTTTTTTAAATTGTTTCTTGTATTACTTCATAGTTAAGTCATGAACAATAAAAATTTTTTGGTGGTTTACGCTTATATTTTTTGTTACGTAAATAATAATTTTATTGTAATTCCAATACAAAAAAAATGTTAAAAAAATCAATTAAAATCTAAAATGTTAATTAAAAGCAAGTTTGGAATAAAAATTAAGGGTAATACAAGAGAGAGTAGTATAGTTTCACATCTATTATATATGGATGATATAAAATTATTATCAAATTCTGAATCGTATTTAGAGAAAATGATTAAGGTAGTTAAAATTTTTTCAGATGATATTAAAATAACTTTTGGTTTAGATAAATGCAAAACGATCCATATAGAGAAAGGCAAAATTGTAGATGGAGACGAGGGTATATTTAGAAATTTCAAAATTAAAAGTATGAAAGGGGATGAGGTTTATAAATATTTAGGATACCCGCAATCGAATAGATTAGATCACACTAGTATTAAAAATGATATTAGGATTAAATTTCAAACTAGGATCAGAAAAATTTTAAAATGCAATCTATCTGCTAAAAATTTAGTAAAAGCAATAAATACTTGGGCAATACCTCTACTAACGTACTCATTTGGCATTATTAAATGGTCCAATACAGATATAGATAGTTTAGAACGATTAATTAGAACTACGTTAACAAAGTTTAATTGCCATCATCCAAATTCAGCTATAGAACGGATTAATTTACCTAGAAATTTAGGAGGTAGAGGTGTAGTCAAAATAACATCTTTGAAACACAATCAGGTAGAAATGTTTAGAATTTTTTTCCATAGGAAAGCTAATAGCTCAGAAATGCACAAAATAATTTGCAAGGCAGATAGAAATATTACACCTTTAAATTTATATGACGAGAATGCCAACATTCTTATAAATACTAACCAGGAATTATTAGATTCCTGGTCAAATAAAATTATTCACGCAAAACACTTCGATTATCTCAACCAAACGTATGTTGACAAACTTTCGTCAAACAAATGGTTGGGTATTGGAGAGTTGAGCGCAGAAATAGAAGGATTTATGTTTGCCATTCAAGATAGAATCATTAATACTAAAAATTATAGGAAGCATATAATCAAAGATATAAATCAAATTGATGATTTATGCAGAAAATGTTTGGCTTTTCCGGAAACTATAGAACATATTATATCGGGATGTTCTATATTAGCGCCGTCCGAGTATACATTTAGGCACAATCAGGTTTTAAAAATAATTCACCAAAGTTTGGTAATTAAACATAACTTAATTGATTGCCGTAATGTAGTACCATATTATGAATATGAACCAAATTCATTTATAGAAAATGAATTTTATAAAATATATTATGATAAAACTATACTAACAGACAGAACAATTAGTCATAATAGACCTGATATAGTTTTACATGACAAAATTTAAAAAATAACTTATATCATTGATGTAGCTATTCCAAATTCCTGTAATATTCAAAAAACTGTTTCTGAAAAAATTAGAAAATACACAGATTTAGGAAATGAGATTAAAAGAATTTGGCATTCTCGGACTATAAAAATATTACCATTTGTTATTTCGGCCACTGGCATAATACCTAGGAATCTG
Source organism: Limnephilus marmoratus (assembly GCA_917880885.1). Classification (NCBI taxonomy): domain Eukaryota; kingdom Metazoa; phylum Arthropoda; class Insecta; order Trichoptera; family Limnephilidae; genus Limnephilus; species Limnephilus marmoratus. The sequence continues at coordinate 30,172,012 of OU862912.1, read as the reverse complement.
ATTCAAAATTTAAGCATATTAGATTTGTCAAAGATTTTGTATATAAAAATGCAAAAATCAGTAATTTTAAATACATGTAGGATTACAAAAGATTTTTTAAATATTTATATTGAGGGATCAGTAGGATTATAGGTTCAATTAGAAATGCCACAGAGCCGAACCCTCTGATATGAAAATATCTGGAGTCGGTGAATTATATTCCCATTTGGTCTCTAGTAGGTTGACATGTTGTTCTTGTATTATTTTGTATTTATAATACTTATATAGTGCAATTGCATAGCGTGGGTTGACTAGATGATCATTTGGGGAAGTGTGTGAAAGGGTTTAGTTTTTCCTGTGGGGAAAATTTAACCCGGACATTTAAATCTGGTGCGTAAATTGTTAATTTTATTATCTAGGCATTGATTTGTAACTGTATTTCCATTGTTTTTATGTATATATTTCGAAATAAATAATAAAAAATAAAATTAAAAAAAAATAAAATAAATAAATAAAAAAATACATAGAAAAGCTAGTAAAGGCTTCGATTCATCCGTAGCATATTTTTTGATGTTCATACTGTAAGCCGATTCGTCGTAAAGATTATTCAAAGTAGTATCTAAATAGGATTTCACGTATATATTCATCTTTAGACGGAACGCCCATTTCTGCACAGAGTCTAGGGTTTTTTTCAGGTATTTTGAGACTCCAGACCAGAGGTGGCTGCCAAATACTTACATACATATACAAATACTGCTTATTTGACTTGACCCAAACGTTATTATCTCTATATTTTTGAATGTAGCTATTACTTTGTGGTTATCCATTATAGAAAAATGAAATATTTCAACTTTGTTTAAACCACTTATTTGATGTGCAAATCCGACCGGTTTCGGAACAAACTTTCCTTCGTCAGGGAAAGCTTATACTAATTTGACAGATTCGAACAATGTTTTATTATGGTAGGGGTGGAGCCGTTGCTAGATAATAATGTAGATTGGGTGGGTAGGTATTAGTGTAGAGTGGGTGGGTAGGGATAATTTCCTTTCTGAACTTTCAATAATAAAACAAATTGCTATAAATAACGGATATGAACCAAAATTAATTGATAACATCCTAAATAAAAAACTTATCAAAATTTCAAAAAATAAATATCTATACAATTCTAATAATATTAATCATAAAGAATGGCGTAAAATTTTGTATATTAATAATTTTTCAGTTCAATGTTGCAAAAATCTTCCTTCTAATATTAAACCAGCGTTTTATACAAGAAATAATATCGGTAATTTTTTGAGAAATACTAAAGATAAAGACCATAAATTGACTAATTCCGGAATATATAAACTCAAATGCAATGATTGTCCCTCATTTTATATTGGAAAAACCACTCGTAATTTTGAAATCAGAATCAAAGAACATTTAAGGTGTCTTAATAATAATAATTTTTCTGAGTTTGCTAACCATATCATTGAAAATAACCATAGTTTTGAAAAAAATACAGGGATAAATATTCTTCATATTAATCATAAAGGAAAACGTTTAGATAACTTAGAAGCCTTGGAAATTAAAAAATCCCTTAAAAATAATGAATCTATTATCAACAAACAAAAAATATTGTCATATAGCCCAATCATGGATTTGTTCCCCTACCCACCCACTCTACACTAATACCTACCCACCCAATCTACATTATTATCTAGCAACGGCTCCACCCCTACCATAATAAAACATTGTTCGAATCTGTCAAATTAGTATAAGCTTTCCCTGACGAAGGAACGTTTGTTCCGAAACCGGTCGGATTTGCACATCAAATAAGTGGTTTAAACAAAGTTGAAATATTTCATTTTTCTATTGTTATTATCTCTTTTTTTAATTTTAAGTAGTCATTGTTTTACTGTGAAATGTTGTTGAACACCGTTATTTGTCGATTAGTATTCGTTGTCCTTTTTATCTTAACCCTATTTCTATTTTGTATAAATATTTCATTTTTCTATTGTTATTATCTCTTTTTTTAATTTTAAGTAGTCATTGTTTTACTGTGAAATGTTGTTGAACACCGTTATTTGTCGATTAGTATTCGTTGTCCTTTTTATCTTAACCCTATTTCTATTTTGTACACGAAAAATAAAATGAAATGAAATACTTCCAAGCTATCTCTTATTTTGCAGAAGTTGTGCGACGGGAGACCTGGAAAGGGCCTGAAATGGGAAGGCCACTGAAGTATCAAAATAACATGAAAGTGAAAATAACCCAAATAATTAATGTTACATCTAACGTGTTGTGTTCGCAATCTTACAAATTATGAATTCTATTTTTAAGTGCATGCTCGCTTTACTTTACATCTGTAATACCTATAATATAATTATTTATTATTGTCTTTTTAAAAATTGAAATTATAATATCCCGTAACTGTAGGGGCGTGAGACACGAGGGAATACTACCCTATGTAAATTAATGAAAGATGAACTCTTCCCTATGTGACACAAAACAGATTATACAGCAATTCCAAAATCCTCAGTGAAAACAAAACAATACTCACTCAGAGAATGCAGCTCTCCACACGATGTCCAGACAAACGACACTAGTTTCCTTTCTCAAATATTGATTTTGCCAAGGCGGTATTGTACAATCTCAACAGATGAGGGAAATTATTTTCCTCAGGGCCTCCTGTGTAGAGCTCATGTAAAAAAAATGTTTATCACAGGAAGAAAGTTCAAACAATGAATATGAATTTTGCACATTAATCGTACGTGCCAAAACCTCACAACAATACTTCAATTATGGGTTAATTTTGATTAGGACAGACATCTATTGACGTTAAGCAACACTCACGTCAAAAGTAATTGCCTGCCCCACAGAGGTCAGAAAGTGCCTGAATTCACTGCATTTCAATGTCACATAGGGAAATTCAATATAATACAACCACCATAGATGGCGCCCCCATGGTTCCATAGCATAAATTATTAATTTAAATGAGACTAATGCCCAAATGTATTTAAATATATTTTATGGCGCGTATCCAGTGACTTTTCACGTGTCTGCGCTAGTAAAATCCACAAAGAATTAAAAATCATTTAACAGTAATAAGATTACTTTGACGGTAAAATATTAATGCAATAATAACATCGTTTTTTATGTGACACCTCACAAGACCCCCGCCTGTACGGTGTAGAGGCAGGGAACTATGTAGCCATCCGTTTTGACAGCATTGTGATATCCTTGAAGAGGTCCGGATTGCTGTAAAGGAGGAAAAGATGCCGGAAGCTCGTTCCACAAACGAGCCGACTTACACAAAAACGAGCCGTAGAAACGAACAGTTCTCGTGAAGCCAACATCAACTGTGAACGGGGATTCCGCTCATGTCCGTCGAGTTCCACGCACGTGCACCGGGAGTCAATGTTGCTAGCTCCTTAGAGCAGGCTCCATTGAATTACCTGGAGAACAGACTCAGCGTACCCATATTGCGACTGTGCATTAGAGATGACAAGCTGTCTATTAACAACGGAGCTTGATATTGACAGAATCAATTAGGCTTTTTAAGTATTGGAGGGCTCCAGCTCCAGGGATGGCTCCCAAATTTGACTGTTGTACAAGACGCCCAATTTCTTTCTTTTCTATAGCGTGTAGTTACTCCAGTCAAAATAGACGAAAAAAGGTGCTGACCTCACATTAATTCTTAAAAAGCTGAATTTTTGTATAAGTCTTGAATACGTCATTACGAATGCTATGTCAAAAGTCCCCATCGATCCCGCTCTGGCAAGGTTTTTTTTTTCGAGGTCAAAGGTCACATTTTTTTGTTTTTTGCGTATATCTCTGAAACGGTAAGAGCTATCGAAAAAATATTGAGTAAAAGTTTGTAGATCGTAAAATTCTCTACAAAAATAAAATCAATACTTTTTCTCTACGAAATACCGTTCTCGTTTTATCGCGATTTCAAACCTAGAAAATACGAAATTAACACACACGCTCGCGGGTTTCGACCAGGAACCACCGATACGTTCGTGAACTTCCGCCAAGAAGTCCAACCAATTGACCGTGAAAGTGCAAAAACAAGTGAAAGAAATAGATAACTAAGTTTAAAGTGCCTAGTGACTGTATGCGTACGCGGAGACTCCATCATCAGCATCCAAAGGGAAGTGACTGAACATTTTAATTATATTAACCACCGAAGTGATTCGATTCTGAACAATTGCACAAAGACTTTACCGTAGAATTAAGAAAACAGACTTTCTAATTTTAAGGCTAATTAATTAAGTAATTTTAAGACTAACACTAGATTAATAATTAACACCTGCCTTTTGTGTCCTACTAGAATAAATGTATCGTTTCTTAAATCAGTAGCTTTTTAAATTTGTTTTTTTTTTGCCTTTTCTGCTCGTGAATGATACGGTTGTATCGAAACCGGTCGCGGAAAAATTAAATTTTAGTAACAAATGTACATTTAATAAAACAAATTTTTTAATTTGTTCCTCCTTAATTTTAAGTTTATAGTTTTAGTTTGAACCCGCCATAAGGCGCGGGTGTATCAATTGGAATATTGGTTTTTGTGACTCATACGTGGAAAATACACAATTCTGAGTAAATCAACGTCCATCCCTAATTCATTAGTCGGTTGGCCTTGAGTAATGTCTGCCTGTTACTGCCGGCGCACACCTGCATTTTTTGGATTTTCCAAAGGAACCGGCGTAAACCTGCATTTTTCGGATTTTATATCTCCAGTATGTTCGTAGACACTTCGGTCTCAACGTTACCATAGTATTTGATGGTTACACTGATTGCATGAAAAATATCAAAGCTGCAGAACAACGTCGTCGAGCTACAAAAATATCTTCATCGTCTGATGTAGTTTTTGATCGATCAATGACTGTTCCAACAAACCAACAACAATTTCTCGCTAATGTTCACAATAAAACTCGCTTGATTTCGATGTTGTGTGAAGAATTCGCAGCTGCCAAAATTCTTGTGAAACAAGCTAATAATGATGCTGATGTCCTCATTATTGAAACCGCAATAGATCAATTCAGTAGCAACAATACAACTGTCGTTGTTGGAGAAGATGTAGATTTATTAATAATACTGACTGCACGAACTCCAAGTGATAAGATCATTTACTTTTTAAAACCTGGGAAAGCTCAAATTCAAACAAAAATATATTAGTCACAAAGTTTAACTGCATATCCAAAATGTGGAGCTCATATTTTATTCCTATATGCGATAACTGGCTGCGATACGACATCAGCAATTTTCAAAGGGGGAAAAACTGCAGTATTTAAATTGTTTGAAAAACGTAATGATTTGATAGATAACGCAGAAGTATTTAAAAACATCAACTCTTCAGCAGACGTCATCCTCACTTACGGAATTCGCTTTCTCCTTGCTTTATAAATGGAGCTCTATATATGGAGCTCCGAAAAAAATGGAATCGATAGACAAGTATAGATTTTTGAATTTCGTGAAAAATACAAGGAACAATAAAAGAGTGCAGTTATCTTGTCTCTCTCCAACATCTGCTTCTGCTTATCAACACGTGTTTCGTGTATTCTACTAAGTGCAAGCGTGGCTGGGCAATCAACTGAATCCTGAAGAGGGCATTACCAGAGAAAACCAGAAATATGTCATTTTCAAATCAGATTTTAGACGTATTGACTTCTTCCACAAAAAATTATAAATGGATTTCGAAAGATTGTTCTTTTTGCTAGCATTGGCGCTACTTGCGGCCAACGCTAAACCCAAAACCTGGAAAGGACATGCAATAAACAAGCCGGCGGCTAGCTCTGCACAGCCGGCGCGAGCAAGGTCCCTCTTAAACCCAGGGCGAGTGTCTGTGGTTCGCTTGTTAATTCCTACTCCCCTTCCTTTCCTCAAAATCTCCAGGTCTCCTTCCTCAATCAGAACACAGTTGTTATGCACGAAAAAGGGTTTTATTCAATTAAAGGTGAACAGGGTTCTACAAAAGGCCAGCATCGGCACTACACACATGAGTTTTTGGCTATCTCTAATTAATTCTATCATAACGGGGGGAGCTTCTCTCAACTCTCTCTACACGTGTTTAGTGAATTTAAATGTCAGTTCTTAGCACACAGAGGGGTAGCAAGGTTCATTGGTACTCACAAGCAGGAGATAGGCGGTCGGCAGACAGGATTCTGGGTAGGCGTAAGCCTCTTTAAGCACAATACACAATTAAAGTAAAACATCGTGAGCGTTTACGGAGAGCGCCTAGCGCGAATCACGGGGAACACAGTTATTCTGCCGAAGGCCGGCGAAGGAATGGGAGCGGGGAGCCGCTCGGCGCTTGGCACGGGCGCCGCGCGGTGCGGGGAGAGGGGGCGGAGGGCCTGTGCAAGGGGTCAATTCGCTATTAGCTCGCACGGGAAACAATTCCGTAACGTAACACTTCCCCCCTCGCCGCAAAAAAGGCGACGTGGTAATGGAGCAGTAGGGCTAAGAAATCCTCTTACCCTTCTAGCACTTGTGCCAAAACAAAAAAAAAAATCCAAGAGAAAGGGGAGAGAGAGAGAGAGAAAAAGAAAAAGTTGCTAGCTACAAAATAGTAGAAACAAAAACAAAAGAGAAAAAAAAGCATGGTGAACAAAGAACTATACATGAATGTACATGAAAGAGCAGTGGCATACATAAATATAAACAAGGACCTGCTGGAGAAAGGTACAAGGGTTATGCAGTGATAGAAAAAAAATGACTCTAAATTGTATCATTGGTCTGTGAGCTAAGTTTGCGTAGCGTGGTTTGCGTAGGATGTTTGGGGTGTTTGAACGTTGCACTGAAGTTATAAGGTTACTTTGTCACAGTAACCTGGCCCGTTTGAGATTACACTCAAGGAACACTAGGGCCTTAAAGAAAACACGAAGAAGAGAACGCAGGATGAGGCTTCTTGGTGGTGGAGAGGGTTCTACCTGTCACAGAGGTCAAAAAGGTAGCTGCTTCCGGATCCTGTGGGTGGGCCAGTATGACATCATTGAGGTACTGGAGAGTGGAATTGTAGTTGGTGGTTGGTCCTTTATAGAGGAGGTGGTTTGTGTGCATGACAGCCGTTGTTGTGATGGTGGTTGGTACACTGGTTTGTATACAGTGGGATTGTTGGATGAACAATTGTTGGTATTGTTATTTGCGCAAGGGCACAGGAGCATTGGCATGATGGCAACAGAGCAATTTGCAAGGTGCAGCTGGAACATTTGCAAGATGCAGCAGGAACATTTGTACAATGGCAACAGGAACATTTGCGAGATGCCGCAGGAACATTTGTACAATGGCAACAGGAACATTTGCGAGATGCCGCAGGAACATTTGTACAATGGCAACAGGAACATTTGCGAGATGCCGCAGGAACATTTGTACAATGGCAACAGGAACATTTGCGAGATGCCGCAGGAACATTTGTACAATGGCAACAGGAACATTTGCGAGATGCCGCAGGAACATTTGCACGATGGCAACAGGAACATGAACCAACTTAGAGCTGACGTGCTCGGGTTTGTTTGAGTGATGGTTTTGTGATGATACAATTCGCAACTACACGCACGACTCACACTAGGTTATGTTAGGTGTGGTCGGGTGCTTTTGGTACGTAGGGTTTGAAGGCATGGGACCTCCGTGACGGTAGTGAAGGCAGCATGAAGAGAGGCGCAGGTGTAGATGGGGTGAAGAGCTGCTGGTCTTCTTATTAATCCGGCGAAAAAATTATTATTAGAACAAAATTCTTGAAGTTTACCTGCCTGGTAGACCAATGATGAAAAGGTTTGGAGAGAAACAAGGTGTGCATATTGAGAAAGATTGGATTAGTTTGACGTGTAGAGAGAGAGAGAGACGGAGAGAGAGTTAACTAAGTGTAACTACAGACTTATACATATTACAAAGGTATGTATTCAAGGAAGGTTCTGTTTAACCCATTTAGCTTTTTTTTAAAACTAAATACATTTCCAAGAACACGTAGGTAAGGGTTTGTACGTATGACAAAATGCCACGTTCGAAAGAAGTTGGTCTTCCATGACCTATGCTCACGTCTATACGGTAGCATTTTTTCTACTTTCGAAGAACAAAAACATTGAGTACAAATAAGTTATAAAATTGGGAAAGGAGTAGGAAGTTGAAAGGATCCGTGTATGAAGGTTGTCCCATTTGACAAACGAAACGCCAAGTGCGTAACGCATATATCCCCATTCACGGATAATTTCGAGGAAGGGAAAGGGTGACAATTGGGAACATTTGAACGAAGAAAACTGCTGAGGACTCGGCTATTTCCGAAATTCGACCTCTGAGTGGAAGGTGAAACAAGGTCTACAGCAGTTATCCTGGCACATTACAATACCATTTGGTAGTGTGGGACAAAAGGAATACACTGACATAAAAGAGTCTAATCCTCCACGTGTATTGGGTAGAAGATTAGAGGGTCGTTTTATTCTCCTACTTGTTTGCGAGAAATGACAGACCCTTGCTCAAATCTCACAAACCTGGGGGTTTTCTTGTTCGTCCCCCAGACAACGAATTAGGTGTTTTTTTGTGTCCATCAACTTAACTCCTACGACACGATGCCCCATAATCATGAGTGAAGCGTATGATTAGTCCTTTTGAGATAGTGGATAGTTCCTGGGTTCTTGTGACAGGAAGTCCACGGGCATGTTAATGAGTACTCTGCTGCAAAAGCAATAATTTTCTGATAACAGAAAATAAAAGGCGTGTGATCTACGCTTGGTAGGTCACACAAACATGGGGTAGATATTATTTCGTTCGCACGATTCATGGTGAGTATTGTAACGTCTTCACGTCTCATGTACAGGAATGAACGATTTACAACAAATTTTGCCCAGTATTGAAAGACAGTAGCCCAATTACGTTCGAAAATGTGGGTCCCCATTCAATACAGACGGCGGGTTAAGCGGTTCTCATACCAAAGGACACACGACCAACTTAGTAACATTTAGTTATGAGTATAAAGTAATTATAACGAGCTTCTCGTATCATGGCGGATGTTTTGAGGATCTCTCCTATGATGGTAGATATTGTCACGTTTTCACGTCTCACGTGACAGGAATGAACGATTTACAACAAATTTGCCCAGTATTGAAAGACAGTAGCCCAATTACGTTCGAAAATGTGGGTCCCCATTCAATACAGACGGCGGTTTTGCAATGATGTAATTAATACGGCACTGCTGTAGCTTAATAATTTCATATTAGCATACGTTACAAGACTTGCCAAAAGGCGATAAACACAAATTTTATTGAAGATCTGGCCAAGATTTTAAACTTCAAACAAGAATAATGGTACAATAAGGACAAAAGAAACTTGTCATGATAAAATATGTACCTCATAATGAAGTTGTATATGTACAAAGAACAATGTTAATGAAGGGACGAAACGTATTGTCACTTTTATAACAAATATTTTTCTCAGAATCCGACAAAATACGATTCTGGAAAAAAATAGAGCAATTGGGTTGAGCGCCATTCTAATTTTTGGAAAAAGAAGAAAAACCACAAGTAGCAACAAGGTTGCCCTTGAATTGTTTCGAATCCAGCGAATGTGACCTGATAGGTGTGTACATTTGGTGTATTCGAAACGATCCCCAATATACAACATTACTATGAATGTGTTAGGATGGGGTGAAGAGGAAAAAGAAAAAAGAAAAAACGGGAGGATTTCCTATTATACGGAAATCGTCGCGACATTCTTACAATATGGTGCTGTGACCATAGTAGTGAGCTGCGGCAATGGTCTGAAACCAATGGTTATTATACAGACTTGCACTTATGATTTTATATTTACAACATTAGGGTAGGGACGTACTGGTACGGCAAAAACCCGACACAAAACAATTAAAAAAAGGTGATATGACAAGATGAGGCGATGAGGTGAGAAAAAAAAAACGCGCGGATGCTGCAAGAATTGTGAAAAGGAAAGCGACGTCTTGGAGCAGGAGTTTTCCGGAACCGTTGATGGTAGGAGGAAAAGGAGGCCCTTTCCCGAAGTGATCAATTTCAGGAAGAGGATGCATACAAGTATGAAAACGGTGCCCCAAGAGGTGCTCTTGTGGTACAGCAGGCAAGGCACGCAGGATGTACAAGAACATATAAAATTATGCAAAAAGAAAAAGAATGTACAGGAGTTAGGCTACCGTTGACATTAATGTGCCTTCGGGTATAAGGATTACCTTACGAATGCCCATATGGGTGATTATTTACATTTAATATTTACAAGTAACTCACGTCACTTATGACAAGAGTTTTGCCAATTTGATAACGCCTGAGTACTTGATGTGATGGAATTTACTGATTCCGTCACAGTAAGGCATTTTGGAATTATTCCTAGGAGAAATCTTTCTATTTCTCAGGGCCTGTAGTAATTCTTCCTTTCTTGAAGTAAAGACGTGCGGGATTATACCCAGCGTAACTTGAGGAACTTCCATGGTGTATAAGATCGTATCAGAGTGACCTTATGTTGGAAAAAGTGAGAACTAGACTCGCAATTGGAAAGAAATTGGGCAGAGATTGACCACTGGGGACGTATTTTTACAAAAAGTTTTTGAAAAAAAACGCGTTTTTTTTATAAGTGTTTGGTTTATTTGAAAATTTGGGCAGGGGTTTGCCTCAAAAAACGTGATTTTGAGAAAAAATCCAGATGTTTTGGAAATTTGTTGAAAATTTTTCAAAGTCCAAAAACGAGAAAAATTTGTGCAGGGGTTTGCCTCAAAAAACGTGATTTTGTGAAAAAATCCAGATGTTTTGGAAATTTGTTGAAAATTTTTCAAAGTCCAAAAACGAGAAAAATTTGGGCAGCGGTTTCCCTTAAAAAACGTGATTTTTGTGAAAAAATCCAGATGTTTTGGAAATTTGTTGAAAATTTTCAAAGTCCGGATATGAAAATTTCACGGGCCGGGATTCACCTTAATGAAACACGTTTTTAGAATTTATTCCGATGTTTTTGAAAAATGTTTGCAAATTTGCAAAAGTCCGGAAATAAAAAACGGAAACGAGGTTCGCCTTAAACGAACATGTTTTTAGAATATTTCCATTTCCTTTCCAAAGGGGGGTTCTTCAGAAAAGGAAAGAAATATTTTTTCTTTTATACAAGTTTTCGTGGAAGTATTTGTATGAAAATTCAACAATGTCTTGGGGAATCGTTTCTTTATTTACGTGGCTAGACTGTAGCCTGATTTGAGCATCACCAATTATTGGTATTTATCCGCCGACTTCCTTTTGTCATAACAAGTTATATGCAGAAATGTGCATACGTAATGTAATGCCTGACTCGAGGAATCGACGTCAACGCGAACCGAACGTCTTTCAAATTATGTCGTCTGTTTCTTACGAAAGAAAAAAAAGCTAAATGATGAAACAGGCGGCAAAATTAGAAAAATGCTCAATTGTCAAAAGGTAGAAAGAATTTAATCCACTTGTTTTCCTTAAGCTGCAAAATATGCCGTTATATATACAGGCCAGTATTTTGCGAAATAGTCCCCTATTCGCAGAATATGTCGATATCAAATACAGACCAGCACACTGCGGAATAAGTTTATTAATAAAAACTGGTTAATTAACTTTCGGGAAACGAAGCGGGTAATTGGTTTATCATATACAGGATTTTAATTGTTGAATAACTTTGTTTTAAATATTTGTGTACATTTCCACTATTAATCTTGTATTTGAAACTTGCAAATTTAGTCGGTCGACACTTGTAAACACTATATTATTCACGACGGCAACTTTCTTGGTTGAGCACTTTACGTAGGAATACCGGTGATAATGTTTTGTCGAGTGACGACTCGAAAATGAAGGAATCGTGCCCGTGATAATTTAAATTGCAATTCGAAGTTACAATCGCGCCGGGGTTCTTGATGGAAATGCTAGACAAATTGGGGATAACGAGACAAAATATTATACATTATAAAGTTTAAACAATTGCTGATTGAAGAACGAGACTGTGGGATCGTGAAGAGGGAGGAAAAAAAATGCCACACGTCGGGGGACAGTGCTAGCATTAAAACGCAAAAAAAAGCACCACGTTGGGCCCAGTGCTAGCATTGGCGCTACTTGCGGCCAACGCTAAACCCAAAACCTGGAAAGGACATCCAATAAACAAGCCGGCGGCTAGCTCTGCACAGCCGGCGCGAGCAAGGTCCCTCTTAAACCCAGGGCGAGTGTCTGTGGTTCGCTTGTTAATTCCTACTCCCCTTCCTTTCCTCAAAATCTCCAGGTCTCCTTCCTCAATCAGAACACAGTTGTTATGCACGAAAAAGGGTTTTATTCAATTAAAGGTGAACAGGGTTCTACAAAAGGCCAGCATCGGCACTACACACACGAGTTTTTGGCTATCTCTAATTAATTCTATCATAACGGGGGGAGCTTCTCTCAACTCTCTCTACACGTGTTTAGTGAATTTAAATGTCAGTTCTTAGCACACAGAGGGGTAGCAAGGTTCATTGGTACTCACAAGCAGGAGATAGGCGGTCGGCAGACAGGATTCTGGGTAGGCGTAAGCCTCTTTAAGCACAATACACAATTAAAGTAAAACATCGTGAGCGTTTACGGAGAGCGCCTAGCGCGAATCACGGGGAACACAGTTATTCTGCCGAAGGCCGGCGAAGGAATGGGAGCGGGGAGCCGCTCGGCGCTTGGCACGGGCGCCGCGCGGTGCGGGGAGAGGGGGCGGAGGGCCTGTGCAAGGGGTCAATTCGCTATTAGCTCGCACGGGAAACAATTCCGTAACATAACATTTTATCTAGCATTCGCATGTAATAAATTTTGATTTTTTTGTTAAATTTTTAGTATAATAAAGTTATTCCATAGGTCGTTGGCAGATTTATTAAATTTTCAAAAAAGATTTTGTATTATACCACACCCATTTCAAATAATATAATCATGCAATAAAATAAATCAATACATTATCTAGCAAACGCATGTTTTAGAATTTTAATTTAAGTTTCAATAAAATCATTAAAAAATATGTACGTACATGTGTTTCTTGACGAAAATTGGTCCATTTGTGTATTTATTTGCGCACTTACAAACTAATATATTTCAGATTTTTTTAACATTCTTATTAAATTTAGACATTATTGAAAAATGATAAATACTTTATTCAAAAAATAACTACAAAAAGTACATTATTTTAATAGTTTTATCATCACGCCTTTCAGCATTTTTGGATGAAGGTATAAATTAAAGCTAATTTGAATTGAAATAAATTCGATATTGAGTTAAAATTTTAAAAAGCTGGTACGGAGAATAATTAATCTTTCTCATTGTAACCGCCCTGCACGATCGTAAGAACAACTTTCGACGAAATGTGGATTTTCGTCCGCTGACTGGTTAAACACTCTGAAGACTGGGGTTGGAAATTGATGAATAATAGTTTGGAGCCAATCCGTACTTTACTTCCACCTGCTTCAGAGAAACTGCTGAATACAATTTTTTTTAATTGCATAAAAGGCTGTACGAACAATTGTGGATGCAGAAAAGTTGGATTGCTTTGTTCACCCGTCTGCACCAACTGTCAAGGCCACTCTTGCACTAATGCTGAATCAAATGCAACAGATGAAGATTCTTTCGAAAACGTTGAGGATCTAACTGATATATCTCTCTTCTTAGAGCAGTCAACACAAATTGAGCAAAAAGAGGAAGAAGAGAGCGAGGAAGAAGAAACGAGTGATAATGCAGAATCTGATGATGAATAATGTAAATTTCTTGCTGCTACAATTGGCCGCACACGCCGGACCAATTTTACCTTTTTACCTGAAAAGTGCCTCTAAAAATTGGAATTTCGATAAAAGGTATTTATCTTTTTTACTTGTACTATCGTGTAGAATCTCCTCCCGAAGTTAATGCACTTTACCCCCGGACACCCTGTATCGTGGAGTATTTCTACTGGGGAAACCACATTTTAAAAAAGCGCCAAGTACACTACCTCACGAAGGTGGTGCGGAAATGTGTGCATACCTACGGTCTAAAATCGCGATAATTCGAGAACAATGCTTCGTAGAGAAAATAGAAAATATACCTTTCTTGTAGAGAATTTTACGATCTACAAACTTTTACTCAATATTTTTTTCGATAGCTCTTACCGTTTCATAGATATACGCAAAAAACAAAAATGGTGACCTTTGACCTCGAAAAAAAAACCTCGCCAGAGCGGGATCGATGGGGACTTTTGACATAGCATTCGTAATGACGTATTCAAGACTTGTACAAAAATTCAGCTTTATAAAAATTAATGCGAGGTGGAATGTCTATTTTGACTGGATTAAGTACGGTAATATTTATTAGTACAATTGTGTGAAAGAATACATAAAACTTTTGCATTGCGTAAATCTGTTTCTTTTTAAAATTGTTGATGCATTTGCCTACCCTTTGCAATTTGCAATTTGGGAGGCGGGAATGGGTACCGCCGCCCCGGGAACCTTTATTGGATAACCAACACCTCTGCCATAGGTCACCCCAAGTGGTTCGCTACGTTTGGTGATTTAGCAGGGGTGCCCGGGTTCATGGGCTGAGGTGTATCTAGATCTTGGAGCCGGTTGACCAGGACACACTGAACCCCAGATTCCTACCCACCCCTTAAACCCTTTTCCTTCCCAGAACTCTCCTCTCCTTCCTTTCCTTAAAAAAACCCTCCACACAGCTTCCTCAAAGATGTCATGGGCCCTGAGGGAAATTATTTTCCTCAGGGCCTCCTGTGTGGAGCTCATGTAAAAAAAAACCCTTATTACTTTTTAATCATTTTGTTTTACTTTGTTCGTCCAATGTGTGTAGGTAGGTACTATTTATATAATAGTTTATTTTTTCCTTTCGGGGAAAACAATTATTCCTAAAATTGAAAAATAATGTAAATTTATTTGGCGACAAACGCATTTAGATATCGCTTTAAGAAGAGTCATCATGTGCGCAAACAAGTTTTCAATTCAACTGAGATGTGATTCTTGTGGAATTTTCTATTTGCTAAGCAATAAAAATGTGCATGGTGAGGAAGACGTGATGGAGATATAATCCCCATTCATCAGTATATATTAATAGTTTATGGTGTTTACTTTGGTTTTGCCGTTAAACAGGAAATACACTTCATGACAAACACCACAATTTAAAAATAGGTTTGGTAATGTCTCGTCGTTTATAAGTATATTTATGTTTGTAAATTATTATCATCTACGATGATGTGAGCTATGTTTTATTGGTAACTCAATATTAGTAAATAAATTATAATATTATTGAAGAAGAAGATAATACCAATAATCTAAGCCATGGGTCGGCAACCTTTTGTGGTCCAAGGGTAAAATATTTGACGTGGGAACTTGCACGGGCCGCACTGACAAAAATTTAAAAAATCTCTAAAGTCCCCCCCACCGGCACGGATCTCATTTGACTAGGTAGTAGTTTTTATAAGGTCAAAATGCTCCAAGTCAACTTTAATGGGGGGGGGTGACACAACGTTATCCGCCCCGGGTGGCACACATGCTAGCTACGCCACTGCATATTATTACAGTATAACTAAAATATTCTAAAAATAAAACGGTTTCCTTATTTTTACGACATTTATGGTTGTTAAAATGGCTACATAAATAAAATGGCAATATAAATCATTTTTTAAGAAAGAGTAAAAGAAACTTTGAACGGAACTCAATGGGATTTTTGTTGTTGGATTTGACTTGCAAGTTCTTTAATATTTGCTTGCATTTTTGATGTGAAGACGCGTAGTATTGCGTCCAAATGTAAAAGTGATAATCGAGAACAGTGTTTGTTTTTCCGATAATTAAGAATTGTAAGTTTGCTCACAAATATACGTACTACCAAACATAGTAATTATTTGCTGAGCAAAGCTTTTTAATTCTTTGTACTTTTCGGAAGGCAAACTCCCGTAGAAATCTACCACGTTATTTTTTTCCTTAAATGCCATTTTAAGGATATTATCACTTTGCAAATCTATCATGTTGATTTGCAAATAGCTTGGTACATTATCGATATCCACTGCGAAGGGGTCTCCATCTTACATGAGATTTTTTTTAAATCAGCAAACCGGTTTTCAAACTCAGTTTGAAGTTGTAGTAATGCACTTTTCATGTTATTGTTTTCCCAAATAAAATTTATCCAGCTTCTTCTACTGCTTTCTTTCAATTTGGAAAATGATCGAGTTTCCTTTCGTCGATATGCTTGATAAACAATGATAGTTTAATTTCAAATAATTTAACATCTGAATACATATGGCATATCAATTTATTTTTTCCCCGTAAACGAGTATTGAGTAGATTCAGTTCGACAGTCAAATCAGTTAAAAATCCAAGGCAAGTTAAAAGTCACGTGCGTTGCGGCGAAAATCTTGCGGGCCGCACCAAGACCCCTCGCGGGCCGCAGGTTGCCGACCCATGATCTAAACGAATTTATGAAAAGAACAAGGCAAAGAAAAATAAAAAGTTAACGGTCGCAACTGGGACTCGAACCCAGTCTAGTCTTACCGGATTGGTAAGGCGTTCGTCCCGGTTTTTTCTGTCTTGTTCTTTTATATATTTTCGTTGAGATTTTTAGGATTATATTCTTCTTCAATTATATGTAACATTGATGGGAATAACCTTAAAAAAGTAATAAAAAGATTATTATTCATATAAAAAAATAAGTAAAGTCTTTATGTAAAATACTAAATGGTATACGGTAACAGTTTGTTTCGAGAAAAAGCAGACAAGCACTAAATATTTGCGATAATGTTTTTGGTCATTATTTATTAACAGTAATGCTAAAATAAGTTTATGAACGAAATCTTAATGCCACAAACTAGGAGGAATTATAAAAAGAATCATTAATTTATATGTTCCCGGAGTTGCCCGTACTTTATTTTGCTTTAAGGGGTGGGAAAGGGGGAGGGGGTGGGTTTTCGAAATCTATTGTGACAGCAACCTTTCTCTTAATTTGAAGGTAAATTTTTAAGGCAAAATTTCATCAATCTCGGAATAAATATATAGATTTGTCAATAAACAAAGGGACGTGAGCTCAAAAGGGGGGAGGTCCAGCAAAATCTCATATCTACTTGAAAAGAATTGCGAAGTGGCCCAAAATTATCTCACCAAGGGGGGGGGGGTCTAGATTGGAAGAAAAGCTGCTTACGTAATTAATGTATGCCCCCAAAGCCGCCCACAGACACTCTTCTTTGTATTTTAACCCCTGGGATACGACACGCTACAATAGCAGTGCAGTGAAATCATGACTACATCTACAAACGAACTGCAATGTGTGGGTGTAGAGCTAGGTTTTAGAAGTTTTTAATGCATTTTGTTCCTGTCCATGAAAATTCGAAAGCAAAAAAGTTGATATAGAAGAAACCTGTCAATTATTTCAAATATAATTTTCAATATTATGTTTGGTTTTCAGATATTTACAAAATACTACCTGTCTTCTAGAGGTTAAATAAAATAAGATTTATCATGATCTTTTTGGATCAGGGCAGGTTCGATGATGATGGACTTTGTATTGCAGCCAAAACGTTGGCCTTACTTGCGTCAGACATTTTGTAACAATGCATTGCTTTAGATTTAGGTCATTTTTCGCCATTCCGTCATAATGACGGGAAATAATCAGTTCGCAATATCTCAGTGTTGTTCCGGTAAGACAGAGGTCCTGGGCTCGATCCCCGGTTACAACCGCTGCCATTTTATTTTCTGCGTTTATTCAGTTTCAAGTTTCGTTTAGATTTGTTAATATTATCTTCTTCTTATATGATTTAATAATATTAGGTTGATAATGATTGATAACCTTCAACATTTATTCCAATAAATTGAATATCTATCTATTTTGGTAGTAAAATACTTCATAAAATATATTAATTTAGAGAAAATTAGTAAATCATAATTTTGTGACGGGTTTTGCAAGTACCTACGTGCTCCATATTAACAGCGCGATGAGGGTGTGTTACCCCCCCCCCCCCCCCCCCACCCCCGCGCCCCCTCCCCTCAAACCCCGCGGAGGTGGTGACTCTCAATAATATATAAGGGTGCAGAAATATCATTTCTTCAGTCACTTTCTCAGCTCTTCCAAGCGATATAGTAACACTTCTCCTCAACACAAAATTTTAGTTAGCATTATTTTCATAAAGGCATTTGCGTTTATAGAAGATATTTGTATCAAAGCGCATTATTTGAGGCAAGAATTTATTTTATACCATGGTTCATAATCGAATGTATTCCGGACTACTTAGTTATACAAAATTAAAGCGTTTGAATTTATTTATCTTTTCCCATAGAACATATTGAAGATGTTTGCCGTCTTTTGTCTCTTGAGTCTGAGCGCCCTGCTGGTGGGAGCCCCCGCAGTGAGCTCCGCCCCCGCCCCCGAGTGGCCTGAGAGGTACATCGACAGGGAGGTAAGCATACAGAAATATGTAGTATTAATATTATGAACTTTTTAACCACTGGAGCGATCACGCGAAATAAATAAATTTGCCTCGATTCCTCGAGACTTCCAAGAAGGTCATTTTTTAAATTTTTCGCCAACATTAAAAAAGCATACCTTCGAATTTTAACATGGTAACTTATTATAGTGCTATATAACCAATAAATTAACCTCTATTTTAACGTTTATCTAATATTTTTAAGATTTATATAAAAAATATTAAAAAATCGTAAAGTTTATAATCTCGCCAATCCTGCGTGTTTTTTTACTTGAAACTGCCGTGAGGGATACTTATTCAAGTCAACGTAGAATATTTCCGATTTCTGTATGTTGTCTGTGGTATATTTTATAATGAAAGATGCATATCTATGGAAAAAGGACTTAATTTTATCCATTAACAGCTGTTCAAAAATTCGGCGGGAAAAAAATATTTTTAACATTCTTCTAAAATAGTCCAATAAGTTCGGATTTGCCATGGTTATAATAGATAATGCATATTATTATAATAGCTTCGTGTTAAATAAACGGCTGGCCAAGGAAATGTTTAAAATAATTACAATAAACGTTTTACGAATGATAGGAAAATGTGGTCCATTTTTGGGCCGCTATCAATCGCAGAAAAATAAAAGTGATCCATTTTTTGACCAAAATCGCTCCAGTGGTTTAAAAAACAATAAAAATAACAATTTTACACTGCTTATTAAATCTCGTGTGAATAAGGAAATGCCTCGATCCGGAAATGCTTGAAAATAAAAGAAATGTTTTTTTCATAAGGCAAAGTAAAGGTACTGATTCGAGCAAGACAAATTGCCCATTATTGCATATTGCCGAATAATTGTCTGGACCGTCAATAGTCGTGAAGATTTAAGTATTGACCGTCATATTGTCGTGTTCCGTCAAGATTGCTGTAATGAATAAGACAAATTCACAACAAAAAAACAATCTCCGGCAATAACTTCACCAAAGTAGTAGGTACGAGTATGAACTTGAAAAAAAAATCACGAAATTATTTATTGACATTAATCGTGCTCGAGATTTGGTAGTTTTGGTAGCAGGCAAGTGGCGAACAGAGATACGCATAATATGTGATGTTGAGTATAGATTGTGTGCACGGACATATGATTGGATGTCTATGATTGTGTGAAAGAAACGAAGCAACCGCAAAAGGCGCGATCACCGCTTGCGGTTGCTTCGCTCCTTTTCCATAGCTCGTAGCTCGTCTCGCGTTAATACTTACCTGTTATATGCAGCACGACAGAATGAGAAGGACATAGATTTGACCTAGCAATAGTCAACAAAATTTAAATGGGAAATAAATGATAATCTTGCATAATCCTGACGGACAATACGGTAATCTCGAAGGAAATATCTTACCAGCACGAAGTTATAGTAAAAAGTTGCTCGTTTACCAGAGCCTCAATACTTTTGATAGACGATTACATGTTTTCAAATTTTGTATGTGCGTGCATGAAGCGTATGACTAACGAACACTTTCACAGACTTAAGTGGAACTAAGATGGATGAACTTTGAGCAATGGCGTTGAAGTCGATTCTCGCATGTGATAGCTATTAACCTTTCATTATGTATCTCTCTATGTTTCGGTCTATGGTCAAATGCGTTCTTGAGCGTTTATTCGGAGCAATTATATATTTTACCAATATAAATAAATTGTTTCTCTAGGTTGCAGTGGAACTATACGGGATGCTGCAGAACTACCTGATGAATGGGGGCCCCTCGCCCCTGGGAGTCCTGGGCAGGCCCGGGGTGAAGCGCAACTCTGAAATGATTAACTCCCTGCTGGCCTTGCACAGGAGCATGGCTGACGCCGGCCGACGGTGAGCAGCACCTGGTAACACCTGGCAACACCTGGCAATACTTGGCAACACATTGGTACCTCCCCGCTCTCCCGTGACAACCAGCAGTCTCAGAGGACATTGATAAGAGCTTTACCAACCTACCACACATACCTCCTTTCTCCTTAATCTCTTATAGATTGTCACCTTTATAATTCTGCCATTATTCATTTTCATACAAATCTTAATTTTTGCATTATTCTAAAACTTGATTGAGGTTGAATTATTGTATTTCATGACAGTGAGTTTTAATGTAGTGTAACCTCACTTGAGCATTACAGTACTTATTGATAAAAGCAATAAGGTCGGTCTATCAATAGTGTTATTGAAGACTCTAGCTAGAATAATTTGAAGTTTTACTCATTAAGTTAAAACTAAAAATAAAAAGTGTTATTTTGATATGCGTACATAATATTAGTTACCTACTCTTATTTATTTTAATGTATACCTAAACCTTTTTTTTGTAATTTACATCAATATTGTTCCTTCTTACAATGTATGTTTATTAATTACAAAATGTTCAGAATTATGTACTTATTAAAAACATTGTATGTTATGTATTTCATACGTTTATTATTTATTATTGTAAATTGGAATGGGGGACGTGTGGAAAGAAGGTCAATAAATTTTTCTTACTTAAAATACCTACGTGTTACTTTTTTATTTGTGGATTTATCTTTTACTAATTATATAAGTAGGCAGTAGCGGACTAACGATGGCCCTCCCAGGGCCTCTGGTCCTGGCCCTCCAAACGCCTTCATGTACCTTTGATCAAATCCAAAAAGGCTTTGAGGCACTAGGACACTATAAAAAAATCGTTTTCTGTAAGATGCATTTGTTAACAATGCGCTCACCAAATTTTTATATATTCGAAAAATTGAAGGAGATACAGCACTTTATGTGAAACTGTTCGAAACAGCTTGAATGTTGAATGCAAAACTTTGAAATGCTTTTTTCTCGAAACGTTTTTAACACTTTTTTCAACCTTTAAGACAGAACAGTTTAAGACTTGGTGCATGCAAATCGGATGTATACTTTTTCTAATATGTTGTGAACCATTTTGAAAAACTTTAACAAAAGTTTAGAAAAAAACGCGTTCAAAGTTTTGCTGAAGGATAATTCAACATACAAGCTGTTTAAAGCGGTTTCATATACATAAAATGATGTATCTCCGTGAATTTTACGAATTTCCTTAAAACATTTGGTGAGAGCATTATCAAGAAATGCATCTTTCAGAAAATGAAATTTAAAAAAAAAAAATACTTTTTAACAGTGTCCTGGTGCTTTAAAGCCTTGTTTAGGATTTGACCAAGGAAACATGGAGGCGTTTGGAGGCCTCCCAGGACCAGAGGCCCGTGTGAACGGAATAAAAAGCTTGTAAAATTACATCAACTTCTTAAACTAGGGAGGGGGCTCATTCAGCTTTGCCGCCCAGTCCGCCACTGTAAGTAGGTACATTTCTTATTCCATATACATTTCTTATAAAAATATGATTGTCGTGTCAAAAAAAGTTAAATTATTACGCAACCATGTATTTATACGAAATTTCAGGAGACCTAAAATAATAAAATAGGTACGAAAACAAATAAATATGTAACAGGAACAAGGAAATGTAAAAAAATATATGCTGGGTGTATCAGCAAGTACACGACATACTATCAACGATTCCTAAGCAAATTTAGAATAAAAAGGTAGATCTGATTTTGTGACTTTTTTTTCTTAAAAAAAGCAAAAAAATATTTTTTCCATCACTCGTCAGCGAGTCACGTGTTATGCGCTCCGTCTCGTTCCAGCAGCACCGGACAGGAGAGGCGGGGCGCATATCACATAATTTGTCTAAATCCAGGGGTTAAAACTATGTCGCTTCTTCATATAATCTTTTATGAAGTATATGTATATATATAATATTTGTTTACTTGAATTTAATATTATATTTTATATTTGTATAATATTTACTTGAATTTAATTATTCAGTAACGAGTTAACTAACGCTAATCTCTGACAATTTCGTTGAGTGAATCTTAACAAAAAGTTCTCAAAAATATTTTGACATACTGCATGCAGGTACCTACTTACGGCTGGCTAATCGCGAATAAATGAATTGTGTAAAGATGGATTTATACCAAGCGAGCATAGAGCTAGAGCTTGAACAAGAGCACTCTTTTTTGATTTTTAGTGTAAACGATAATTTGTTTTCACCATTTACACCAAAAGAATACCAACGAACAAGAACGAGAACAACAAGAACTATAATTCTGCATAGGGATGTTTAGATCAGGCGAGCGAATGGTCATTGTTCATTCTTCTACAATCAGTGGAAGCAGTAGTGTTCACTACACCATGTCCGACCATGAGAGTGATATTGTGGTTTCAAGGGCTGCAATGATCGTTATGAGTTATTTACCTATTTATTTATTTGTTCATGCCTTAATGGCTTTTACATGTAAGGTAAATTGTACAGGAGCATAATAAAAAGTATGAATATCATAACAAGTTTATAGTACATAAAATAATAAACAGAGCATGAAAGACACAAGTCTATGACTGAATTATTGAAAAAGAAAAGAAGGAAGAGACTTGTTTTTATAATTTATTTTATTTTCCATATTTTTTTCCATAAATTGGATTCCAAAGACATCTGAAATTTTAGCATGCTATCATTTGTAGACATTTTTCATTACTCTAATCCATAATTTGTACAAACAAGTTGACGCAAATTCCAAGAACACATTGTAAAGACCGCCTCGAGGAGCGATCGCTTCTGAACATAAAGGAATGCTCTATGTTCGAGCGCACTTCGAACGAATATTCTGAGAGCATTCTACTAAATTTCGGCAAACACCCAGAGCGCCGAAAGAATGCTTTATAACTGTTTACACCAAAATACTTTGCACGAATGAGTGAGCATTTGCAGGTTTGGTTTAAATCAAACGAGATGAAATGTGAAAACCAAACGGGTGGATTGAAATCCACCTTAATAAAATGTAACAAGGCATACGATACAAGGGCTGAGAAGGACCTGTTAACAGTGATGAAATCAGTGATGAAAAATGCGATGAAATCTGTGACGAAACCGGGGACGAATTAGTGATGAAACATACGATGAAAATAGTGATGAAACTAGCGATGAAATTACAGTGTAATAGCAGTGAAACATGCGTGTTTACATCATAAGTGTGATGACCGTGGCCGGTTATCATAATGTATTCTGGACTCCATGTGGTGGATCCAGATTCCTCTTGATATATCGTTCTCAGTACAGGGTGTGGTTACAAAAACACTCGTAGGTAGAATACTGTTGTATAATTCGAGATAATGTACAGTGTCGTAGGAAGTATAAAGGCAAAAAGGACAATGGACTTTTATATGTTCCTCATGCTGTCTCACTCATACACGCATGTCTCTTTCATACTGCAAGCCATACGTTCACCACATCCCTCCACACTTAAATCCGAAGACAGTGATGATGAAATAATATTTACAATACATACATTCTATTATTTACAATATTTTATCATGTTGTGTCGAGAGCTGAGTCCTGTCTTCATTGACTCGTCTGTGTGTCCGTGGTCGTAATCGGTCTTTCCAGTTTTCCGACGTGGAAGCCACCAGTTCACTGGAGCTGGAAGTAAAAGAAGAAATACCCATTAGATTGTCATCCGGCACAAGGCTGGAGACCTGGAGACATTATACGACGGTCTCTTTGTCTCAGACGCGACAGAATTATTAGGGTCATTATCCTACACATAGCTTTGACAACTGGTCAAAATGTCTTTTCCAGTACATAAGTTTACCATTCAAATTTATCTCAATTAAATAAAGTTTTTTTCCTAATTGTTTGTGTACTTTCCCTGGTACCCATTTATCCTAATTTTGATCCCTAAAATCCCTTACCATTATATTTTGATTAAATGAAAAACCCTTAGATTGTTTATTATTTCTCTTATAATAATATTTCAGATTTTCCTGACATTTAGACATTTTATTTTTACTTTCTTTATTAATTCTGTTAACCTTATCTCTCCCCCCTCTCGGTATAAAATTGTTTAAATTTGACCTTAATTTCCTTCCAAACATTACAACTGCAGGTTCTAAACCAGTTGTACAGTGTGGTTCATTTCTGTAATCAACTAGAAAACTTCCTAATTTTTCCTCATAACCTGATTGAAACTTATTTCCTATCATCATTTTTTTTTCATTTTTACAAGTTTTCACTGCGTTTTCGGCTAACCCGTTCGATTGTGGATGATTTATTGGCGTAGTCAAATGTTTGATGTTATACATCTCACAAAACTCTTAGAAGTCCGCTGACATAAAAGCGGCTCCATTATCTGACTAAACTAAATAAACTATTTAATATTTTAATAGTGTTATACGAATCTGGTGAATTTACCTCCACACAGTCCAACCATTTTGAGGTTGAGTCAATAATCACAAAAAAATACTTATTTGCAATAGGACCCGCATAATCCATATGCACCCTACTCCAAATTTCATCAGTTATACGCCATGGACTCAATTAGCTCTTTGGTTGAGATGGTTGAACCTCTGAATAAATTTCGCATCCTCTCGCTAACAGTTCAATTTTTTCATCTATCCCTGGCCACCAAAAATAGCCCCTGGCTAACCCTTTCATCTTACCTACGCACAGATGAGATTTATGCAATAAGTTTTTTAAAAAAATCCTTAAACTAACTGGAATTCCAGAAAAAAGCAATCATCAATTATAGATAAGTCATTCCGTTTAATCCAGTAAATCCATTTTGGATCATTCTTGTTAATTTTATTTGGCCACCCTGTTCTGAGATAATTTTATCTGTATTTGATTCCGATTTAATCTCCTCAATATCTATTGGTATATCTCTGTTATTTTTGAATAAACATAGAAATTCAACAGGTATATTTCTCGGATCGCAGACTTATTTCCGCGTTCTCTTTTAATTTTAAGTTCACTTTACTTGTATTAAAACTACCCACTTTCTCCGAAAAAACGTCCGGAAATTTTCGAATTAATTTATTCACTTCACTTCTACCATTCTCAAATACATTGTGAGAAAAAATTTTACTACCCTCCAGGGATGAAATTGAATGTAACCCCGTGAGTCTAATATTATTTTTTTTATAAAGTCACGACCTACAACCGTAGTTGTTCCATTTTTAACTACACAAAATTCTAACATTTCTCTATAACCGTTATAATCAACTAATAATGAAATACAGCCAAATAAATTCAACTTACAGTTAGCGTAACCAGGTAAGGTTAAATCCTTTGGTTTTAAATCCAACTGTTTGTAGTATTTTACATCATCTATGTCTGTTAATATCGAACCTGCCCCCCGTGTCTAACAATAAATTTAATACAACATTGTTCACTAGTATTTTGCACATAATTGGGTCATAGTTCACTGCATGTATCCGGGCGTTTACCAAAAAAATTGACCACTCGAAAATGACGTGTCCTACGACTTTCAACAAGATATTCTATAGGTTAATAATTTTAGAACATGTTTCTTAAAATAAGTCCTATAAAATAATTTATAAAACTAATTATTTACATAGCAAAAACCATAAAATACATATAATTAACATAAATATTCGTCAAATAAGTTAGAAGAGAGGCGATTTTTTGAGTGTCCTACCCTACTTTTGCAAAATTCCGAACGCATAATATTAATGTTTACCCAGTCCCTGTTTTACATTTTGTGTTAATTTAAATGGTCATATGTTCCAAATCCATTAACATATATTACTTTTAGCAGAGTATAGTTCAAAATAATAAAAAAAATCTGTTTTATTCTGTGCCTAAAAATGATGTAGGTGGAAAATTCCGCAACGCTACAACAATAAATCGATTTTGAACGAAAAATTACCTTTAAAATCATAGTGCGAATCGGTTTATTTTGATAAATGGCAACATTTGCACTATAAACAATCGCCATCTTAGTTTTGAGCCGCAATGTATGTCTCCTGTGACACGCTGAGTGGTTGGGCGTCACGTTGTGCTGTTTTTATTTTCCACTACGAACTTGGTTTTTGCTGGTAAGTAATGAAGATTTTACTTACAGCATTTGAAGGTTAATTACTTAAGGAAACGTACCCATACTACGTGACACGTTTAGGGGGGGGGTCTTCAAAATGTCACGCTCCATACAAATGAGCGGCGGGTTGCTTAGGATTTTGGTCACCGGGGGGGGGGGGTTAAAAATTGCAAAAAGTTGGTCACGTAGTATGGGTACGTTCCCTAAGTCATGTAGAATATGATTAAATATGCCAATTAGTGAAATCGGTCTTAAAAATAAGTGCTTTTTGAGTTTGTTTCTATTCCGACATCATACGTCATATCCAAAACGCGACGTGATGTACTAGTGGAACGCAAAATGTGACGTAATGGCATAATTATTAAGCATGGTTTACATTGCGCCAAACGATTTATTTAATTCTATACATAGTAACTAATGCTGGTTTTTGTGTTTTGTCATATTATTTTATTTTTTATTTTTAAGTCTATTGAAAGTAGGAATTAAGTTTTTATTTAAAGTTTATTTGTGAAAATAATCCCTGGCGAGAGGTGTCTCGGTAAAGTCTCTTTCGTTGTTCAGTTATTAGTTACGTCAGTATGGCGTTAAAAAAATTGGAAAAAAAACTACGAAATCAATTTGAAATAAAGGTTTCGAATTCATAAGCTTATAACTAACTTGAACCATCAGAGACTTCGTTGGCTAAAAGTGATGTTATGAAAAATGAAAAATATTTATAGTCCAGTCAAGGAAGGAGGTGTAGAGTCCGTGAGCATGGACCTAAGCGATTCTTTCAGGACTTGTTTAGGGTGCTTAGGGTGTGAACATACTAAAAGTCTTGACGTCTACGTGGTGAGCTAGGGGGGAGGGGGGGGGGAAGGTCCCAATTTTCAGGTTTCCGCTTGTATCTCAAAAACGGTGCGTCGCATGGGAAAATTTTTTGAGAATAAGTAAAATTATCTACAACTTTGATTCTTTATGTGATTTTCTAAATCCCAGCTGTTTTTGAGTTACACGCTCCACAAATGTAGATATTTTCGAAAAAAATCATTTTACTTCACATTTTTCATCAAACATTCCTTCATATCGTCTAAAATATTCATCACACATAGAAATTCGTTTGAAAGAAGTTGTAAAGAATTTAATTCCCTTTTAGAATATATATACATATGCACATAAATCTCCAACCAGTAAATATTTATAGCTATTTAAAGTTTTTTCGTAAAATGTCGTCATTTTCAGAAAAAGCTGTTTTAATCCTATTACCTACTAACCCACAGCTTTTGTTCGTTCACTTAATAAATATGTGTGACCACACTTTAAAGCCAGTTATTAAATAAAGTAGACAAAAATCATATTACTTAAAAAAAATTCAAATTGTGTTTTATAATGATAATGATAATTATGTCATGATCTAATATATAAAATTCTCGTGTCACGGTGTTTGTTACCATACTCCTCCGAAACGGCTGGACCAATTTTGATGAAATTTTGTTTTTTGAAAAAAAATTTGATGAAAGTTCGCCGGATCAGCTAGTTTAAATTATAAATTTATAATGCAAATTGTTCTTGAAATTGTGCAGGATGTAAACCTGTCTTATAGTTCCTAAACCATGACGTCTTTTCCATTAACGTCACTTGTCCTATTGTCATGTGATAAAAGATTTAACTTTTTTATATTAATTTGTTTAGAATAATGCTCAAAGATTAGATTTATAAAAAACATGATAATTTTATTATCTGAATACATTTAAAATTATATTACTTTAAAACAAAAATGCCAAAGTAAAGACTAAATTGTGCCATTGAATTTACCATATAGTAGCGTTGTGGAATAGTTTTATTAAGAAAAGATATTATTTCATTTAATTACCTATCTTAAGTTATGTGTTTTTTGAAGACTGTTTAATTTGAATGATAGTTTAATAAATAATTAATTAAAATTGCCACAGAATTTGACTTAAATCTTACCTAAAGTTTGTGACGTAATGGAACTTCGCATCACCTGTACTTCATTGTACTATATCACCTGTACTACATCACATTGATTTCTACTAAATAGTAGAATTTTCTTATTTATATTTACTATTTTTACGAAGTTAGATATATTATTAACTCAATAAAAAATCGTTTGTTACTAAAAAAAATTTTTTTTTCGGTGGAATTCCAGACATTTTTTTTGGTAAACGCCCATCCACAACTTTCTTTTACTTTCCTGTGTGTTCACAAACACAGAAGAAATAACTTTATTTCTAAATCCGCGACATATTTTACTTATGTAACCTTTGCCTTTGCATTTAAAACAAATCACTTCTTTGAATCTACAGTTTATCGATTCATGATAACCTCCCCAATGTTTACATCTCGTTTGGTTCATAGACTTCGGCATAAATATACCAAACCACCCACGACTTCGGTTTGAACAATGAAACATTCTCATTCATAGGTCTTCCCGCCGGATTTTTTTCCGGTAACAAAACGTTCCATTTATTTTTAGAAACCAAATCTACACTTTCCGTTTTAATTGTTTTATGAATCCATCGCAATAGCACATTCAAAACTTTTTTCAATGATAAACTTTCAGCTTCCACGAATAATTTTTCCTTATTATGACCAACTCGAAGACCGGTGATAAAAACATCTTTTAAATTGTATTCAATTCTGTCTTCGAATTTGCAAAATCTAACAAGATTTCGTAAACGCTCTATGAAGTCGTTAACGGACTCTTTTTGTTTCGTAGCAAAAAAAAATTCCTGTTCCTTGAACACATTCCTTTTAATCCCTATATGATTCTCTAACAATAACAATAAATTTTCGACCGACCGTAAATTCTGTAATTTTTTTTGGAAAACATAAATCAATTAACAAATTTATTGTCTCTGTGTGTAAATGGGATATTAAGACCGCTCTCTTTTTTTCTACCGAATTAATGTTGTCATCATTGACAAGGATGGACTGTTCGTTCTGTAACACGAATGTCTCCAGTTTGTCCCTCAAATGACAAAACCTGGGCAGTTCCCCTCCTTCCATCTTCACACAGATGCAATCAATAAAAAGCAGAAAATTAACAAACAGCACTCAACTCAGGACTCTGTTGACCTTATGCTGCCCCAATCTCGCCCTTCCACGGACCGTCTCCTGGCTCCTGAACCCTGGTCGTCCTTCTAATGCCCCGGCACGCCTTCCGTTAGGTCTGCATCTGGTCTCTGATCTTCCCCTTTAAAACCCGGACTTCTCCATCCACGCCTTACGTGTATGCTGCCTCCAGGTTCTCGGCAGCTGAATAACCTTTATCCAGCGCCTTGGTGTTCCTTCTTAGGATGCCGATTGTGCTGCTCTTGCTTCCTGCTCCACGACGCTGTGGAGTTGTCATCTGGCCTTATTCTGCCCGATCACCTGTTGACCACTGTAGCCTCAATCTCGGGATGTTGCTGCGTAAATTATTCCTTTCTAGGCTGCGCCAATGGCCGGTTATCATCATGTACTCTGGACTCCTTGTGGTGGATCCAGATTCCTCTTGATATATCGTTCTCAGTACAGGGTGTGGTTACAATAATACTCGTATTATTGTAACCACATTGTATCGTATTGTTGTATAATTCGAGATAATGTAAAGTGGTGCTTCGTAGGAAGTCTAAAGGCAAAGAGGACAATGGACGGCAATCCAGTGGCATAGCGCGAGTTTTGGCCGCCCGGGGCGGGGGAAAATTTTGCCGCCCCCCCCCCCCCCCCCCCCCACTACTTTTCCGCAGATTTTCAAGCGCTGACCGGGGGGGTAGATATCCATTTTTTTATGGCGATTTTTAAAATCCCATATGCCGAGTACTCTTCCAATAAAATCATGCTTATAAATTCTACTACAAATTTAAATATAACTGCTCTCAGAAATCGAGAATGGTATGCTTGTGATAGAATTTCTCATCGTCATCACACATACATATGCGGTGAATTAAAACTACACAAAATAAAAATGGTTTTTCTTTGATTCTGCCGGCACTTACATTCTGAACACAAAACTGGTTTTAATTAAATCTGTATGTGGTGAATTAAAACTACACTCATAACACCGGGCGGAGGAAAATTTCGCCTCCCCCTTATTTGGGTACTTCAAGCGGCGGGGGGAGGGGGGGGTTATATATGGAAATCCTATGTTTTTATTACGACCTATTTATATACGAGCCAGATTTAAAAAAAATCACATTTGACAAGTTTAGTATTCTTTCAACGAAAATCATGTTATAAATTCTTGATTGATTTATTCCCCTGACCTAGCACCTTTAGATTATTATCTCTTTACCTCCCTGAAGCTGCACATGGGTGGAAAAAGGTTTTCAACCGACGAGGAGGTAAAGGAGGAGGTGGAGAAGTGGAGAAGGGGTTGATGGGAAACTACTTCGAGGAAGGCATCAAAAAGTTGATACCCCGCTTCACCACCTGCATCGAGAGGAATGGCGACTATGTCGAAAAATAGCCATGTATTTTTTTGTTTCAATAAAAAAAATTGTAACCTTACTTTCTGGATATGCTTCGTTAGATAAACAATTTACATTCTGAACACAAAATTGGTTTAAATTAAGTCGGTATGTACGGCGAATTAAAAGTACACTCAGAACATGAAAATGGTTTTTTCTTTGATTCTGGCAGCCCACTCAGAGTCTGCAACTAAAATTTTATATCTGAACTTCGAATAAGATAATGTTTTCCTTTGAATTGTGTCAGTAGATGAATCCTCAAATGGAATTTTACATTTTGAAAACTTCGAATAATAAGAAAAAAATATCTATAAACTTTTGCCTGTCAATGTTTGCGCACAAAATTTCCGGTTCTTCCCATGCATTTTAAATGTTCCTTATATTGTTTTTTTTATCCTTTTTCATAAAACAAAATTGTTCTAAAATCTAGATAAAGTAATTTTTCCCACGTGCTTATTAGAACATTATTGTTTCTAAATATTAAAATTTTGATATTGGATATTCGAATTAAAATACCTAAAATAGAATAAACTTAAAATTATAAATACAGATTCCTTTTCTTAAAAAAAATTGTATTTAAACTGTATCTTAACTTTTTATCGCAATCACAAATTTATTTTTAAATTAAATGTATGGGCATAATTTCACAGTTTTATTTTAAAAATAAATGTGTGTGACAATTGGCGTGTCCTGTGATTGGGTTAAATTAAATCTATATTTGGCGAATTAAAACTGCACTCAGAATATGAAAATGTTTCTCTTTGTTTCTGAGAGCACATAAATAGTCTGCAACTAGAATTTTTTGACTGCACTTCGAATAAAATATTGGTCTCTTTCGAAATGTATCAGCAGATGAATGGACAACTGAAATTTATTCGTTAATACATTCTGAACACAATTCTGGTTTGTGATCAGAATATATCTAAGCAAAATTGCGAAATTTGCAAAATTGCGAAAGCTGCAAAATTGCGAAATTTGCACCTTAAAAAAATTTAATTTTAGATTTTAATAAAGAGTTGGATTCGTAAACGAAAGTATCATAGAACATTTTCAAATAATGATTTGAAATGGTTTAAATTTTTCCAAGATAATATCTTTTGTGAAAATTTGCCGCCCCCCTTAAAAGTTGATGTAATTTTACAAGATTTTTATTCAGTTCACACGGGTCTCTGGTCCTAAAGGCCCTTTAAGCGTCTCCGTGTTCCCTTGATCAAATCTTAAACAAGGCACCAGAGCACTGTAAAAATATGTCATACTTTTAAATTTCATTTTCTAAAATATGCATTTGTTAATAATGCTAAAAGTTTTAAGGAAATTTGTAAAATTGACGAAGATACATAATTTTTTTATATGACACCGTTTTAAACAGTTTGTATGTTGAATTATCATTCAGCAAAACTTTGAAGACGTTTTTCAACCTGGTTGACAATATATTTAAAAAAAAAACTATACATCCGATTTGCATGCACCAAGTCTTAAACTGTTAGAAAATCTTGTTACTTTGGCACTACATAGGGATTTTTTTATAAAGGGACCCCGTATATTTTTTTGAACGCTGAAAATTTTCCATAATATATCGAAAATAAAATTCGCTGGTCCGACATTTTCTCTTTTTTTTTAGATAACAAAATTCCCCTACGTGGAGCCATAGACACTGAATTTTCGAAAAATTTAAGACTTGGTACATGCAATTGTAAATACAAACGCAATAAAAATAAGTACAGTTTTTTTTAAATATGTTGTTAACCAGGTTGAAAAACGAGTAAAAAAATTCAAAGTTTTGCTGAAGGATAATTCAACATACACACTGTTTCAAACGGTTTCACATAAAATGCTGTAAAAAAATTGGTGAGAGCGTTGTTAACTTCAGAAAATGAAAAAAAAAACCTTTTTTTACAGTATCCTGGTGCATTAAAGCCTTGTTAAGGATTTGATCAAAGAAATGTGGAGGCGTTTGGAGGCCCGCCAGGACCAAAGGCCACCGCTTCAGCCCCCCTGTTAGTCAACTGAATCTTTTTAATTACTTTCCTATTTTATTACTATCTAAATTATTTGTAATGATAGTAAAAACATGCATCAAGTCTTAAACTGTTCGAAAATCCTGTTACTATAGTCAGGGCCGTATTATCTATAAGACAACTGTAGGCAACTGCCTAAGGGCCCCACATTGGGTAGGGGCCCCTAAGGTAAAGGTGCCCCGAGACAGGCATTGCCTAGAGGCCCTCAGATGTTTAATCCGGCCCTGGCAGGGCCGTATTGTCCATAAGTCAACCACGTATCAGCTAGGGGCCCCTATGGTAAAGGGCACCGACACGTGCATTTCCTAGAGGCCCCGGAATTTTTAAGCTGGCCCTGGCAGGGCCCTAGTGTCCATAAGGCAGTTTGGGTCACTGCCTAGGGGCCCCGCATCGGGTAGGGGTCCCTAGGGTAAAGGAGCCCCGAGACGTGCATTGCCCAGGGGCCCGACGTGTTTAAGCCGGCTATAATAATAATAATAATAATAAATTTGGATAACTTATACAGCGCTGTTTTTGCGAAAAATCGCCTCAAGAGCGCTGTACAAATTAGCATGGATTTTACATTAGAATTTACTTAACTTAGGAGGCTAGATAACAACTCGTCTTGCAGCTATCTAGCGCATGGATTATTGGAATTCTAGCCCCCCGATAAATTAAGTAAAATATCTTTTTATATGTACGTATTTCAATTTACTTAACTATGTAGGGGGCTAGATAACAACTCGTCTTGCAGCTATCAAGCGCATGGATTATTGGAATTCTAGCCCCCCGATAAATTAAGTAAAATATATTTTTATATGTACGTATTTCAATTTACTTAACTATGTAGGGGGCTAGATAACCACTCGTCTTGCAGCTATCAAGCGCATGGATTATTGGAATTCTAGCCCCCCGATAAATTAAGTAAAATATCTTTTTATATGTACGTATTTCAATTTACCTAACTATGTAGGGGGCTAGATAACAACTCGTCTTGCAGCTATCAAGCGCATGGATTATTGGAATTCTAGCCCCCCGATAAATTAAGTAAAATATCTTTTTATATGTACGTATTTCAATTTACTTAACTATGTAGGGGGCTAGATAACCACTAGTCTTGCAGCTATCAAGCGCATGGATTATTGGAATTCTAGCCCCCCGATAAATTAAGTAAAATATCTTTTTATATGTATGTATTTCAATTTACTTAACTATGTAGGGGGCTAGATAACCACTCGTCTTGCAGCTATCAAGCGCATGGATTATTGGAATTCTAGCCCCCCGATAAATTAAGTAAAATATCTTTTTATATGTACGTATTTCAATTTACTTAACTATGTAGGGGGCTAGATAACCACTCGTCTTGCAGCTATCAAGCGCATGGATTGTTGGAATTCTAGCCCCCAAATAAGTTAAATAAAATATCTTTTTATATGTACGTATTTCAATTTACTTAACTATGTAGGGGGCTAGATAACCACTCGTCTTGCAGCTATCAAGTGCATGGATTGTTGGAATTCTAGCCCCCAAATAAGTTAAATAAAATATCTTTTTATATGTACGTATTTCAATTTACTTAACTATGTAGGGGGCTAGATAACCACTCGTCTTGCAGCTATCAAGCGCATGGATTGTTGGAATTCTAGCCCCCAAATAAGTTAAATAAAATATCTTTTTATATGTACGTATTTTAATTTATAGCTATAGCAGGGCCCTATTGTCCATAAGGCAGTGTAGGCCACTGCCTTCGAAAATCTAGTCGCTATAGCCAGGGCCGCATTATCCATAAGAAGTGTAGGCAACTACCTAGGGGCCCCGCAGGGACCCTGAGGGTAAAAAGGGGCCCGAGACGTGTATTGCCTAGGGGCCCCGACATTTCAAGCCGGCCCTGGCAGGGTCGTATTGTCCATAAGGCAGTGTAGGCCACTGCCTAGGGGCCACGTGTCAGCTAGCGGCCCCTTTGATAAAGGGGCCCTGATACTCGCATTGCCTAGAGGCCCCAACATGTTTAAGCCGGACCTGGCAGGGCCGTATTGTCCATAAGACAGTGTCGGCCACTGCCTTCGAAAATCCAGTCACTATAGCCAGGGCCGTATTATCCATAAGGCCGTATTATCCTTAAGGATTAGGGGCCCCGAGGGTAAAGGGGCCCCGAGACGTGCTTTGCCTAGGGGCTCCGACATGTTTAAGCCAGCCCTGGCAGGGCCATATTGTCCACAAGACAGTATAGGCCACTGCCTAAGGGCCACGTCAGCTAGGGGCCCCGAGACGTGCATTTCCTAGGGGCCCCGACATATTTAATCCGGCCCTGACTATGACATCATGTAGGGATTGTTTAGTTTTATAAGGGCCCCCTTCTATTTTTATTTTTATGAACGATGAAAATTTACCTCAAGAAATCAAAAATTAAATTCACTGGTCCGCCATTTTTTTTTTTTTTAGATATCGAAATTCACCTACATGGAGGCACTGGATTTTCGAACAGGTTAAGAATTGGTGCATGCAAATCGGATGTATAGTTTGTTTATTATGTTGTCAACCAGGTTGAAAAACGTGTTAAAAAAGTTTCGAGAAAAACGCATTCAAACGCTTTCACATAAAATATTCTATCTCCGCCAATTTTTCGAATTTCTTTTAAAAAATGGTGAGAGCATTCTTAACGATTTGATCAAGGGAACATATGGAGGCGTTTGGGCCCCCCCGGGACCAGGGGCCCGGGGCGGACCGCCCCCCCCCCCCCCCCTCCCTTAGTCCGCCACTGACTTTTGTTACTTTGCCATCTAGTGGGAACCTACCTAATACTATGAATTAGGATTCTAGGCAAGGTTCGTAGAAAATGTGTTATCTACGAACCTTGGATTCTGTATAAAATGGGTTAGGCACTTCGAATGTTTTAAAGAGTTTTGCGATGTTTATTTATTAGTTTTATTATATAGAATGAAAGAAGTACTTTGTTTAAAAACCACTTTATTTTTATTTATATTTGTCGACCGGTTTCGCTTGAACTCAACCTTCTTCAGGACAATAAACATATAAACTAAATTACAGTACAGAGTTTAGATTCTAAGGTTAACATAAAAGAAAGAGAGAGAGCATATAAGAGAGGGAGAGAACATCAGATACTCGTTGGTGGAAGGGTAGGAGGTGGAGTCACGGGTGGGTGGGGGTGGGGGTTGCATAGGGAGAAAGGGAATAACTTTAAAATCGGGCTGTTGATTAATTCTAACTGTTTGTTTAAAATTTGGCAATTAAGTATCTTTGATTTGGATATTTCTAATGCTTCTAAATTATTAAGGCGTATTCCTATTTTATTTATATGTATTATTTTTAGTCCTGTATTTATGTTAAATGTATGGTCTGTATCAATTAAATAGTCAGCAAATTCTGAGAAACCTGTGCTTGTTAGGCACCTGACGTGTTCTTTAACTCTAATATTTACATTACGCGCTGTTTTACCTATGTATGTGGCTGGACAATTTTTACAATCAAGTTTATAATTGCCAGAGTGGCTTAATTTATCCTCCGTATCTTTAGAATTAGTTGGGAATTTAGCTAAATTATTGTTAGTATAGAAGGCCGGCCTTATTTTTGATGGAAGTGTCGACGTGCAAAGGGAAGAGAATATACTAATGTACAAAATTCTACGCCATTGAGTAGTTATATTATTATTAATAAATGGTAGGGCATTATACAGAAATTTATTTGATGCGATTCGTCGAAGTTTTTTGAGAGGATTTTATCTATTAGATCGGAGCCATATCCGTTGTTAATAGCTATCTGTTTAATTGTAATTAGTTCATTAGAAAAATTATTATCGGATAAGGGGATAGTGACTAGCCGGTGTATCATACTATGGAAAGATGAGTGCTTATGCGAGATAGGGTTTTGGATAATATAGGTTTTCTATAAATGTTGAAGCTAATTTTGTTGTTAATGATGGATAAAGAGAGATCTAGAAAATTTAAAGTGGAATTTATGCCTATCTCTAGTGTGAACTGGATTTTTGTATGAAAGGAATTAAGGAGGGATAGGAAATTGTTTAGTTGACGGTCTGTGCCTGTCCAAATACACAAAATATCATCGACATAGCGTTTCCATAAAATAACGTTTTTAACAAAGGGGATTTACATTTACATTTTTTCACATTTTTTTTTTATTTGGCATCAAAAAATACGTATAACTCCAAATTCGCACACTCCTAGCCCCACCCTCCAAATTTTTAATCGCGATATAAGTATTTTTGTATGAACAAATTTAACCGTCGTTCGTATTTCAAACATAACGAAATTATTTATTAATTTCCTATTATGATCAATCAATAAGGCAAAACTATGTCTGTTTGCGGTTTAGATTTGGGCACACCATGTTTTTCATACCATGTTCTCGCGTGGGGAAACCATTGAGCTTATTTGTGTTGGCTAAAGACGGACTAACAAAAATATCGTACACTCAACTGCTCTTCGAAATTAATATATATTTTTTTTTTATTTCATTTTCCGACTTACAGATAAAAAAACATATGAGTTTATTCACTTTAAATTTAACTTTTAACAGATCAAACAATTAACAAATCCGTTACTTTAATAAAAATACATTTGAATTTTGTTGGTGTTTTTTGTTTTTATCGGCGGTCATCGTCTACAGCGCTCCATTCCTCTTTCTGCCATAGATCCCATCCCCACACACTTACAAGACATTCGTTATTTTTTATTTAACAACCAAAATATTCACTAGAAATAATTTATATGGCAGAACAACGCTTTCCGGTCAGCTAATAATTTTATAGTTTTTACATGCTTTTCGACTACCACCTAGGCACATGCATGTATTATCATGGTATATGTATTAGCATAATCTTTAAATCGTTATAAAGTTTTTTATATGAAAATGTAAAAAATGAGATGTAAATTGTTTGCTGTCCTGTATCGGGATGAGATTCTTTTAGAATTTTGTATTTGCTGATCAATAAACATGTGAATTGTGGATGGCGTGATAAGCAAGAGTAACGAGAGATTTCCATCACACATTAATAGATAGTTTATACAATATAGTGTTTACTTTGGCGGCTGCCATTAAGCAGTAAATATTACACACTTCGTGATCTAATATGCCAAAAGCACTCAATACTCGACAAGTACCTAATGTAATATACCGAATTCCAGACAGAGCAGTGAAATTGATTCAAGGAAGAATTTACTAATGCACATACGAGTGTTTGAAAATGTTTCGTCAATTTCACCAGAAGTGAGGAAAAATACAGGAGGTCCTGTGGAAAGCTAATGTCAATGTCATATTGGGGGATGCTGTGTGGAGGGTCTTTTTTAGGGAAAGAAATGAGAGGAAATTCTGGGAAGGAAAAAGGTATGAGGGGTGGGTGTCTGGAATCTGGGGTCCAGGAGTGATGAATCCATACCTCCCACTGTAGTGCAAGGAGTGCAAGGCGATGGTTGAGAGCCCGGCTGGAGAGGCATAGGTTAGGTCTCCCTCAACCAGACACTCCCGATCCGGCCCGCCACGTAGTAGGTACGCTAGCAAACGCAATCACCGCCTAGACAAACCTCACTCCATGAACCCTGGCACTCTTGCTAAGTCACCAAACGTAGCGAACTACTTGGGGTTCTGCTGTAATGACCTACGGTAGAGTTGTTGGTTATCCAATAAATGATTTCCAAACGTAATTGATGACCAAATACTTAGAGGCAAATAGCTTTTATGAAGAGTAGAACATTATTTTGGAAAATAATTAGTTAACGTGTTGCTCACAAACACAAAGGAAAAATGAGGTTAGGTTCATGTATTTATTATCATTAAAACTTTATACACGGTGACCAGAAACTCGTAGTACAAGCGAGAAACTGGCGAATCTACATCAAATAGAGAACTAAAAAGTTTTTTTCGATCTTTGCATTTCGATTTTTGAAGTGAAACTTCTTTAGCCCCGTTGTGATTTGGATTTCGGGCGAAACGGAAATAACGCATTACACCACTTGCGAAGCATCAAACTGCACTCATTGGCCGCTTTGATTATGATGTCACTTTTCAAGGCTGGTTGACATATGAAACGGAAATGACGCTAGGTTTGCGCTCATTGGCCGCTTTGATTATGACCTCACTTTTCAGGGCTCCTGTAATTTTTTCTGAGGTCCAATGGTTAAGAACTTTTGGGTCTACGCTTCGACACGTTTTAAAAGACATTAAACTGCTGATATTAACCCCATAGGAACTATTTTTTTTGGACTAAAGAATTCCAACTTCAGTATCGATTTACTCGTAAACAATAGCTCGAATCAAAAGTAGTTAACAAAATCGTCCCCTAGTGTAATGTATGGTGACCGGCCAACTCAGAACCACCTCAGAAAGGTCATTAAGAGTGATGATAAAAAAATTGGTTATGATTAAAATAATTTTTTCATAGCTTTTAATGACCTTTCTGAGTTGGTTTTATTCTGACTTGGCATGGAACCTTATTGTACATTCACCAGCTTCCTGCTTGTTTCCAGACACCGTGTGTACAATAAATATTTTTTTTCCAGTTTTGATCAGGTAAATTCTGATCAAAATAAAAACATAGGTTTCGATATAAAGTTCGAGATTAAGTTGGTGTTTATGGTAATTTGGTAAAGCTCTTATCATTGTCATTTGAGCTGTTGGTTGTCATGAGGGAGGGGTGGTCTGTAGTGGTCTTCTATATGTGCAGGTGTTGCCAGACATTTCCAGGTGATTCCAGGTGTTGCCAGGTGTTGCCAGGTTTTGCCGGGTGCTGTCAGGGATACAGGAGGTACTTGTGATACGTGGAATAAAGCTCGTTTCGTTGTCCTTGAGGGCTGCTGGTTGTCACTTGCGAGGGGTGATCTGTGTCTTCTTTTGTCAGGTATTGCTTACCGCCGGCCGGCATCAGCCATACTCCTGTGCAGGGCCAGCAAGGAGTTAATCATTTCAGAGTTGCGCTTCATCCCGGGCCTGCCCAGGACTCCCAGAGGCGAGGGGCCCCCGTTCATCAGATAATTCTGCAGCATTCCGTATAGTTCCACTGCCGCCTTGGAAGATATAATAATTAAAATAGATGATAATAAAATAATATATTGTTGCCTAAAAATTCACAACTGACTTTTTATTGAACCAAAAAGGTCATATTATAATATTACAACGCCCAAAAAACTTTGTGCCCGTTTTTAAATGGCCAGTGAAGGTAAGCCAAGTGTACGAATATTTCAAATTTCGAATAAAAATAATCGTCCAGCAAAAGTTTTGCTTTTCACGTGACTAGAAATTAAAAAAATATTCGATTTTTTTCTAATATTATTGGATTGGTGCGTAAACCTTGGTTCTACTGGGTGAGTGTTATATGAAAATTGTTTGGAACAATGATTAATAAATCAGTATGGTAGGAAGACGCTTTAAGAAAAATTAATCGTAAAAGATGTTGTCCAGCCTTGTGAAGCGAATAAACATTGACACTTTCCTCGTACTTTTTGACATGCTATAAATTTTTAAAGTGTGATATTTTTTTTGTTCTTACCTCCCTCTCAAGGTACCTCTCAGGCCACTCGGGGGCGGAGGCGGAGCTCACTGCGGGGGCTCCCACCAACAGGGCGCTCAGACTCAGGAGACATATGGCAGCCAACATCTTCAGTGATTTCTATAGGGTCAGATAACCAAATTAATAATTAAACCAAGAAATACTAATAATATCCAACCGGCTGCGTCAGTTTGTTGCGAATGGATTCTATTAATAAATACACTTTCTTTACAACTGTGTTTTTAGTTAGACTAAAACTCTTATATTCAGGATCGAGTGTGTAGGACGGCCTGGAGATCAACGTCTTATCGATTTTGCCCTTAAAATCTCTGATTCTCGAAACATCTCGACTTCACTGTACCTATCTTAGTATCCACCATAGAGAGGCGACCCTGTATACTACCAACATCTATCGGATCTCTCTATCTATCTATCATCTATCTCAAGATCTCTCTGTAACCTCCAAGATCTATCTACCCTAGACCCTTCGAATCATTAATATCATAGATATTATGTACTTTATTGCTAATTCATAAAGGTACCTACCTACGAACAAAATAGGATGAATTATACCTATAGAGGTAGGTAATGCAGGTAGGTACCTATTGTAAGATTATTTTAAAACCAACCAAAATAGTGTTGAGAAGAACAAGTGTTACTAGTGACTAGTGATGGCTAGGAAGAGCTGACTGAATAAAATATATTTCTGCGCCTTTATATATAATTTTTGCGAGAGATAACCCCTTTGGCAGGGAAGGCGGCAGAGTAGGGCAGAGGGGGTAGAGAGGGGCAGAGAGGGGCGGAAGGGGGGAGACACCCCAATTTGCTCTGCAACTATGGAACACGATATTAAATGCGTACTAAATAAACTTCTACGAGTGTACCTTCGGTGCGAATTTTATTGGGAGTACCTACACATTTATTTAGTGCCATATTTATATAGCAAAGAGGGTGTCTCCGCCCTGCCCCCAAAGGAGTTGTCACTCGCAAGAATAACAGGTATATAAAGGCGCAGAAATATTATTTCTTCAGTCACTTCCTCAGCTCTTCTCAGCCATCACTAGTCCACTAAAAACATCTTCGTCTCAAGATTATATTGGTTAGTTTTGAATTAATCCAACTGTACCTACCTACCAATACTTTTTGCATAATTGCTAGTTGAAGTCCCGGGGTTGCCCGGGCTTACACAGTTTTCGACATAAAAAGTAGACAGTAATTTTCCTCCTGTTTTGATCGTCAAGTGTGCAAAATTTCAATAAGAAGTTTCAAAATTCTACTTTAAGGGGTGATAAAAGAAGGTTGTTTTTCTAAATCTTGTTTATGTATATAGTGGCCTTCCTCCTGTTTTGAAGGTCAAGCGTGTAAAATCTCGTCAATCTCAAAATAAAACTGACCAAATTTGTCCCAGCTCACGTATAAATCGCTGTAACTCCCTGAGTAAGAAATATTTTCTAAAAGTTGTTAGAAAGGCAAAACACCATGCTGTATATTCAAAGCTAGAAAATAACCACCCTAAATGTAAAATGTACACCTTTATGGAACCAAAGTTTTGGATCGCACTTTGAAAAAAAATGAAACTTTGGGAATATTTTATTAATTATTTGCACATGGAATGACAAAAAAGTGAGGCAACAAAAACGTTTATAAAACTTTTTTTTCGTTAGAAAAAGCGTAAGGTGAGCCATATTTTTTTATATTTGCATGCAAAAATTTTATATTTAAAAAATTATCAGTTATTTTGAATTATAAAATTTGAAAAAAAAAATATAAATTTCGTATCATTAAAAAAAACTAAAAAATTCAATAAGAAGGTATTTCATCACCTTTCAAAAAAAATAGTTTTCGAATATGTTCAGAAATATTCCATTTATTTGCATTTTATTGTAAAGCGGAAATATTTTGAACATTTGAAAAATACGCCTAATTTCTGAAGGGTTAAAGAACAAACCCACCGGGACACCCTTTCGTGTAGCATCTTTTTTACCTGAGCATATTTGAGTAAAAAAGTAGATGTCACTTTTCAGTCCATGACAAATGATATTTTTC
Organism: Limnephilus marmoratus; assembly: GCA_917880885.1. Classification (NCBI taxonomy): domain Eukaryota; kingdom Metazoa; phylum Arthropoda; class Insecta; order Trichoptera; family Limnephilidae; genus Limnephilus; species Limnephilus marmoratus. The sequence goes on along the minus strand of OU862912.1, from coordinate 30,129,745 downwards.
AATCATGAAAAACATAGCATATAAAAATATTTTTAAAATATTGGATTGCAAAATGACATCTACATTTTTTACTCCAAATAAGCTCAGGAATCAGTAGTTAAAATCCTTAGACCTTGTTTAAATAGATAGAAGATCTTCTATGTAGGTATAATATGTCAGCTATGATTCCACGACAACTCAACAAAAGTTTTGAAAAAAATTATTAAAAATAATAGCCCATAATCTGGTAATTTATTTAACCAATTTTTTTTCATCACTATATCCGGACACCAGGCCGAAGGCGTGGGTGTGATTTTTATAAAAATCTTCCTTCCACACTTGACGTTCCAAATAAGAGGAAAATTACAGAATACATGTGATTTCGAAAAACTCTACTTAAAGCGTGAGCAATGCCGGGTACTTTAACTAGCAGACAATAAAATAATGTAGGTAATATTAATAAAGTACTTTATAAATATTTAATTATTGCTTTTGGTCTTTTAATTTCACAGAAATCACTGGAGATGTTGGCTGCCGTATGTCTCCTGAGTCTGAGCGCCCTGTTGGTGGGAGCCCCCGCAGTTAGCTCCGCCCCTGCCCTTGAGTTGCCTGAGAGGTACCTGGATAGGGAGGTAAGAACCTAAGGGCCTATTGAAACAACAATTTTAATTATTCATTTAATTATGATGTACCTATTTTTTGGTAAACCTTAAGTCCTAGTTTTTAATATGAATACCACACAAGAGTCCCCAACTGCTCCCCACGCAAGGGCGGATCCAGCTTTGGCGCCAGGGGGGGTCACATAGCGCCAGGGGGGGGTCACATAGTCGTGATCAAGTCACTAGAAGTTATAATTTGATTTTTATAATAATAACAAGTAAAAAGTAGGTCCACCTAGGTCCTGGACCCAGCCCAGGGGGGGGTCATGACCCCATGACCCCCCCCCCTGGATCCGCCCTTGTCCCCACGTCCCCACCGAGTGAGTCTATGGGATTCCTATTCGGGGTATGTTACGGGGCGCAGATGAGAACAAATATTTTATTCACATCCAGTTGACAGTAAAATTTTTGCTACTTTCGCAGACCATTTCGTGGCCGTTTTAATGTAAAAAGGTGAATAATAAATATGATGTGATTATGTAGATAAGTTCAGTAGAATCGTTTTATTATATATCATTGATTATTGCTTGTGTAGTGGTATACTGTATCACAGGACTACAGCCAGGTAAGAGGGGACTGCACAAATAAGTTAAAATGATTTGTCGTCATTTGAAGGTAAAAATTCCAACATGTATATTTTTTTCAATTAATATCCCCAGATAGCATTGGAGCTGTACGGGATGCTGCAGAACTACCTGATGAACGGGGGGCCCTCGCCCCTGGGAGCCCTAGGCAGGCCCGGGGTGAAGCGCAACTCCGAAATGATTAACTCCCTGCTGGCCCTGCACAGGAGCATGGCTGATGCCGGCCGGCGGTAAGCAATACCTGACAAAAGAAGACACAGATCACCCCTCGCATGTGACAACCAGCAGCCCTCAAGGACAACGAAACGAACTTTATTCCACTTATCACAAGTACCTCCTGTATCCCATGTATAGTTGAACTCGTATTTATTTTGATCATCAAAATTAGTTTTTTTAAGCTGGAATTCATATTTATTGTTTTCAATAGCAAATTATGATGTGCAGACTGCTATTCGAAATACACGGACAATTTGGGAAGCGGGAATGGGTACCACCACCCCGGGAACCTTTATTGGATAACCAACACCTCTGCCACAGGTCACCCCAAGTGATTTGCTACGTTTGGTGATTTAGCAGGGGTGTCCGGGTTTATGGGGTGAGGTTTGTCTAGATCTTGGAGGCGGATGACCAAGACACACTGAGCCCCAGATTCCTACCCACCCTTTTTAAACCCTTTTCCTTCCCAAAACTCTCCTCTCCTTCCTTTCCCTAAAAAAACCGCAACACAGCATCCCTAAAGATGACATAGACCCTGAGGGAAATTATTTTCCTCAGGGCCTCCTGTGTAGAACTCATGTAAAAAAAAAACTATATATGTGTGTGTGTTTTTTTTTCTATGATAACTAGGCTGAACTAGGCAGTCACTGCTTGAAGCTGTCGGTATCGGCTGCTTGTGGCAGTCCCTGTATTCAAGACCTAACCTCACTTTTTATTTGTATTTATGAGCAATCAAAGATATTAATTTCTAAAGTAATTTTACTCTCTTTACTCTACAAAAACAATTATTAACAATTTCCATTATTTGTTTTTGGGGTGTTATGCTGTGTTGCGCTACCTCCTTTAGCCAACGTTTCGGACATCGTTGCAGTGTCCATCATCAGGGCAGATCCGGCAGATCCGGTAGATGTGTGAATTATTAACAATTATTGTTTTTGTAGTGTAAAGAGAGTAAAATTATTTTAGATTAGCCCATACTTGAGACAAATTATTTGTCTCAAGTATGTACGGGCTATTCTTCGTGTTGACTCGCTCTAATTCCAATCCATTGCTTCACAAAATGTATAGAATCATATTGACACTAATCGTGAATAATCAAAACCTATTTGATAGCATAGATTTGTATACTTTTTTTCCTGGCAAGGGATAAGTAGGAATGAAGGACATGTGGAAAAAATGCCAATAAAATTTATTTCTTAAAATACGTGATTTATTTGTGGCTTTTTGTTTTGTTTGGAGTTGACAGTTTTGTTCCACAGATAAATTATGGCATTACGATACAAAAATATAACAATGCTCTTATACAGCTATAACATTCCAGCGGCAACTTGTACACAGGTCAACCAAAAATAATATTATATTAACTTCATTGAATTTTCAGCAAGGCAATAAATAACATTAGTAATTTATACTTCATATTTTCTGTTAAAAGCTAAACACAACCTCTTCATCAAGAGTATTGCAGATAGTCAATTAAAACCATAAACATAACGCAAACCTTTGTATGTATATAAATTTAATTTACACATTTGAATTTAAGACGTAAGTAGAAAAAAGTCAATGATTGCATCACTATATATTCTCCATTCTTTGAGAAGTATTCATTTTCAAAACAATTAAATAAAAAATAGAAATGTAGGTGGGTACTGCTTATGAATACATATTATTGCAATCCAATATTTTATGTGGTCTGTGTTAACAGTGTTAACACCAACATCCTACTGCAATGAAATATTAAAGATTACTGAAGGGTCAACGCTAACTGGATGGTAATATGAATCGTAGTATGTAGGCATGTACCAGATACATATGTATTTGGAAATAAGAATCAAAATTGTACGCACATCACATTTCCGTAATGTCTCTCATGAAATGTTATTTATCGCTTTTGAAAATAATTCCTTACAAATGACGAAGGCATCAAGCAAAAAAAACATCACTGAGTGTAAAGTATAGGCGCCACGTTCCATTTACCAAATGAAGTTATAGATAATTTTGGTTGTCACTCTGTCTGTAACCCCGGTTCAATGAATTGAATCCTCACCATAGTGAACTAACTCACTTTCCAATTTTCAATTTAGCCTTTTCCCCGCGTTGAACTACCTACTCCGTTTTTTCAATACCCATACGCGGTACATGTATATGTCATATTTCAAATACCTATCCAACCAATTTTATGTCAAATTACAGCATATTATGGCATGATTTATCATACTATATAAACAGATGAGATTATTATCTACAATTTGAAACCAAATCGTCGTCTGTAAACACTCCTAGATGTTTATAAAAAACAAAAAACGTAAAAAACGTACCAATATTATCTCAAAGACGGCGCCATTTATCCGCGTGCGTGTACTCAGGACACTGCGTTGATAGACACAAGTGGTACCTCATAATTAATTCGTATAAACAAGTTCTAAAACTTCTGATGACTCTAAAATTAATAAAATTTTTATGTAAATTCAAAATCACACTTTCACAACATAAATAAACGTGTGCGAATACGTGCGATCTCGATAACAAATGTTATCGACGCTTGTCCAATTTGGTCAGTCGAAATCGCATGGAGCGCCTGCGCAAACTACTAGCGCCATCTGTGGAGTAAATTGAGAACTTTGCATTCAAAGGTACGAGGAATACATTCACTTGATTATAGATGTTTTTTACGAAATACAATTTTACTTTCGAAATATGCCTGAAGATGTCAGCATCGTGATAGTTACACGAATATCCTAGCAAGCGGGAAAAAATAGTGTGATATAGGAACGCTGTGATATTGGCAGTCGAAGTTAGCGTAACAAGGGCTGATACGGGCGCGTGTGAGGCGTGGCTTTTTGCCGTATCAACTGTTGTTACGATCGCGTGGAAAAAGTTAGAGCTTGAAATGAGGGCTCCAAATCATAATCTAACTCTGCCAGAAAGAAGAAACAATCAGAGAAAAACTGTCTATGATTGGTCCAGACGATATATCGGTGATTGGTTCTCTCTGGATTATGATTTCGAGCCCTCATTTCAAGCTTAACTCCGAACAGTTACAGTTAAAAGGGAGAGTTCACTATGGCTTTATAACGATCCAATTTAAGTGTCTTCATTTTCAAAATTGGAAGTGATTGGAGAATTCAGATAAGATAAAGTAAGTATACTGTATATTTTTAAAAGAAAATTATTTTAATAGGCCACTTGCATGGATTTCATAACGACTTGGAAAAAATCGTGTGGATAGATTTTTTTACCAAGATTACGAAAATGTTGGTAAAAATTTTTAGAAATGTATTTTTTTTATTTTTAAATAAATAAATCCATTATTTGGGCCGGTGATATCACTACATGAAAATGTCCCGTCTCCGAAAATGTTCATATTAATTTTGTAAAATTCCACATTGATTTATTTTTTTTACATGGCAACACTTTGATTTCAGGCGAATTTTTGAATTTGACATTTAACATTCACTAGATTTATTGTTTGTTCTCTGCGAACTTATCATTTGGTTTGACTTTTTGACAGATGTTATGAAGAGAACCCCGTACATCTGTGTGTACGTGTTTTAGAGGTATAATGGTAGTGGTGCTGATTTTAACAAAATCAAATTTTATAATATTCTTATTATTATTATAATTTACAACTACAAGTATATTACATTGGATTTAGTAATACAGATGTTGAACATTATAATGATTTATGATCAATAAGATGGATCAAGGAAAAAAATATTTACGAGATGTAATATTTTTGGAATGTATCATTATTCTCCTGTACTCTTTCTTGTGGAAAACATTATTTTTTTTAATGATTTTCGGCTACGTAATTATCGTTTTTTCGCACCTATAAAATTATGTCCTGTCTTTCCGGTTTATAAAAAATGGTCTGATTTTTCGGATTGAAATTTTCAAAAAATCGCCAGGGTTTCAAAAGTACGATTAAAAAAAAAAAAAATACTGAATGTCTTAGAATATTTGCCTAAAGCGGATTTTTTTTTTTAAATGTGATGCAAGTGGCCTATTGGCATTTTAAAAATTGGAACTGATTTGTTGAGAATTCAGACTATCATAATTTTAGTCTATAGGTATTAAGTATAAATAATAAATGTCAAAATGTGAACCTGTCGACAAGAACAAAATACCAGGACAGAAATATGCTTGAGCTTCCATTTGGTTATTATTATAAAGATTTATTTCTCAGCGACAGTAATTGTTAAAAATCACATAATGAGGCAACCATTTATATTTTAAAACACTTTTTTTTTACTTTCCTTGGTCTGCGATAGTAACATGTTAAAAGTAGAGCGATTTCATTGGAACCACCGAGCCTTATTCAATAACTTTAAATTAAGACAGATTTCACTGACCTACTAAAATGTAACCGAAATTTACATATTATTTGTGAACACATCACAAAAAACAAAACAAAGAAGTATTCATAATGAATAACAATAAATAAGTATTGATGTCATTTTGATAATAAAAAAAAGTCTCTAATATTGTGTTCATCTAGAATTGTGATTAAATATATAAAATAATTTCAACAATCACATCGATCCCAGTATATAACGTCTTTGATCGATCCTACATAATATATTTTCTGAATTACATACTGTGGTATTTCTGACAAGAAGCAAGAACCAATTTTGTCCGCAATGCGTTTACTTAAAAACTACATAATATAATTTATCACCAGTAATTTACATTATGTAAGTGTACCTACAATATAAAACATGGTGTGAAGGGAAAGTAATAAAACTAAAAAGTGATATAGGCGTACTTTAACCTCACTTTGCTATCACTAAATGTCCACCTTTTTGACATTTTGTAGTTTGAGAAACTAGTGGGGGCCTTACTTCAGCAAGTGATGGTTATCAACTGTGAAAATGCAGAAAGGAATAAACCCTAGATTTATGTTGTAAAAAATCATGGCGAAGCAAGAGTTTAGTTTCTAGTCCGGCATGTAGCCACCAAAAAATCAATGATAAGAAGTCGAGGACATCCGGGAAGACAGCAAATCGGGTGAGTCAAATTCTTCTATTTAAAAAAATGAAGACAATATAAGCGAAACTCAATCGAAAATCTGGAAACAGAAAAATCAGAAAAACATATCGATAGCTCTGGGACTCGAACCCAGGACCTCTTGCTTTCCGGGCAAACGCGCTAACCACTGCGCCACGGTGTCGATATGAAATTCGGTCATGTTTAACTGTACCATACTTCGACGAAGAACCACCTACATTATCTTCATTTTCTTTAACGCATATATTATTGGCAACTATCTTTATGTATGATTGCAAGATTCAAACCCGAACTAAATGCTATCTAGATAGTGTCTAGATAAATCTTTATCCATTTTATTTAATATGCGACATCTATCGACTTTTCTGCAAGTCTAGGATGAATATTTTATTTTTTTATTTAACTTTATGAGTAAAACCTCAAATTGTAATATTTAAATAAATGAAGACAATATAAGCGAAACTCAATCGAAAATCTGGAAACAGAAAAATCAGAAAAACATATTGACACCTCTGGGACTACAATTTGAAGTTTTACTCATAAAGTTTAATAAAAAATAAAATATTCATCCTAGACTTGCAGAAAAGTCGATAGATATCGCATATTAAATAAAATGGATAAAGATTTATCCAGACACTATCTAGACAGCATTTAGTTCGGGTTTGAATCTTGCAATCATACATAAAGATAGTTGCCAATAATATATGCGTTAAAGAAAATGAAGATAATGTAGGTGGTTCTTCGTCGAAGAATGGTACAGTTAAACATGACCGAATTTCATATCGACACCGTGGCACAGTGGTTAGTGCGTTTGCCCGGAAAGCAAGAGGTCCTGGGTTCGAGCCCCAGAGGTGTCAATATGTTTTTCTGATTTTTCTGTTTCCAGATTTTCGATTGAGTTTCGCTTATATTGTCTTCATTTATTTAAATATTACAATTTGAGGTTTTACTCATAAAGTTAAATAAAAAAATCAAATTCTTCTGTTGGGTCATGTCAAGATTCAGAATAATTATATTGTATGCAACCAATGACCAAGTATATATACCTTGGTCGAAGTATGCAACGATTATAGTGGTGTCACTAACTAATGTAATATAAAAACTCTCATCATGCAGTGTTGATTGCCGTTCAATATGCATTGTGACACTTTTTTTCATCTCATGTAAAATTGTGCACTGAAGAGATAAACAAATATAGTGTGTTGTGGGGACGTTTAGCATGCATGAAGTGGATTCAAATTTCCCTTACTTCGTTTCATATTATTAATTTCATTGGCCTGTCCGGGGGCGTATTTACAAAACCCATACTGGTTCAGTCGCGGTGGCGACTGAAATGGGATAGGGTTTGTTGTGCATAAATCACCTACAAACCCTACACCGGTTCGGTCGCCAACGCGCTTCGTTGCTCTATCTGTTTCAGTGACAATGACAACCGTAATTATAGACTAGTGTCTGTTGGTGTATTTACTTTGTTATATATTTATTTTTTATATTAATAAAAACTTGAACCTACTATACATAACTTGCATTATATTCCCAAAAGGTAAGAAACTCACTGTGGGATCATTAACTGTTACAGTACATTTTGATACATAATTAAAACCTACATTACATATTTTGTCATTTACTGAACACTTGCTTCAATGACATTCATACATTGTCACATACACATACAAGTCAGTACCTATTGGTTCAGTGATGACTAAACCAATAGGCACTGATTGTATGTATGAATGTGATTGACAGTGTAAAATAGTTATTGTCTGTTGGTATGACTAAACCAATAGGCACTAATTGTATGTATGAATGTGATTGAAGCAAGCATTGTAACATAGTTATTGGGCGGTCCATCCTATCTGCCTACCTGTGCGGTTAAAAAATAAATATATGTAGCGGCCACTTAACCCGCTCTGCGAAATTTACCGCTGCGCCACTGACCTCCTCGGAATACGCTGGAAGCACATACCTACGGCCGATACATCTACCTACATACAGCGTAGTAATAAAGAGCTAGAACATCTGGCTGTACCAAACAAGTGCCCGCAGAAAGTTCGAGCGATATCTCACCTTTGCGTGAGTTCACGGCATTACCTACCGTGAGACCAATTACTCGCCACGAGTATATAAGCCAGCGCTCGCTCGCTCAGTCTTCAGTCAGTACTTTCCATTCATCGGCGCCAAGCAACACAGTCCGAGCGGTGCCGCGACTAAGAACGTACCTGCGCCGGGCACGGGCCCGCGCAGACAGCAGTGAACAACACATATCCAGTGTGACTCCAGGAACATCATAGCATCTTCGAGGAACTTCTCCACTACCATCTCGACATGAGATGTCAGGCAACGCGCCAGCAACCCAGCAGCCATCAACCGGCATCCTGCAACGAGCAGCAACAAGCATCCTGCAACGAGCAGCAACAAGCATCCTGCAACGAGCAGCAACAAGCAATCCTGCAACGAGCAGCAACAAGCATCCTGCAACGAGCAGCAACAAGCACTCCTTGCAACGAGCAGCAACAAGCATCCTGCAACGAGCAGCAATCAGCATCCTCACCGCCTCTCAAGGTTCCTTCCTGCGTCACGTGTGTGCTCCGACTCAAAGGACACATAGCCGCCATATCCCGTCAACACGACGTCGATCGACCGCCTGGACCAAGGTCACGTCTACACCGCCACGGTGTAGGGCAACACGCCGGCTTCCTGAAGACCTGTGATCTTCACCGCCGTAGTCTCCTGACCTTTCTTTTCACTCATCACGCAGCAGCACCACTGTTACTCCGCTCCGCATCGACCTCCGCTACGTAGCTACAAATAAAGACTGAGTCATACATCGACTGACGCCTTTCATTTCTAACGCTCCCGTCTCTACTGATACGGACCGCTCCCTCAACCCTAACAAAGTAAATGCACCAATAGGAGCTACTCTATAAATACTGAATGTCGTCACCGTCACTGAAACAGATAGAGCAACAAAGTACATTGGCGACTGAACTGATGTAGGGTTTGTAGGTGATTTTTGCACAACAAACCCTATCCCATTTGAGTCGTGGCCGCCACTGAACCGGTATAGGTATTGTAAATAAGTATCCGGGGTGGTAATGATTCCCTGAGAAAGCGGTGCTGTCAAATAGTGGTCGTAATATAGACGGATGTAGATGGATGGATGATGTGGTGGGTGATGTCATTAAAGCATTGTCTCTACAAACCAGCTGGCATTGGTTTCCTAGGGAGCATTTACTGTGAGTGATACGTCAAATAGTGAGCTGTGACAATCAGCGATGAACATTTGAAATAAATGATTGCATCAGTCCATTTTACACCAGTTTAAACCGTAACTCTAACTGGACATCACCGTTAAGATGGCCATCTTATTACGCCAGTCACATTCACGAATATCATGGCTGTTAGATAATAGCATCGCTTTCTTACGAAACCATAGCTTTAGGAATCAAAATACCTTTTTTTCAAATCAGTATAGGCAGTATCTGTTCAGTGGAGGTGGGTCACTCCTGATTACTCCTGTCATTCTTTTCACAGTTGTTATTTCATAATAAAAAGACATTTTGTCGAAAAAATTATATATTACATATTTACAAAAAAACAGTTCATGATTCACTTTTCAATCAAAAAATATATTTCCAAGTGTAAATTACAATGAAAACGAAAAGACCTAAATTAAAAACGTGTGAAGAATGCATGTATTGTTCTCAAACTGATTTGATTAATAGACCTAAGTTCAGGATTCATAATATTCTTTTGGTAGAACTTTTCCGTAACAGGGTGGTCACAGAATACAGAATGGATTCTCAAGTTACAAATAACCTGTCAAAATTATTTAAAAGTCAAAAATATTGCTTGTGCAATGATGGGAGGACTGAGCTAACAGTGGATTGAACTTAATTCTCATTTTGTGGTTTGTGATTAGACTCTGCGGCCACCCCGTGTAAGAATAATTTCAAATAAACAATATAATAAAGGGTGCATTCAAATTGCCGCACCTGACGATAAATATCTTTTCATTTGGCTAGCTACATTTTTTGTGGCAATGTATTGTGAATTATAAGTATTTTATTCCATGGGTTGCTAATATTAACTCGTTGAATGCCGCGAGTAAATGGGGTTGGTTGTAACCAATTAGCGTTCGCAAAAAGCGGCAGCCATGACACCCAATGTCCGGCGATTCTGACAGCGTCCTTGAGAAATTTCGTACATAGAAAGGTCAAAGTTGAAGACCAAAGAATTTTTCCCGCGCATGCGCAAGAACTGCGCACGTTCCCGCGCTCCGGTAAATCATTAATATAAATTATATGGAGTCACCAATCTAATTGCGGTTTTCTCTATGGTAAAGAGCGATAATAGAGCAAGCGATTCTGACCGTGTTCTTCATACACTTTCTTTATACATAAGGGTCAAAATCAGGACACGCCGGCGCACGAGCGGCAAATGAGTGGTTAAGCCTGTTTTATAATTATTATACATTACCCTACTTCATAAACATATTATTAACATTGTTATTTCCTTAGTTGTACATAATCATATTACGACATTTTGACAAATTCCAAGCACTCTTACATGTGAAGTAACAGAACAGGACGACCGCAAACTTGCTTCAAATATCAATAATATATTTCTCTATTCTCTTTACAAATATCACTTTAGAATCGAATTTTTATTCTCCATTAAATAAAAAAAAAATAAAGATAAACAGGTTAAACTATGTTGGTTGATTTTTAGGAGGTGGCGGATGCAATGCGAATTAATGCAAAATCATGTATTTTTGTTTGAAAATTTGATCACATCGAAATATTAGAGATGCTTTAATTAAATACTGCGAGTAGAACACATCTTGATTGGCCGTGAAAATCTTAAACCATAACATAAAATTAATATATTTTAAATAAAACTTGTTTACGTAACTATTTAATTGAACAAGGTTACAAAAACTATGATTACGCCACTAGTGCTAGAACAGCAAAAATATGGATAAGTTCAAAAATATTCTGATGAGACATATTTTATTCTTTTCTTCTAAAGGCTAATACAGAATAACATCTAAATTTGTTGATTTTACCGGTATACCGTTGAATTTAATCTAAGGGCCTCCGTTGTACATCGTATTAATTAATATGTCCCAAGTCTTTTGTCACTGGTGAAGGAGGTACTTATTATCTCCCAATGAGATAGAACGCTAGTCGTACAAGAGATATCAGTTCTTCAGCAAACTAACTCTCTACAAAGTTAATTTCAGAATATAATCCACAGTAGAACTTTAATTGTGAAGACGTCTAATATATTTCACTCTTCGCAAAACATCTCAGAAGATGTGTATTTTGTATTGGATTACATCGCAAATACGTAATGTTTTATTATTTTCAATGTTGTAAAAACAAGATATCGGTTCTTCGGTGAAGTAACTCCGAATACCGCAGTTAAAAAGTAAAATTTAGAAAGTGATCCACGCTACAACCAATTGTGATGAACTACAGTGAAACCCACATATTATGAGATTCCCACACAAGAAGTTTTGTTTTATACATCCATCAAAATAAAAAAAATTACAAATTTTTCCAACATAAGAAGTTTTTTTCCCCAGTCCCTTCGAAAACCTTATAATAGAGTTTCACTGTGCTTAAAGTCAATGCAAAATGTCTTGAAGGCATGTATTTTAGGTATCACATCACAATAATAATGTTCTATTGTGTTTAATGTCATAAAACTGAGTTGTACTGAACTTCAAATTTAGATCTGTCAGTTTGAAGAGTTCTTGCATTAATAATGTCGCTTTACGTATCAACATTTGTATTAAAAATAGTCTTCTTTTGCAGCGCGTATTAGAACTTAAGTGAGAAGGAGGTGGGGGGCGGCAGGAAGGGCTGCGGGGCGCTGGGAGCCCCCATGTGGAAGCCCGACACCTCGTCCCCGCCCATGAGCTTGTTATAGAAATCTCCGCCAGCCGGGGGACGCGGACTGTGCTGTTTGCGCCCCCCCTCCGACTTGGCGGGCCATGTGGGGAACATGGCGGGGTCGATGGCTTGCGGCATCTCCTAGAAATAAACAATTCAAAATTTATATTTGACTACATTACTTCAAGGGCAATATTCTGAATTTTATTGGCAACTAAGTGGCAGACTTTCCGTTTAAATTGCAGCTGGTGCAGTCACAGCTGATGTGCATTCAATACACATGGACACTTGAGGACTGTACTACTTCTGTGGTTCTACAAAACTGCTCTACAGTATGGGTCTAACCAAATAGCATTTAGTGGAAGAGTGTCCACTTTTACAAGTTCCCTGAGGACCAGCTTCCCATGATTACATTAGAAATGAAGAAGCGAGTTAGAAAGAAAGAATAGTCCAGTCAGTTGTTTTGCGGTCGGTGAAAGTTTTAAATCTCAAATGATTTTCAAAGTGTGTTTAGTTATTATTTTTGCACCTTGATGAAGTAATTGATTTTTAATTTAGGGATTACTATCAATTATTATATATATATTTTTTTTTATTGATCTATATAAGGTATGTATACATTATATTATTCGATGCCTGTCTCACTAGGGTATACCTGTGTTGAGATAGGCGTAGAGGTATGTAAATGAATATCATATATAAAAGTATTTAAGAATATCACAAGAATATTCAAGGTTAAATACATATTAATTTGAATACAATTAAAACATATCATATATAAGAGTATTTAAGAATATTTAAGGTTAAATACATATTAATTATAATTATAAGATATGAATGAATGAGAGTGCTATTGACCTTGAAAAAGGTGTGCTGCAAGGATTTCGTGGATGTGAGGCGCTTGGAGGGATCGTATGTAAGCAGCCCTTGCAGCAGCTGCAGGCCAGCCTCGGAGAGGCCGGGCCCCACTCGTGCACGCAGGCCCCCTCCTGCCTGCTCCGCCCACTGGGCACGAGCCCCTGACAGCTGGCTCCAGCCCGGCCACACTGTCTCGTTGGGGGTGCCTAGATCCTGGAATACACATGATAGAATTACTGATTTCTTATTGCAGATATGATAAAATTCAAGCCATTGACATGTCGCAGCTTGATTTCTTAAATAATTATTTCAAAATATTACTTAAACAAAATCATAGATAACCACTCTGTAAATTGCCATCTCAACACAGGCGTTTCACACCTAGTGAGATGGGCAATACGTCACTATTATAATGAATGTAATATGAAAATAATGAAATAAATAAATAAATTTATAGACAATTTATTTTGTAAGCTGTCAAGAGGCTACTGTCGTTAAACATAGGTACAAAAAAAAGTAGAATCTGAAGTGACATCAGCGCAAGTGATTTTGATTTTGTCCTCTGTACAGTTTTCAAAGCACAAAGATTAAAATCGTGTAAAGAGGGTGGAATAAAAGCACGCACCATGCACTACAGCACCGAGCAGTCATAAAAATTGTAGCACACATGTGCTCGAAAAACAATTGACTGGTTAAAGGTGAAAAATGACTGGCCCAAAGATGTAAGGCAAGAGTTCAGAAATGACTTTAGCCCCTAGAAGTCAAGAATTAGTAGTTAGTTAACCTTGAATATCCTGTTGAGCTGGTCCACCTCGCTCTTGCCAGGGAAGAGGGCCTGCATGGTGATGAACTCGGAAAAGATACAGCCCAAGGACCACATGTCGATGGGTGTTGAGTATGTGCGCGCCCCCAGCAACAGCTCGGGGGCGCGGTACCACAGCGTCACCACCACCGGCGTGTAGCTCTTCAGCGGGGAACCGTATTCACGGGCCAGACCAAAGTCACCCACCTACAAATACCAATCACATATTTATCACTATGGCAATACAAACGATGAGATTAGTAAAATGCTAATATGATTTGAGCAGTGTTAGAGTGAGACAGAATGAGTTTATAAATAGTTGCACTAGCCCTATCCACATTCATTGCATCGCGTATTTAATAAACCAAGTTGCAGTTGAGTCCCGTCAGGCGATTGTCACCTTCATATCGTTGCCATTCAAGCAAAAGCCACCAACCCAAGTACACAAGTTTTGAGATATCTAAATTTGAATGTGAGAGAAATAATCTCATTAGAATGTTTTTATTTCTATATTAACCACTCATTTGCCGCTCGTGCGCCGGCGTATCATGAGACTTTACACGCGATTTTGACCCTTGTGTATAAAGAAAGTGTATGAAGAACACGGTCAGAATCGCTTGCTCTATTATCGCTCTTTACCATAGAGAAAACCGCAATTAGATTGGTGACTCCATATAATTTATATTAATGATTTACCGGAGCGCGGGAACATGCGCAGTTCTTGCGCATGCGCGGGAAAAATTCTTTGGTTTTCAACTTTGACCTTTCTATGTACGAAATTTCTCAAGGACGCTGTCAGAATCGCCGGACATTGGGTGTCATGGCTGCCGCTTTTTGCGAACGCTAATTGGTTACAACCAACCCCATTTACTCGCTGCATTCAACGAGTTAAACGAGTAGATAAGAAAGCCGTATTTTAAAGTTTACATACTTTAGCTTTAAAATTTGCAGTATCTCAAAAACGTTTGTCATGCAAATATCTCAATCATGACACACATTTTTGAGTCACTAAACTCTTGCCTGAGTGGTGTTGATATGTACCTACGGCAGTAATTTAGACCAGTGGTACCCAACCTTTTTTTGATCTGGGACCACTTGTACGTTTATTTTTTGACAGGGACCACAAGCAGTGGCGTAGCGAGGGGGGGCAGCACCCCGGGAGCCACAAATTTCCCCAAGACCACAATTCTGGGGCTGGTGACACCACATTATCCGCCCTATCCGTCCCGGGTGCTAGCCTAAGAAACTGCTTGTGGTCAGTGGCGTAGGCTAGCATGGGTGGCACCAGGACGGATAGCATAAGGGAGGGGCGTAATGGGATAGGGTAGGACGGGTTCTAGCAGAATATTTACCACAGGGGTAACAGGGTAGGATGGGGTGGGGCGAAACGGAATACATAATGGCCACTGACCACAAGGTACAATAATGATAAACAGAATATTGTCCCGATTTTTTTTATTCAGACTTCTCAACCCAGGGACCGCCCGCGCGCTGGCTCGTTTATTGACCGGCGGACCATCGCGGACCATCTTTTGGCCTCTTGCGGAAACCCAGATATAGACCAATAAACGTTGATTCTGAATATATAAGTTTTATTAAATAATATTAAACGCAGAGTTTTTAAAAAATTATTAAAAAGTCATTTTTTAGTCGGGTCCTAGAAACACGCCGTCAAGTTGGTAGTATTAAAATGATTAGTGGTGACGTCACTGCTCATCGTGTCGTGACGTCACCGTAAAGTCATTGTACGGGAATGTAGGTATGACACAAGCCATTGTATTAATTATATTAATTTATTTACATACTGTTTATAGAGATTTAGTTATTGTGTTTATTGAAACATTATTTAGGCCTAAATAATTCAGTTTAAAAAATAAAGGTATCTCTTATTAGTTTATCTCTATTATTGAAAATATTCAAAAATTACTGCACAAAAAAAATAGTAATGCTACTCTAAGGAGAATACTTCGAACACCGAATTTCAAAATGGCGGAAGTTGATCTTCTGATTGCCTGATCTTATAATAACTTTTCAGGAGTGATGACGTCACAAGATTCACTACACATACGGTGGTTTTCGGGGGATCTTGAAAAATTAAAACTTTGACAATTATTTTAAGTTAGAAGGTCCATTATTCATTAAAAAAAATTTTTAAAAATTGGACTGGAGTTCTCTATTATAAAAAAGCTGAAAAAATATTTCACTACCAAATATTACGCAGATAATTAATTAACTGGGACACAAAGTGCACTTAGATGGAAGGACCAAAAGATGGAGACAACAGGTTTATACTCTCTTGAATTATTTGTAGCTTTATTGAAAAGCCATGATTTTGACAGAAAATATTTAGAATAGATTTTTAACAACCAAAAAACTATAAACCAATTTATTCATTTCAATAATTAGTTAAAATCTTCGAAAGTTTTAATTTATTCAATTAAATGACGTCCGAAACAAAAATTTGGTGATTATTATCAAGGTTAATTTATAAAAGGAAAGAGACTAACCTTCAATATACCCTTGTGGGACAGGAGGAGGTTGCTGGTCTTCAGGTCGCGATGTAGGATCCAGTTGTCATGCAAGTGGTCCACCGCTCGCAGGAGCTGCTGCATCAGGCACTTCACCTCACCTGAAATCATCCATCAATACCACATTTGTATCTCTCCACTGGACCAAAAGTTATTGTAACTGTTTTCTGGTATCAAAAACATAAATGTTGTTGGAACTAACCTGGCAGGAAGACTTGCTTCCTCGCACGCATTGTCTCCATGAGTCCCTTCAGGTCGTGCTCCACGTAGTCCATGACGATGAAGATCTTGTCCATGTTGGAGCCCACCACGATCTCGCGCACCGTCACGATGTTGGGGTGCTGGCCCTGCAACAGACGCATGGACGCACTCATCACACACACGACCCACCCAGCGAGTCACACCTAGTCACCTTGGACATCTAGACATCGCTACATTGGACACAGTCATGGCAGAAACAATCGACACAACTACATTAACCTAATTCATATACAACATTCCCGTCTTTATGGTGATTTGAAAGTAACCAGAAGTAAGTTATTAGTTTTTTTACAACCGAATGCAAAAAAGCGCATTGGATTACTTCTCACACAACTAGGTCCAAGAGCCAGCTTTGAAATTATTACTCAAACATATTATAATCATTGTTAACTCCAAATTTACATTCAAATACGGCAAATTCTAAATTATGTCAATTGGAATTTGAAATAAACATTATGATAATCACACAGTTCAAATTAATAATTATAAAAAAATATGTATATTAAAATATCAAAACATTTTTTCCCCAACACCTTTTGTTTTCCAATATTACACAATATATTTGGCCACACTTTTCAATCACTTATTTTAATAGATATAAATTGTATTTATAACCAATAAAATAATAATCAATCAATTAAAATTCTTATCCAAAAACCATCATATCCGGTCTTGTGAAGGTGAAGTATTTAAACTGCAAAGGAGTTAGTTGTCATCTGAACTGAAAAGAGATGTGATTAGTTCACAATAATGCAATGAATTTTAAAGATTAGATGCTATAAATCTTGACTGTTTAGGAAAATAAAGACAGATTCAGAAAACTAAAATAAAGCAGAGTCATATAACAAGTCTTCTTTCATTTTCCAATATCCAATTGCAATCAACGCCTTCCTAAACCTAGATATTGAAAGCTAATAATGGATGTGTATTTATTTATTCAAGTTCTTACTTCTAACATACATATCAATAGTAAAAAATAATGCATAATACTAAAACCAAATTAAGAGGAATGAATTCAAACAACACGTCCGTATGCATCTGTTGCCAGAGGTACCGTCAGTATCTAGGCGTTTATATACGAATTTCTGGTACAATACGATGTGAGCTATTTTTTTATCTACCTAGTTGGATACCCAATCAGACTTAAAGCATCTAGTCTTATATATCATTTTAAATATCACATCACCGCGTAAGTCAAATCACCCAATTTGACAGCGTAATAGTTCTACATCAGCAGAAATAGAATCAGACTTTTTTTAATTTTAAGGAATTGGTCCTAACACATCATAGCATAACCACAAATCTCCAAATGACCCAAATGTGTGAAGGCACTGCTGATCTTTTTATCTTCTGGAAAGTGGAAGAATATGACTTATGCGGAGACTGATTGGCGTCGACCACATTGTTTGGTGGATTTAAAAAATTTACTTCCTTCTACTCTGGAATATCTTGTGGAGTTGTGCTGTAAATAGAATTTTCAAATTATTAAAATAACAAAACTAATTTTGAGTCTATCAAGAGGACTTGTATTTTATTGAATCACTCAGTGTTACATAACTACTCAAAATACAGTTTGCATACTAAATTGGGGGTTTAGGATTGCAGAGGTTTAGCATGCAAAATAGGCCCTTGTGATCCAAACCTTCTGAATTTTGTTTCATTGTATATATAAAAAAATGACAACAAAATGCATCACTCATATTGTATAATCAGAAACTATTAACTAGAGTGAAACTAATTTAATGATAAGACATTTTATTATGCACGCAGTTACTCCGAAGAGTGCTAGACGCAGTGGATCATATGGGACCTTTATCCAAGATGGAAATATATATGCACTAAAACATCTTGGTAGTTAGCTAATGGTGTATTTCATGACTTCACAGTATGAATTATCAAAAATAATATTAGGTATTGTGGATTAATGACTATTAATTATACATAATGACTATTAATTATACAGTATAGTCTCCGTAATCCGAACCTACTGTAATCTGAACCACCAGCTGACAAGGGCGGGGAGGATCAATGGAAAACACAAGTTAACCATTGAAGAAAAAAGTGTAATTTTAAAGAGACTCAGGCACTCATTCCAACCAAAAAAATACTGTTTACAATTTAGTATCCTCGCATTTGAAGATTGAGCGCCGATTCCGCGAGGAACTTTATCAAAAATCAACTCGTAAATTAAACCCACGTAAAAATAAACTGACATTTTGAAACATTCTGATGACAGTAGTTTGGTTTTGCTATTAAAATCATAGACAAAACATGTAATATCAGTGATATCTATGCTTACAACCTATATGCAGATTTACGTGCTAAGCTCGACATTTCAGCCGAGCTTGAAAGCAACTGATATACCAGGCCTTAGTGGAGAGAGTTGTACGAAGTTAGCGAGGGAAGATCGTATTGGTAAATCCACAATAACTGATTTGAAAGGTAAAAAGAATTAAAAATTTTACTATGTGGCAACAATGTTGAAGGATTCCGGAAAATGTCACTCTCAAATTTTCCCAAAATCCAGCTATTTCTTAAAGATTGCAGTAATCTGAAAATTTGGTAAACCAAACAGGCTCAGATTTTAAGTGTTCGGATTATAGAGATTATGCTATATATAGCTACTATCTTGTCAGATAAAGTGCTAAAGTACAGATTAAAAACATTATATATAATTAATAGCAAACATAAAGCACAGTAATCAAAATCTGATTTTGACAATTAATACCAATATATTTAGATAAGTTAATATGTAACTACTTTGTGAACAATGATTTTAGTAATGGATAGTTTGGATGCAACCAACTGATAAATAAAATAACACAGGCAGGCGCAGGCAATGACATTAAATTGTGAAGGCAAACATACTCCGTGAATAGCTCCGTGAACCTTCTTTCAGACTGCATTTAACACTATGGCTCAGTTGTTTCCCACTGTTATCAAAAGGTTATTCAGCGATAATAGTCATTTGAAAGGTCCCCGTTAAACGCCTCTTCTAGGTGTGTTTCAGCTTTCTATCTAATTGTAATAAGTTGACAAACCTAACAACACAATAGTTCTGTTATCCTCTTCCGCTGATCACAATTTGTTCAAAATCTGAAAAGGACTTAGAATCGGCATTTAACAGAAACCTTTCAATTGTCAAATAAGGGAACGTACCCATACTACGTGACACGTTTAGGGGGGGGGGGGGTCTTCAAAATGTCACGCTTGGTACAAATGAGCGGCAGAGGGCATAGGTTTTTGGTCACCGGGGGGGGGTTAAAAATGGCAAAAAGTTGGTCACGTAGTATGGGTACGTTCCCTAAGCAAAATGGTACTGAATGGCCATTTAATGACAATGTTACATTTGAATTTCTGCAAAAAAATTGGACCTAACTAAGTGACCGACAGAAAACACACCAACAACTGCCTGTGCGCCGCGTACAATAAAGGTAGCCCAAACATTTTTTGTGAAATATTCATTCCATAATGACCGGTCCTGTACTGGACCGTTGGACATTGAACGACGCAAATCCGCAGTCCCGGATGGGACCAATGGGTATCTAAAAGTTCCTTTAAATGCTCATGCGCCGCATGCAATAAAGGTAGTACCTACCCAAGCATTTTTTTATTAAATGTTAGCACCATAATCACTGGTCCCGTATGGGACTGTTGGCCATTGAACAACGCAAATCTGCGGTCTCGTACGGGACCGCTGGGCATTTAAAGGTTAAGTCCAGTTGTTCCAGAGTACTTTTTCACATAAAATTAAATTTGATTTTATCAAGTAGATTGAACCTATTGAGTCTTTTTTTAATCACCAACAAAATTGTGTCTCATTTTCCCAAATTTTTAAAATTGTGTTAATGCTTTTCAGAAAAAATTACAAATTAATTGGAAATTTGGAAATGACACATTAGTTTTGAAATACTTTGGGCTTTCCACATGAACTCATAAAGTATTACTTTGAGCGAAGTATAAACTTGTTATTGAACTATCAAAACATAAATGAGCCCATCAGAAGTAAAAAACGAAAAAAACTGTAATACATTATTATATATAATATTTATAATACTCTACATTAGTCAAATCTGAGAGAAGTGGTGTTAGTAAGTAATGACTTCCATCAAACATCCGATAGGGAGATGGTGTTAACAAATAATGTCTGGGGCCCTAAATAGGCCCTGATGTCACTGAAAATGTCTGTAATTAATTAAAACAATCTTACCCAAGCAAACAATAAACTGACAAGCGATTGGTTAAAAGTAATGTTACCAGGCACTATACTCACAGTTACATACTTACTGCCACTGACAAGTCCTTTACCACATCAAGTGTCTTTGTCATCACAATCCGAACCCAGTGTTCTGTTCTACATAGAACCTTCCACATGTCAATTGGCTTAGATAAATCCTCCACACATTAAATTTGCATGTGTTACTTGACATCCATCTTTTTCTGAAATGTACCTTCAATGCCTACGTCTGAGGAAACATTCAGTTTATATGATGTGCATTCAAAAATGTTGTGGGAGGTATATTATTTTCTTTTACCTAGTAAATTGCAATTGTACCTTGTAAACCTCCGACTAAAGTGGTTATGAAAAGAATTATATCAATCAAACGTAATATTTTTTATAAGTAAAAGAATTTTTCAAAATTTAAGTTATGCAAATCTTGGTGGTGAGTTGTTTTCTCCTCAATCTTCAAGCAATGTTTCGGATAACCTTTCATGTCATAGATGTGAAGAGGCAGAATAAAACTTTGTCTCAAGAAGGGGGGTAACCGCGACACCCCAATAAACAACCAACACACTATTTGCTGTGAGAGTCTTAAAGCTAATTCAATGATAGGTTAAGAACAAAATATAATATAGGGACCTGAATTTTTTAAATAAAAAAAATATTGTGTCAGTAAAAGAAAAATTCGAGTCTCTAATGAGTATCTTACCTGTGATGTTCTTTCTTGTTCCATGATATGCGATTTTTTAGTATTATGTTTAAATGGATTTAGGAAATCGTAAAAAAATAAATATGACATGAAGTGATATTGTAGCACCTTGCAACATCAAAACATTTATGATGACATGGCATGCATAAAATAATTTTTGGGAGGAATGCAGATCCCGCCAATGTGGGGGATTTTAATACAAATGCACTTTCTAGATGAGAAAAGTGTGGAAAAGTTGAATAAAAAAGAAATTAAGGCGCGCTAGGCAAAATTGAGGGAGATACAGCCGTTTAAAGTATGAATAAAATGACACTTCGTGAACCGATACTGTCAGCCATTTTGAAAACTAAATATTACCTTAAAGTTGGTAGCACTCGTAATCGTCCTCTAAATCTGTTACAATGTAACATGGTTTGTGCCCCCTTATAACGCCTACTCGCATCAACGCAAGAAAAACATCCAAGTTTTCAAGTAGTTTAGCGGCTACGCCAGGTTTGTGTAACATGGTTTGTGACCATTATTAATTCTGTTTACATAATTACGTGTATATCACACGAAGTTAGCTACAATCGTATCAACCTTCGTAAAGCAAGACTGAGATACCAACATAATAGTAACAAAATAGCGTAGTATAAGTTCACGAAGTGTCATTTTATTCATCTTTAAACGGCTGTATCTCCCTCAATTTTGCCAAGCGCGCCTTAATTTCTTTTTTATTCAACTTTTCCACACTTTTCTCATCTAGAAAGTGCATTTTTATTAAAATCCCCCACATTGGCGGGATCTGCATTTCACCCTAATTTTTAAATTACGATTTAAACGCCAAGGCATTTTAAATATGATATTACAACATTGAATTTTCAGTGACTGACAATGATGTATCATTGTAATGATGAAAGTTAGGGTTTGAAAAGTTTTACCAAAATGAACCATTTTGAATTCATTCAATAAGGTGATCTCAATATGATGTATATGTATTAAAAATAAAATAAAAACCTTTTCATAAACCTTTTTTGATCATTTCTGTAAAATAAAAGTATTTGTTTTGGAAAGCAGAATATTCTTGTAATAATTACAGCAACGATATCGCATTTTTTTAAATACAAGTACATAGATAGTACAAGTTAAAAATTGTTTGCAGGTTTGACAGTTATACATAATTTACATATAGAAAATAAGTGACATTATGAATACATTAGAATATTATCCAGTACCAGGAGTATATTGAATTAAGGTTAGTTATTTTTTAATTGGGATAATAAGACTCAATCTTAATATTTAATAGTCAACAACCGAACAAACTTTTCCGTAACCATGAGGGGTAACTGAGTGACTCCATCATTACAATTCTGATAAAATTTATATGATAATAACAAAATCGATGATAATGGATGTGTTCGGGGTGATTCAATAACCCCTCATGGGAATCAATTTTTTTTTTGCCAACTTGGCTCTTCCAAGTTTAATATAAACCTAACCTCACCATCTAAACAGTGACAGATGACTTTTTCATTCCTTACGCTGAAAATACATAACATTTTATGTGTCGATTTTTTACATGAATATTGCAAAGTTTTTGGAAAGCTGCAGCATTCCTGAAAAAATGACATCTAGAATGACATCTAGAACAAAAAAGTCATCAGTCTTTAACTACCTGTATGTATAACTATAACACAAATAAATATGTACTTAAAAAGTGATAATTTAAGTAAATAAAAATATAAAATAAAATTTTTTTAAGCAATGGAATGATAAAAAATTGATAAATAAACAATTTGGCAACAGAAAAGAGGTAATTAATTAACATAATTATGTAAATTTTATTAGTATTAAAAAATAAAGATTTTAAAAATATCTTAAATAATATATGAAGCATCGAAATTTTTGTAAACCTGGTTGTTTGGTAGAAAAAATAGATATTTTTCATTATTAAAAAAATACATACATAGAAAGATGAATTTTCCGAGAAGTAGGTTAGGATCTAATTAAATGCAAGTATATCTAATTTTAAAAAATTCAATAAATCATTAACTCCCATCTGGACTTAACGTAAGTAGTCAATAAAGCAACGTAATCGATAAGCGTAAAACATAATTTATAAAAGTTGTGGTAAACAAGATCACATAAGAGTTATTTCAAATTCCAATTGGCAGTGGTTTAAGAGAAGTAAATAAAATAAAGTATATCAAGACCACCCTATCACCTAACATCATTGGGACTACACAAAGCTTGTAAACTTGAATGCAGGAAACTCATAAAACAGTATCATTCAAATGTAGGAAAAGTAGGTACTAATCGAATAATGGCTCTACGATAGTATAACAAAATTGGATAAGTACTTTCTTAGTTTTTTTTCACTCGGTATTTGAATGTGTTCTATTTTTAAAGATAATAAAATCAAAACAAAAGAATCACTTTGACATTGATTTTGATTAAAGGAGGAAAAAAACGGTGAATTTGATAGGTTATTGTGATTTAGATATAACAATGGCAGTAATTTTAGTATAGTTCTAAGAAGATTAGGAAAAAGTGGAAAATCATAATTTTTGTCTAAGGAATCTTATACTGTACACAAAATTAGATAAAACAATTATTATTATTTGTTGCAATCTTCCAAAGCTGAAAAACAGAGTCACGGGAAAAACCATTTAATCATTACGTTTGATTTTGTCACTTCTAAAATACAGATGATTACTTCTAGATGAGAGTCTATTATTAAATAAAGATGCATATTACTGTGGAAAGTTAAAAACATATATTTCTACGAGTTAAGGGCGCAAGTAGGGAACAATCGCGGAAATGCCAACGAAGAAATTGTTTTTCTAGCTAGTCTAATATCAATCTACCAATTCTATATTCTAAAGTAACAGTGCATAGAGATTCCTCCATTTTAAAGAATACAAGCTTTATGTGGTCACAAAAACCTAAGGCAGGGAATGATGGAGGGAATCAAATTATTTCATTAACATTTTATAATTATGTAAAATGTTAAGTGAGCATAAAGTAATGTCCTCGTCATCTTTCACTGGATGGTCAGAAGTGAGTTCTTACCAAATTAAATATTGTGGGTTTTTATAAAGGTAACAAACAATAAGGAGATTCATAACATAAGGAGCGTTCTCGTAGGTGGCGTGTAGAGGCCTCCTAAAAGAAATTATCCATGTGAAGGGACCCATTGCCGTGTTTGGGTAAGAGTGGGTGTTGTGGGTTGTTTGGGACAATAAATAGAAAGTGAACAAGATATGGGCCGGAGCCCCGCCCCTCGCTCTTAGGTAGTAGAATGGACAACCTTGACTGATTGGTTCAGAGGTCAATCACAATTCTCTTGTAGATAAGAGGTGCCGGGCCTGCAGAATAAAAACACACAGGACATTAATACAAGGCCAGGCAGGGGGCGCGCGGGGCTCCGCTCTGGAGCCCCGCCGCCCTAGCAATACATCATACCATAGTCTGGAATGGGCATATTACCTTGAGCAGGGTGTTGATCTCTCGCAGGGAGGTGATGGGGAAGCCCTCCTTTTCCTTTTCCATCTTCAGTCTCTTGAGAGCCACTATCTCCTCAGTGGTCTTATCTCGCGCTCGGTACACCACTCCGTAGGTGCCCTCCTCTATTCTGTTCAGGCATTGGAACTCCTCTACCGACCGACAGCCCTAGAACACCACGCACAACAGGTTATCACATGCTCCTTCTTTGTGCACATTGTCACAATCAACTAATAATTGCCACCCGCTCACAGTACATAATAATGTGTTTACTTAACTCCTTTTCATATTAGCCTACATTTGTATTACTGATGGTTGGTTACACATTGTTACAGTAGAGGAAACATTGCAATTATCGCACTTAACACTTGTGCTCTCACTTCACTTTCAGGAGCAGACATTTATCAAAAATGGACTTGACTTATCTCATTGGGATTCTACATAATCCATTGTAGAATCTATTTGAAATTCACAGATCAAGTTGTGAATAAGGGAGCATTCTGCTAAATAATATTAAAAGTTAAAACAGGATGGCCACAGAAACAGGTTTCAAAATTTCAACTTCATTTCCGGAGTAGTTACGCGTGATATTGTAAATTGATCCCAGAATCAAAATGAATGATCAAGATTCTATCATAGCAACTTAAAAATGACTAAAAAAAACTTTTTCTCAATTTTCCGCAAGGTGCAAGAAAAAAAGGATAGCACAAAAATCCCAATGGCGACAAAATGAATCAATAAAATTCCCCGATAATTCTCAAATTTCCAGACCTGTGGAAGAAATACAATAGTTAAATAAATAAATGATCAACGTAAAAGATAATTAGTAAAAGGTAATTTACCTGTAAAGCGGGGTAGTAGGGCGGCAGGGGAGGCTGGGGGGAGCCAGCCGGGGAGGAAGAGTGTGGTGGGGGGGGACTGCCCTCCCCTTCCATCTCCTCCCTGCCTTGTCTTGTACTGTTTGCATCTTCTACCCCGTTGCTGGCACTCGGAGGAGAGAAAGAGTGAGATCTTGAGCGAGATCGGGATCTGCTAACGTAACCAACACGTTAATAAAATACTCCCAGCACCGCATTAGAAGGTGAGTGCTTTTTATAAACCTAATTATTACTGTAGACTATGGTGGAGTGAAAAATGGAAGGTACGTAATATATCAACAACGTATATGTAACAATACAACTATTGATTTACAGTGAAATCTCAATCGATCCGTGCATGTGTCTTGTTTCTTCCAGTCCTTTAATTTCATTTCATTTCAAAACTCACAAAAAGAGATTGCATCGATGGTTCCACTATGCATTGTTTTACCGCATTAATCGTTTCCAGAATGTAGTTTTTGTACTATTTTACTCGATCGATCGCTGTCGGCAGCCGTTGTTGACGTTAGTTGTCATTAGACATTCATACAGTGATGATTGTGTGCAGTTATCTTTTTACTTTCTGGTTTTTGAGCATTTCAACATTAAAAGTGAACTGCTCGGTGAAAAAAGTGCATACTTTTTAAGAACGATTAAAAAGAAAGTGTAAAAAAAATCGCTCTGAAAAACACGTTGACTTAGCCAAACGACATTTTTATTTAATTACATTCTTTTCATATTGACCGGTCAGTGGTTGAGTGGGCATCGCGTTTGGGTCCCACCCAGGCATTCCGTATTTCCTCGGCTGGTTAAGTCCTCCATCACGACTCAAACAACATTTTCGGCTTACTGTGGTGGTGATTTTCAAATATTGTCGGGTTATTCGTAACCCGGAAATGTGTGTCTTTCTTTTAAAAAAAAAACATGTGAAATATGTATCTTTTTTAGAATATTTAACCTCTCATCTATCGCGAGCCCGCCGGCTAGAAATATTTTATTTTTATTTTTTTCTCGAGGAGTCATGAGCAGGGCCACCCACTGGTACCCGCTTATCGTTGAATTTTGGGACACGTTGTATACTATTATTCGTGTATATGAATATATATTTTTTAAGCCATAATATTTTTCACACAAGTTCTATAATGAAAATAACGTTAATAATATTTAAGTAGAAGTGATTCAATTACAAAATGCAGTCATCTGATATTATATGTTATGGAAAACAAGATAAAGGTAAGGTAAAAAGAAAATTATATAAGGATAGAACAAGTAGTACAATACCTTCTCTTGGGTGTATCGGAGTGAATGGAGGCGGGGGATCTGCTAGGGCTGACGGCCTCCCTTCCTCCGTCCTCATCCCCGGAGCTGGCGCGGTGAGCATTCCTCTCATCCTCCCCCGGCCGGCCCGCTTCCTCTTCCTCCGCACTCTCCTCACCCTCGCCGGATGCTGTGTCCCCTTCACTTTCTCCAGAACCGGATGAAGAATCTGAAGAAGTGCCTGTATGCTCTCCTACAGAAAAAATATTATATTTAACACATCGATGGACCCTTACCTGCCAACAGAGGTTTATGACAAGACATAAGCTGTATTTTACAAGAGGAAAATTTTGTATTTCGTTGAGTCAATGAAAATCAATAATAAATTTTTTAATCGTCTTTGGTGTGACACTATCGAGTAGAGAAGTGTTACCAATGGCAGGCGGTCTGTAAAAGCTGAGCCTACCCTAAGAAAAGTGAACCGTAAAGAAAGAAAAAAACTTTTATTTACAAACAGGTAGGTGTGCTCATTTATTCAGTTGGCCGCAACAATCAGTGAAAGATGGTAATACAGGGTGTTAAGGGACGTACTTGACTTACTTTAACCAGTGATTCCTGACATTATTTGGAATAAAAAATGTAAAAGAAATTTTGGTCTTGGTCTCGGTGATATTTCCGGTGATTTTTTTTGTTGTTCAACTAAAAACATAATAAAAAAACAGATTTTGGGAAGTTATGGTCAGGATAAGGGGTTACTCGGCTGAGTGACCATTGACGACATGTGGAAGAAATTTTTTGTTTGATTTTGAAGAAAATAAATTTTAAAAAAGAACTTAAAAAAAGTACTGGCCGAGCGAGCAATTCTATATGTTTTGTGGGATCGAGATCTCCTGACGGAAGAGTCCTGTCAGATTTGTGTGATTTTCTATGGCTGTTATTTGCTTTTTCTATGAGTATCTGGCAAACTTCGCCGATTTAAAACGATCTAAACTAAAATATGTGACAGCTCACAGTTGAAATCTGACATCGGTCCATGGAAAAAGCAAATAACAGCCATAGAAAATCACACAAATCTGACAGGAGATCTCGTCCGTCAGAAGATCTTGATCCCACAAAAGATATAGAATCGCTCGGCAGAGACCAAAATTTCATTTACATTTTTTACTCCAAATAATTTCAGGAATCACTGGTTAAAAAGTAAGTCCCTTAACACTCTGTATAATGAGCATTTTCAAATGTTCAATGCACAATTTTTGGATGTACGCCAAGGCAGGATAAATACTACCACAATACAAAACTTGACTTCCCCGTCAGTTGTGTTCAGTAGCGGTCAGTGAAAATTTTTTTTCAGCTACAACATCAGAATTGTCATTAACTCACTGAAAAATCACAGACTGCCATTGCTTGAGTTGCATCATATACACAGAGAGATTCATATCAAACTCCAAAATGACGTCAATAGACACAGTGTCAGTGAATGTGTTACATAATTAATCATTTAACAGAAATATCACCTCTTTATTGCTCTCAGTGAAAAATAAATAATTAATTTGAATGCAAGGCAATTATATAATACAAATTATGCTCAGAGGCAAACAAGAGAATTAAGAACAATGATAATAATTGCAAACAAAGCACCTGTAAGGTGATTTTACAGAGCTGTACAAATTACGCAATTATTTTTAATTTTCATCAATTTGGTGGGATTACTCACTAGCTGAGAGAGAAGAAGGCTTGTTGGAAATATGGAGGCGTCTACTAATATCTGCAGGAATTCCCAAAACTGAAAACATCGAACTAATATCTATGAGAAGGAAAGTGTTGACGAATATCTACAGCTCAAACTGTTGACGAATATCTATGAGAACCAAAGTGTTGACGAATATCTACAGCACTGGCAAAGGTTAGATTTGCAATTATGTATAGCATATTGGAATAATGTAATATTTCCTATGCAGTTTAAAAAACTTAATTTATGTAAGTATGTATGTAAAAATCCCTAATATCGGACAATTGGACACATTTAGCTGATTAATCCAACCTACGCTCTGTAGATATTAGTTCAACCTACGCTCTGTAGATATTAGTCAACACTCTGAAGTTCGTAGATATTAGTTCAACATATGAGCTGTAGATATTCGTCCGACATACAGGCTGTAGATATTAGTATCTGGAGTCGTAAATATTACAGGCATGTTTCCCGCTTATGACATTTATTTTTACCATTGTTATTTTGATGAATTAATCTTCTTTATATATAAAAATGAATGATTCTTTGTATGTCCCATATGCATACCTAAATTATTAATCCGATTGCGATGAAACTTTGGCGAGTTGTTGTGCGCACGCTCGAGAAGGTTTCTATATATAATGGGTTCGGGGTAGTTCTGGAGTTATGAAATTGGTGGCATGCGAGTTGTTAAAAAAAAAACGAGTGTGCTTTAGACCACACGACTGAAGTAAAACTTCACTAACTTATATCTCCTTCTCAACTTCCGTTCGCCTCACCCGATTAAACTTTCCATAACGCTCTCGTATTCACCAGCTTACTCCCCAAGTCAAACGTGCGTAAAGGCCCGACCGTTCGCCTCACCTGATCACACTTTTCGTAACGCTCTCGTCACGCATTCACCAGATTACTCCCCAAGTCAAGCGTGCGTAAAGAAGTTTTACTTAAAAAATTTCATATAGTTAATTTCAAGGAGGGAAGGTGGGAGGGAGAGGAGAATCCAGGGGGGGGAGGGGAAACGAAGAAAGGTAGGAGGGGTTTGCGTGAGGGGGGATGAAGGAGGGGGGAAGGCGGAGAAGCTGAAAGGGAAACGCGGGAGGAAAAGAGGATGTGGGAAGGGAATGGGGTGGAAACGGGCACACTTGGGAAAGACCAACCAGGGGAGGAGTACCTAGGAGTGAGGGACGAGGAAGGGGCAGATGGACTGATTGCAAATAGTGGTAGAGGACAGCAGGTGCTCCATGCTTCTCACACGGACTACATATGTAGACAGCTATACGCAGCCTGTTCACTCATCGGAAAACCTTCTGATCTATTCATGTACACACCAGACAAAAAAACAAAAAAATATTGTGTATCCGAAAGCACTTAATTCACAAACACTGATATTCTTATCGAAATATTTCTCAGAAGTACCAGACAATTAGTGACATCCTGTTAAATGTACATACATATTTTATATGTAACCTTATTATGAATAATTCTTTCTTCTTTGGTAAGTTTAATCATCCACTAAATAAACTGCATCGTTATTAAAGTGGGCAGGACCCACTAAGAGTTAAGATTCAGTTCTCCCATTTAAAAAGATATGTAGATTCATTTCAGTGCCATGTTAATTAAGATAGCCTAATATATTGTTAACCCAACGAGCGTAAGGTTTGGTGTTTCTTATAAATAAATCGATCAATATTTTAATAGCGAATTATTATTATGCTCTGCGTGCCTAAGTAGCTGCGCGGGGGGAGGTAAGGAAGCGACAAGAAATGAGAATTTAGTCATCCACCGGTCAGTGAGGCTGTTAGACGACGTCAAAGTCGTCGGCGGGTGAGTTTTACCCACCTGACACTCGGTGTTACTATTTTTCACAAGTACTAAGATTAGTTGAAGAAAAAAAAATTATAATTTGTGTTTGTTATGATTAAAATCTTAGAAGATGTTAGTTTTTTGTGATTATATTTAGTTTTATATAAAAATGGAAACGCTGTAAGTTGAATTCTGTAATAAAAATGTTGATTCTAAGGCTGGCTTTATACTCATAAGTTTTTCCCGTAAATTGCTCACGTAAGCGATTTATGGCCAAATTAAAACGACACAAAAAGTAAATTAACATAATTTATATCAAGAACTTGTTCTTTCGGAAGTTTTTTGACAGGTCTAATCGCATCCACGCGAATTTCTGGTCTTCTTACAGCTTATAAAATCAGTTTAATAAACTAAGAGATTTGCCATAAGAAATAGTATCAAAATGCGCCATTTCGAGATGTCAAAAATTAAAAGACTTGTTTAATTAACCAGTCACAGGCCGGAGACGCGCCGGCGCGCGCGTCATATGCGCATGCGCGAGAAAATAATTCAAATATTTGAATAATATTGTCGACGAAAAACTTTTGGTCTGCGATTTTGACCCTTCTATGTACAGAATTTGTATGAAGAACAGTGTCAGAATCGCTTGCGCCATCATTACTCTAGGTGGTGCTAAAAGTTTCATTCACCTAGTCACCCTGGAATATTTTTAAAACGATTTCATCCATGACAATGTGCTGTCATAAATTGCCGCGAATTTAACTGTCACAATAAATGAGTGTATCGCGAATAAAACATCGTAAAACCTATTAATTTACGTAATAAATGCAAGTAATGTTGTTTTGGTAGATAGTTTATTGTGTTGTGAACGTTTTTCAGTCAATAAAATATACAATAGCTCAAAATTAATCAACAAAACATTCAATTCAAAGTTCAAAATGGTGCTTTTTTAGTGTTTTGTTGTGAAGTTTCCGCGAATTTCCGCGAAATGCGAAATGGCATGGTCTGTGACCGGTTAAAGCCAAATTCTAATACAACTTTTTATTTGGGCCTTTTCATCTTTATTGACAAAAGTGAGTAAATTTGACAATAGTAATATTGAGTAAATTTGACAATAGCAGATTGTTGTTGACAGGAAGCCATCTTACTGCAAATAAATTTGCAGATGTAAATGATTGCATGAGTATTTAAACATGTTGAATTTCCGAACAGCTTCCGTGAGCATTGATTACCACAAGTCAGAGGCCTATGTAAACGCTCCTGGGAGTAACATGTCAAAACTTACATTAAGTCGTAAATTTTACTTACACGAGTGTAAACTAGTCCAATAAAAATGAATAAACTACTTATTATAACACATTTATAGCTAGTTTCTAGAAAATAAAAGTACTTAGATAAATTAAGTACCTACACTCAATTTATCATATTATTCATATAAGAAATATGGTCCCCATATTATCAAATTCATATAAGAAATATCGAAAGAGTGCAGCACAAATTTTTAAGATTTATTAACTTCAAGTTACACATACCTATTCAACACATTAACTACACATCTTTACTAAACACACTTAAATTGCATTCCCTAGAAAACAGAAGAAAAATAAACGATCTAACTTTTTTGTTTAAAATTATTCACTCCGAATTAGATTGTTGCGAACTCCTGCATCTCATTGATTTTAAAGTACCTACTCGAGAAACAAGGCAAAACATATTATTCTGCGACAATAATTCTGTAACCAACTACCACACACATGCACCAATTTCACGATTACACAAACTAGGGAACAAATTCACCTTAAATATCGATGTATTTAATACAAGTTTACCTTTATTCAAGAAGTATCTGAACAATATTTTTATGTAGAATAGTTTGATAAAAACTGTCTCTGTATTATAAACTTGTCATGTAAAAGCCCATCAGGGTGTTGAAAATTAATAAATAAAAAATAAAATATACTATCAAATTGAAAATAGTAAAAAGTCGAGAATAAAAAAAATATCTAAGTAAGAATTTTGGGTGTAAATTATCCACCTTAAGCTTGACGTTACAAATTTGAACCTGACGCTCGCCGGTTTAAAGTAGAGTGTCTTTTTGTGGCGGGTGGGTTGGAGGCGTAGATATGATTTTTTTATTTATTTATTGGCTCGCCAACAGAATACATCAGATAATTATTACAGTAATTTACATTTTCAGTATGGTTATATAATGATGATTCAAATTATAGGTGAGCAAACCATTCATTCATACAAATCTAAAGTTTTATTCCGGGGTTAATAAAATTTTGGATACTTGATCTTTAAAACAAGGGGAAGGACAATGTCAAAATGAGATTTCAAAAAACCACCCCCATGATGAAACTTTGCACAAATTGACATTCAATTAATCATTACTGTCTCCATCTGAATTCTCATCTGAAAAACTGTGTGTTAAGTCCGAGAAACGCCAGTGAGTTCGGCTAGTTTATAAAATCTTTCAACCGAAATATTGTAAGGACTAAATAAACAACCATAAAGGAAGAAAGGTTACAATAAAAAAAATATACCTTCTTCCTGTTCTTCATGATCGCTGGCATCCGACACGGTGACCACCTCAGGGGGCGAGGTAGAGGGTCGGGGCCGCTTGGCGGGGGTCGGGGAGGGATGCAGCGGGGGGGCGGGTGAGGGGGGCACCGGCGCGGGGGAGGGTGGCCTCTTGGCACGGCGGGAGCGCCTCTCCTCGAGGGCCGCGCGGCCCTCCTCCTTGCGTCGCTCCATCTCACGCTCTGGAAAATTAACAGAACTTACCAAGAGCAAATATAGTGACTGTCGAAGTTTTATACTTGATGACACAAACTACGACACAAGTCGTAAATTTATAGACCAAAAGGTTTTCAGCAAAACCAAATGATTGGATTGTAATGAGGGTGAAGATAGTACTTATATTATCTGAAAAAAAATTTAGAATAGGTACTGGACTATTCAAATATAGGGTTATTTGCTGCCGCTGCGGGTGGTGAAAATCAAATGGGTATGCGGTATTCTCACTGTTCACTAGGCAGATTTCGCCTCCGCTGTGGGTAGCGAAACGTTGTTGATTTTCACCTGTCAGTCACGTTTGTGCCTTCCGTGAATAAATACATACACTGTAATGGGGTATTTCCACGTTTTTTTATTGCTTAAAAAAATTAAGCAAAAAAATTACGATGATTACAGCATTTTTATTTTATTTTTATGTTGACGAATAAATATTCTACAGCGAGTCAAAGTTTCCCATTTTTGAATTACCGTCAAAACGATGATTTTGGGCAAGGCTATCGTGTGACGTCATGAGATTGGACGCTCACTGACAGTGTTAATTTATTCTGGCCCAGCGACGCTTGTGACGTCACATTCCGATTTTCAAACGGGTCCGTTTTGATTTTGTCAGTTTTAGATCGTTTTTAAAATCAATAATATTGAATGAAAACATAGTAGGATGATTAAAATCAGAAAAATGATCTTTAAATATTCCGTACATTTTTAACAATATCCCTCGTTTGTGGAAATACCCCATTGTGCATTAACTGTGAAAATGCATCTTATCATTGAAATGAATAACGCCTATTTCACACAACAAGCGAAAAGATACCGCCTACCCGGGCGGCATGGTGAAATTTGCAGGGTTCTAGTTTCGCGCTAGCTGCGAAAACTCACGCAAATATCTGGCGGAATCCCGCTTGATGTTCTTCGCTACTCACAGCAGCAGCGAATATCGCTTATAATTGAATGGGGCTTTAGTAGCCTTTAGTAGGCCTTGAACAGGTAATAAATAGTATAAGGTTTATAATTATTAACATTGTTATCAAATATTTTGTCAATTTGTCTAACCGTCCTACTTATGATGAATATCTTCAATATCTGTAAATACAACTGTTACACCATAAACCCAAACGACGGAACCTAATCATCTCTCTCTCTGGTTTCAATCCTGGGATTGGTTTGCAGCAATTTCCTTTAGTTTCCTCTTCCATTCTTCCCTGTCTTGTGCGGCTCTTTTGAGGTCTGCATATGATAAGCAGCGCACGTCCACCAGCAGGTCCTCCAGGTACTCTCGGCGTGGGCGTCCCCTAGAGTTTGTCCCCTCGGTCATACCCTCCATTATGGAATGCAAGAGGCCTTCTTGTCGTATTACATGGCCGATCCATCTTGCACGCCTTTCGGACAAGGTCCTGAGCAGGTGCCTTCCTCCTTCGATTCTTTGGAGAACCTCCTCATTTGTAATGTGGTCTCTCCAGGAAATTCCTAATAGTCTTCTATAGGACCACATCTCAAAAGCCTCTAGTCTCCGTTTATCTCTTTTGGATAGGCACCATGTTTCGCAGCCGTACATCAAGATACTCCATACATAGGTCTTGATGAGGAGTATTCTCAGCTTTAGGTCTATATTATTTGATTCAATTATTTTCGACCTTTTATTGAAAGCAAGCCTAGCCTGGTGTATACGGCTGTCGACATCGCTCTTAGACCGACCGTCCCATGTTATTTTGCTCCCGAGATAGACAAACTCCTTGGCGTTCTTTAGTGGAACTCCTGACATCTCTATTCGCATCTGATGTTGCGTTCGGCCTACAGTCAGCAGCTTTGTTTTGTCTTTATTTATCTTCATGTTATAGTTATTTTGGAGAATGCTTTGCATGGTTGTTAAGGCCTCTTGCAGTTCTTATAATATAATAATATACCTAATCATAACTTTCCTAAATGGTTCAGAATAATATAAGGTAGCGTAAAGGTTAACATGAAGTTAGAAAGGATTTAACTAACCTGTGTGTAATAGTTTGTCCCTCCTCTGCAGGTGGGCGGCCCGGTAGGAGTCCCCACGGCGCTCGGGAGAGTCTTCTCTGCGCCTGTCTTGCTGCTGCTCCTTGGAGCGCCTCTTGCTCAGCAGACGTGAGCGCAGGTCTTCCAGCTCCTTGTCCCCCTGGGCGCCAACGCGCTCCCCTTGCCCTACACTGCCCCGATGTCTGCCTGAGTTAGCCTCATCTGATGAGGCGTGACGGGAGCGCAACTCCTTCCTCTCCTTTGAGCGCTCAGCCTCAATG
The DNA here is from genome assembly GCA_917880885.1 of Limnephilus marmoratus. Taxonomy (NCBI): domain Eukaryota; kingdom Metazoa; phylum Arthropoda; class Insecta; order Trichoptera; family Limnephilidae; genus Limnephilus; species Limnephilus marmoratus. Next base: position 30,093,834 of record OU862912.1, on the reverse strand, counting down.
TATCTTTCTCTCTCACGGTCCCTGTCCTTCTCTCGAGGGGGTTCTTTAGGGATGTAGGCTTCCTTCTCCCTGTCTCTATAGGGCTCTTTAGAAATATAGGCGTCCTTCTCTCGTTCCTTTTCTCTGTAAGCCTCCTTGGAGATATAGGATTCCTTCTCCCTTTCTCTGTCTTTTTCTCGGTATGGTTCTTTTGAGACATAAGTATCCTTTTCCCTTTCCCTATCTTTTTCTCGGTAGGGCTCTTTGGTGATGTAGGCCTCTTTTTCCCTTTCTCTATCTTTATCCCGGTAAGGTTCCTTGGAGATGTAGGCATCTTTCTCTCTCTCTCTTTCCTTTTCCCTGTAGGGTTCTTTGGCAATGTAAGCCTCCTTCTCCCTTTCCCTGTAAACCTCCTTGGGCAGATAGGCCTCCTTCTCCCTGTAGGGGTCAGCCTCCCGATAGATCTCCTTCTCCCGCAGTTGCTCCCTGTCCCGGTAAACCTGCTTCTCTCTGTAAACTTCTTTGTCTCGGACATATTCCCGCTCCCTCGGATGTTCCTTGCCATGATATGCCATTTCACGGTCGTTGTGTCTAATTACATCATTCTCCTTTTTAGTTCTTGAATCAGGTTTGTCTCGTTCCCTATAAAAAGGTGAGCGTTTAAAAAGGGAAAAAAACATTGATAAATGATAAAAATCACATATTTTGGTAAATATTTCCCTGTGAGTCCACGCTCAATACACACTTTAAAAAATTGTACTAGGTAGATAATGGTTAGTAATAAGCAATTCAGTAACCGGAATTGAAAAATATTGCATTTTAATGGTTATTTTTTTATTTTAAAAATGCGAAATATCATTTTTCAAGGACCGCCATGTTAATTATGTCGTTGAAATATGCACTTTTCAAAGGAAAAATCACTTTCTGTCAGTTAGACAATAATAAGTACGAATTGCAATCATTATTTTGTTTGGTTTAATAAACACGAAAAATCACGCGAGATGTTTGCCGTCGTAAATAATAACATGGCGGTCCTTAAGAAATGACATTTCGCATTTTTACTGAATTACTTATTACTAACTGTTATCTACCTAGTACTATTTTTAAAAAATATTTGGGAGGAATGCAGATCCTGCCAATGTCTGGGAATTTAATAAAAAGGCACTTTTTAAATGAGAAAAGTGTGGAGAAGATGAATAAAAAATAAATTAAGGCGCGCTCGGCAAAATTGAGGGAGATACAGCCGTTCAAAGTATTTAAAATTTCACTTCGCAAACTCATATTATGACAGTCCGTTCGCCATTTTTTCACTGTTTATGTTGGTATCCCTGACCTGATGCAAACAACAGCTAGACAGCTAAACTTGGTTTGTGATACAAAAGAAAGTGCCCCTTTATAACGCCTACTCGCGTCAAGGCAAGAAAGACATCCCAGTTTTCAAGTTGATTAGCGGCTACGCTAGGTTTGTGTAACATGGTTTGTGATTCTGGCGTACTATTAATTCTGTTTTTCATAATTACGCGCCTTATCATTTATCCCACGAAGTCGGCTACAATCGTATCTAGGTTTGTATTAGGTCTGGGATACCAACATAATAGTGACATAATGGCGTAGTATCGGTTCACGAAGTGACATTTTATTTATACTTTGAACGGCTGTATCTCCCTCAATTTTGCCGAGCGCATCTTAATTTCTTTTTTATTCAACTTCTCCACACTTTTCTCGTCTAGAAAGTGCCTTTTTAATAAATTCCCAGACATTGGCAGGATCTACATTTTAGCCAAATATTTGGGAGGAATGCAGAATACGCCAATGTCAGGGAATTTAATAAAAATGCACTTTCTAGATGAGAAAAGTGTGTAGAAACTCATTAAAAAAAGAATTAATGTGCGGAAAGCAAAATTGAGGGAGATACAGCCGATCAAAGTTTTATAAAATTTCACTTCGCGAACCGATACTATGACAGCCCGCCCGCCATCTTTTGTCACTGTTAGCCGCCCCCCCCCCCCATAACCTAACCTAACCTAACCTAACCTAACCTAACCGAACCTAACCTTTCTAGCGGGCTTGTGTATGTTAACCCAGCGCCGGATCTGCCCGCCCCCCCCCCCCCCCCCCCCATAACCTAACCTAACCGAACCTAACCTAACCTTTCTAGCGGGCTTGTGTATGTTATCTTTACATTAAAAAACAGCCTACGTTTTTAAATGGTTTGTCTGGCGGGATTCTCCATTCCAGTGCCTATTTACATTATATTATTAATTCTGTTTTTCATAATTACCCGCCTTATAATTTACCCCACGAAGTCGGCTACAATCGTATCTAGGCTCTTGTTTGTATCAGGTCCGGGATACCAACATAACAGTGACAACGATGGCGGGCGAGCTGTCATAGTATCAGTTCGCGAAGTGAAATTTTATAAAACTTTGATCGGCTGTATCTCCCTCAATTTTGCTTTCCGCACATTAATTCTTTTTTTAATGAGTTTCTACACACTTTTCTCATCTAGAAAGTGCATTTTTATTAAATTCCCTGACATTGGCGTATTCTGCATTTCACCCAAATATTTTAAGCGTGTATTGAGCGAGGACTCAATAGGGAAATATTTACCCATATTTTTAATTAGGTCAATGGCAAAATTTTCAAGATCATGAATTTAAATATGAGATTGTTTTAGAATTAGGAATCTGAATTATTAAGACTGAAAGATATCATTTCAGACTACCGAATAGCTACAAAACATAAACCCTGCTCAAAGTCAATAAATTAGTGATGAAAGTTTTGGATGAATCATAGGAATGTCACTGAACTGGGAGGACGAATGTCAGATAATATTATGTAAATAATTCAAGAAATGTATTGCTTGACCTAAAGACGACTATTTGCATACCTGAAGGCGTGTTTTTTATCCCTGTGCAAATGTTCTTTGTGTCTTTCTGATTTTCCACTGTGCCTATTTTTCCTATCGTCCTTAGGAGCACGACTAGAAATTATCTGAGCCTGCGGTGGCCTTATATCTAGGGAGTCATTGGTATCTATATCTTCTTCGGATATACTGCAAAACACAAAATTATTAGTAAAAGCAAGAAAACGAATAAACAACACATTCGTTAAAAAAACGTTTACGACAGTAACCTAAAATCCATTTCCTCTTGTGGAACAGGACTTCTGGCCAATTCACCATCTTCACTTTGATCATCCTCATAATTGCTCATGATATTTAAAAAAAATAACTAAAACCAAACTGTTTTCAATTCGCACTTAACGAAAACGTAAAAACAAAAATTTCTAAAATGGCATAATGGCGACAGCACAAGCACAAACGCCAAGTTCAATCACAAACTACAAACTCAAACATAGAGCAAGAAAGAGCATAGATGATAGCACGATCACGATGTTGAATTTAAACCATAGACAAAATAATTGTCTCTGAAACAGTGATGTTATGTCTAGAAAAATTTCCCTAGATCTAGGGGAGAAAAATATTTTTTAGGGAAAAGGGAAATCAGGACAAAATCTTGGGAAATTTCGAACTCTGGCAAATTTTTTATTACATATATGACAATATTACTGGTATTATTTATATATATATATACGTATATATATTTTTTTGAATTCCCATGAGTCTTAATTATTGTTCATGTACTTACATGCAATGTTATTTTTAACATTGACAACCCAAAATGATATTATGTATCTAAAAAGATAAATGGGACCTCTGAAAAAAAAAAATTATTTATGTTTTATGTTTCGTTTTATCAGTGATTGCGATTGATTTTTATTGTGCAAAGTGTTTTTTTTTATTTGGAATTCAGTTTATAATTCAGTGGTGAGTGTATTCGTACTTTTAAATTATTATTTCACGTAGCAAAAAGTGTTTTATTTGGAAAAGCACAGCATTATAAGTACATTTACCAAATATCGATATCTTTTCAATTAATTAACACATAACAGGATTAGTGTTACACAATCAGGTAGCTACATAGGTAATTGCGTAAATGTGAAATTTTAGGGAAATTTCACCTCGAAATCTAGGGAAATAATTTTTTTTGGCAGAACATCCCTGCTCTGAAAGTTCTTCTTTCTCCTTTGAGCTGTTTTTAATGCTACTTCCACACCGAAGCCAACCTTCCAGCTCCGTAGTTCGGAGTTGGAAGATTGGCCGATCGTGTGGTGGCTATCGATCACCACGCGGCCAACCTTCCAACTCCGAACTCAAAAATGGCGGTTGATAAGATTCAGCCATGGATACGCTGTATCTTATCAATTGCCTACAATTATTACGTACATATCATGTTTTCAAACAATTATTATACCACTCTCCCGTAATAATATTGTTAATGACAGGCGGCACGTGAGGTCTTGATCGCCTGCCGTTCGCAGTAGGGATGGACGATATACATCGATGTATTATAAACACTCGATGTATTGTAACGATGCATCGTATTGAAGCGATGTATTGTTAATACTTCAACATCGAATATATATCGATGTTTTTTATTCGATGCATTCGATTTTTTTTTTTTACTTTTCTTTATTGAATTGAATTTTTTTATTACGTTGCCAGTACGCGATTTGTTATATTCCAACAAGCGATACGCAAAATACGGGGCTGTTTGTTTAATAAGAAGCTCTGCTTCCATTGTTTCAAAGTTCGACAACCCCCCCCCCCCCCCTCCCGACGCGTGTTTTGATTTGTACCACCGAAATATAGGGAATTTCACATAAGAAATCAGAAATACATCGATGTATTGGAAACATCGATGTATTTCTCAATACATCGTATTAACATCGATGCAACCATTCGATGCATTACATCGGAAAAAACATCGATGTATTTTTTGAATGTCCATCCCTAGTTCGCAGACTGATGTGTGGACGGCTGGTTCGTGCAAGTTGGCCATCATGATCGCCTCGGAGGTGATCCCGGGCCAACTCGAACTCCAACCTTCCAACGCACGAACTACCCCTCGCCCCTCCACACAATCGTCCAATCGTTTGAAGTTGGCCGCAGTGTGGCTGTACTGTTACTTCGACACCGAAGCCAACCTTCCAAATCTGAAAAAGGGAGGATTTAGGGAGGGCGGGGGGCGGGGGGACACGTGCCCCCCCCCCAGAAGGTATTTTTGTGTACTGTGGAGATTCCATGACAGTGCAGAAAACTGTCTTTATTAAACATTTAATTTGTCTATTGTTTTGACACTTTCATAAACCTTCCTATACATACTTGAACATGTAGAAATAAACTTAGTATCATAATTCAGCAATTGTCGATTTTTTTGCCCGTCCGCCTCTTGTGCCCCTTCCAGAAAAAATCCTGGATCCGCCCTTGACTCGGAGTATGGTTCGAAGTTGAAAGGATGGCCGATCGTGTGGTGGCTGTCGCTCACCCTGCGGCCAACCTTCAAACTCCGAACTCCAAAATGGTGTACATCGAACAGCTGTATCTTATCAGTTGCCTACAATTATTATGGTACGGCCACACTGAGGCCAACTTCCAACTTCGAGGAGTTAGAAGGTTGGCTTCGGTGTGGAAGTAACATGAAAGGAGGGAACCTCTTCCAGAAGACGGGAACAGGGAAAGTCCTTACAAACATATTCCCCAATTTACTCTTGATTTTACTACCGCAAATATTTTTTAATATATTTAGTTATCGACCACTTAAAAACAAATTTAACAAAACTCTGGATTCAACTGCCAGCTAGTGGCGGATTATAAATGCGACAGCAATGCCACCTACGACCGAGTAAAAATCTGTGAACCAGAATGTGCTGATTCTGGCGTTGGCCATTATTGAATGACTCCAGATACTAATATCTACAGCCTGTATGTCGGACGAATATCTACAGCTCATATGTTGGACTATAATATCTATGAACTTCAGAGTAAGGACTAATATCTGCAGAGCTAAGGTCGGACGAATATCTATGACAGTCCCAGTAGTGACTAATATCTATGGAGCGTAGGTTGGACTAATATCTACAGCAAGAGGTTGTACGGAAAAGCTTAAATTACTTCAATTACGTAATGGCTTAAACGTTTAAAGTACGTACATGAAGTTTTTGCATAATATTACCTACGTATTTTGCTGTTTACGAGGACAATAATTTATTGAACAAACATGGAGGTCATAATACAAAGATATTTATTTATTTCGAAATACACGGCACCACAATCTAACCTAACTGACATAGAAATGGTCATGGTAACAGACTAAATAATTTACAAGCACTCGAAATAAAGAAAGCTGTTAAAACAAAAACTTAAATCCTTAATATTCAGCTAAACGTGTCCAATAGTCCGATATTAGGGATTTTCACATACATACATAAATATAGTTTTTTTAAACTGCATACGCAATATTACGTTATATTCCAATATGCTATACATAATTGGAAATCCAACCTCTGCCAGTGCTGTAGATATTCGTCAACACTTTGGTTCTCATAGATATTAGTTAGCAGTTTGAGCTGTAGATATTCGTCCTCACTTTGGTTCTCATAGATATTAGTCCGATTTGTTCAGTTTTTGGAATTCCTGTAGATATTAGTAGACGCCTCCTTATTGAATTAGTGTAATGCTACAATCACATACGTTGTAGAGCTAGTGGTTGTAGAACACGACCGGCCAACCTTCCAACTCCGAACTTAGTTCGGAGTTGGAAGGTTGGCCGATCGTGTGGTGACTGCGGTCAACCCTCCAATTCCGAACTCTAAACTCCAAAATGGCAGACATCGAACAGCTGATTTGGCGCCATATCTTATCAGTTGCCTACAATTGAGCAGGCGGTGCTTCGGTTTTTATAATATTGATTTTGATTCGTTTATCTAAAAAAATAATAAATTCTAACAATTTTTATACAACTCTTTTATATTAGGTGATCTAGATTAGGAACTACTTTTTATCTTCATTTAGTTGGTCCATCCTGCCGCTGGAGCAACTGAAAAAAAAAACCAGTTGGCAACTCAATCACTTAATTTAGTTAGTCCATCCTGCACTCACGTCCATCCGCTCATGGGGCAACTGAAAAAAAAACCTGTTGGCAACTCAATCACTATCCACAGGAAAGCCACTTGCGAATTTCATTGGCGGTCTGCACACAGGCAACTTCTCAAAGATTGCTAAACAAGCTGATATAATTACTAGTGACCGACCGAAGGTTAGGCTTCGGTTTTGACAAAAAAATTTAGTTTCGGCATCAAACTCGTTCGGCTGACTTCGGGAAAGTTCGTGGCTCGAGTGTCACCCGCCATCATCAGCTGAGTTTGTCAGTCGGCCCGATTGTGTTGTAAGTTTATGTATTATTTCTCCCGCATAAGTGTTTAGTTTTGATATCAAGAAGTAGTTGACAAGTTTGTTAATTTTTGTTTGTTTTATAGCAGTAATATCAAAACAAAAAAATTTTTTTTTTTACATAGTTCAATTATTGTTTTTTATTTCATTTAACACACGTAATAAGAATGTTGTGATTGTAAACGCAGTTAAAATTAAAACAATTAATGAGGTCCTTTCTTTGTAATGTAAGTAGGTATTGATGATTAACAAATTTTGTTCCAAGTAGTCAACATGTTTTGTTAAATTTTGTTTGTTTTACAGCAGTAATAATTTATTTTTGTCACTTACTTCAATTATTGTTTTTTTTTTATTTCATTTAACAACTGTCTGTAAATTTTCAGTAAACAATAGATTTTTAAGATGTCTAAAAAAGTTTCGTTTTCGGCCGAAACTGAGACAGATACCGAAGATTCGGTTTCGTAAAGTTTTCAGTTTCTCCATAATGAAAGGCCTTTAAAGAATCTCATAAAATTTTTGTTGCTTTTTGCAGTGATCTTTAAAACTTTCACAATTAACTCGGAGCACCGACATAAAATTTTCACCATGCACCATCTGATTCTATTTTCATCATAACTTACCTGCTTTTTGTATATTGGCACAGCCTTAGGCTACGTCCGTATAGGCAGGCGGCTCGCTTAGCGCCTAGATAGGTAGTAGATAGCCGCTTAGCGTGTATCCAGGTAAACCAACGTGTTGGTATTTTGCCACTAGGCTCTAGGCGCTAAGCCAGCCGCCTGCCCGTGCGGACGTAGCCTTAGCGTATCGATGCTGGAAAGGAAAAATGGCTAAAGCGCCCTCCGCCTGTATGGCGAATCAGTAACTTTTCCTTTCCAGATTCAATAGGTGTTTTTTCTTTTCTCCTTTCTTATTATTTCCTTCTACCAAATATTATTTTTCTAGTTCTTACATTATAATTTAAATCATATAAACTGGCATGAGTCTAGTACGGTAGTTAAAAAAATCACAAAAACTTGTGAGTATTAAAAATAAAAGTATATATATATATATACTCTACCATTTGTAGTCTCCCAGAATAGCTAGTTACATTCAAAGAAATGTTTTTTTTTAAAGCATCCTTAGTTTAACAGATGTGTACAAATCTAACGAGACCAAATTTGTTGTGAATTATTATTTTTTTTTACATTAGCCCCACACAGGAGGCCCTGAGAAAAATAATTTCCCTCAGGACCTATGTCGTCTTTGGGGATGCCGTGTGGAGGTTTTTTTTTAAGGAAAGGAAGGAGAGGAGAGTTCTGGGAAGGAAAAGGGTTTAAGGGGTGGGTAGGAATCTGGGGTTCAGTGTGCCTGGTCATCTGTCTCCAAAACCTAGGCAAACCTCACCCCATAAACCCGGGCATTCCTGCTAAATTACCAAACGTAGCGAACCACTTGGGGTGACCTATGACAGAGGTGTCGGTTATCCAATAAAGGTTCCCGGGGCGGCGGTACCCATTTCCACCCCCCAAATTATTATTATTTTCAAAATTCACAAACGTAAGATAATTATGGGGATCAACCAAATTTAGCTTCACGGTCGACTGGTTCCTGTAGATTACTAGATTACTTACGATTACTGTACCGACAGCTATAGACAATTAGATGTACATATGTGAGGTAGGTGTTTTTTACTAGAAATTTCATTAGGAAAAATATACAAAAGATTTTGTAGAAAAACTATATAATCTGTAAAAATACAATTTTATTATGTACAATTCTTGTCAAATATCATTACAACAGCTTCTTGTATTTTTCAATATATAGATCTTCTGAAAGGGACAACAAAATATGAATAATTCCTGACATAACCAACAATATACAATATTATGTAGTACTGCAGCAACATGTCTGCGGGTATCTCCCACCAATAAATTAGTAAAGTTTACTAAAATTACACAATAATTAATAAAGTGTTTGAATAGCATGGCACAAAGGTCTCCTGGTGCTATCACACAATCTAAATCCTTACATTTCCAACGAGAGGATGAAATAATAGTTAAGTCAGTTGCACGTGACCTCCCTCACCTGGAGTCTGGTATTGCCCCGAGAGCAATCTGGTGGCGGAATAAGATACTTAAAGAAATGAACAGCTGAAGCTGGACGGACTGAATCAGCAACGCGACTCACTGAGGAAGTGGTGAACTTTAATAATTATAGTGCAGCACTATTCACTATTGAAGTGATCTAAGCAACCCGGACCCTCTGCTCCGACAGAGGGGGCCAAGTAACTAATATTATTTACAGTTGATGCAATGACTGCTGCGTGGATTGGCTCTAAATGCACCAGATTACTGAAGAAGCAATATCTCCTGATTGTGAGACTCAAAAACTTTGTATAAACATTTAACAATCAGAACATGGATTTAGTTTTTGTCTATCCTAATTTTGACTGTTTGAATTTGCAATGGCATTTTGCCTGCATTTGTTTCAATTTTAAAAGTGGTTTCTTAAAGATTGGGTAATAATTGATGTATTATAAATGACAACTAAGCAACAACACATTACAAAATAACATACATTTTAAAATCGGCTTCAAGTGCCAGGAATCCAGATATTTAAATTTATACGCATTTTATCACCTTCAGTACGGATAATTGTAACAATAAGGTTACAAAGTCGAATGGCCGTCACAGAATAAAACAAGTTGACTATCCTCAGGGCTACAGACATAGTAGCCGGAAGGAAGGACTAAATAATGAAAGGTTAAGCGAGAGAACAAATACACGATAATCCCAGGATATCTGTTCCTCAGGATCTGTATATTGCAGAAACCCATAAACATATTATCATTAGAGCCTTGTAATTCCTTACTTATAAATAACGTATTGTAATAATACATGTAAATATATTATAAAGAGATGTCTCGAAGTGGTTTCAATTATACTTTTGCAAAGGCACTCCATTCTTATTATAAAAATGTTTGTGCATATTAACACTTCCAATCTGCCAACAATCTAAATCATATTCCCTCGACTCTCGCTTGAAAAGTTGGCAGAAAGCGAGAGGCGCTGGTCGATGGTGATATTGATAGTAATAGTAATAGTAATGTATGTACAAACTAACGTCTGGGACAGAAATAAACAAGAGCGACTGTGATATGTCAAGTTAGAACTAATCTGCTGAGAGTTGGTTAGAGCTCAATATACATATCACAAATGCTAACCATAAAATATCAGGTACAAGAGTTTTCTGTGTAAATATCTGCAGACGGAAGGAGTCAATACGCACAATGTCAACTAACAAAAGTATACATCAGAGGTATTTAAAAATATATATATAATATTACATAAATATGTCTATTTACATACCACTCCAGACTCTGGATTAAGTTCCCTTCGATGATTTACCTCCGTACGATTTTATACAAAAAATACTCACTATAATATTATACTATACTATAAACACTCTCGCCACTTTCTGTAAATCCTATCCACCGTTCACTCTTATCCCATAAATATTACACATTTGTAGACAATAAAACAACACAATCATTACATATACAATCCTTTGGCTTATCCGGTCGCACCTCGCATCTACAGTTACAGTTGCGAGCCGTTTCTCTCCTTCCTCCAGAAAAAGGATATAACAATAATAAACAAACAATGGTAACACGCGCCGACATCTCACGGGAGATGATGCTCGCGGAGCCGCGTACTCCTGCCGGCGGGTCGCCCCAATTACATGAATGATTCCTGTTGAGTAATATACGCGTCCTGGGGAGGCACCTTATCACGGGTTCACTCGGTCTTCTGCTTGCAGTACAGCTCCTTGAGCGCCTTCAGCTCGTCGATCAGCGCCTTGTTCTGGTTCTCCAGCACCGCCACCCGGTTCTCCAGGCACTTGATGTACTCTTTCTTCTTGCGACGGCACTCCCGCGCCGCCTCGCGGTTCTTCAGCAGCCGCATCTCCCTCTTGCGCGTCTGGTCCTCCAGCACGGGGCCGCCCTGCGACACTGCAACCAACACAACAAGCGCGGCGGTTAGCACACAGACAGCAGGCGAGGGGACACCACCCAATAGACACACAGCGTACACAAGTGGGACAGCGTACCTGGCACGAAGAACTGTCCGTCCTGGCTGGTGGTGTACTGCACGATGGCGCCCCCGGAGCCGCTGTTGGCCATGGTGAGCGTGTGCAGCCCTCCCTCGCTCGCCTGCAGGGCTCCCGCCGGGATCACTGTAATACGCCCTGGGGTCAGACACGCACACCCGCGCAGCCACTCATTAGACACGCACTCAGGGGAGCTACACCGCTCCACCACTCCACCACTCCATCACAGCCAGTGTTAAACAAACCATCCCAAGAGATATCAGTCCTTTACTCCTTTATTATCAGTTACAGTATCAGTATTATCAGTGCTGCCTTTGCTCCCGTATTGAAGCGTGATTTCAGAAACCGTATAGTATGATGTCATGATTCAAGTGTCCATCTGACAATAATGCTCTCTAATTACGTCATAGAACATTGGCCATATTTTCTTCACCACATCCATTACAGCTTTTTTGCACACATTCATTATTTTGTTAAATTACATCATCTTGCTATTCACAAACCTGTTTACAAAATACAGAATAAAAAAAAATTATAACAGAAAAAAATAGACCAAAAATGTCATAATTCGTATTAATTTAAAGAAATGTCCAATCAGGGAGTGGTTTAATGAAGATAAAATAAACTTTATTTCACTTGTTTATGGAGTTTCTAAGGAGTTATTTATTCTGTATTTCATTAACAAAATTACCAATGGTTTCATCCAAATAAGTTGCTGTTAAGTAATGATCTAGCATAAAGATTTAAAAGGGGAAATACACAGAAAGGGAGACGATTTGAAAGAAACAAACATTCTACATATTTTTATTACAGGGTAGTTTGAAAAGTTTTGTAAATTTCGAGTTGACCCCACAATTTATAAAGTGACACCACCGCTGGCAGTTACCAATTGACCATCTGAATTAATCACTCAACTTTTTAGCAATAGTTTTGTTTATAATTATTTTATTTTTAAAATAATTGTCAGAATTACCACAGAAGAATTATCATGCAGATAACCATGGGTGGGTTTTCGCAATCCGCAAGAAATAAACATTATTGACTACTTGTTAAGCGGCAAGACAACAAAGGAAACCTATTTTTTGGCATTATTGGACTGTTTGAAAAAAAGGTTTAAAAGTCAAGACTGGCATGCAAATAAGTCCTATTTCACTAAGACAATGTATCACAATGACAAACTTACATTTGAACTGGTCTTCAAATTGCTTCCTCATTTACCATATCTCCCCTCCAAACATGTTCTCCGTGCAATTTCAACTTGTCATCACCAAAACCGGACATCAACACCACTTTTGATGACTATTTTGCAAGACTTGACTTTTTGATGACTAATTGACAAAACCTTTTTTTTTAGATGAGATGAAAAATTTTGATAATTGCTGGAATGAGTGTCCATCGAAGGAAACCAAGTTGAAAAAAAAAATTTTACAAAACTTTTCAAACAAATGTCACACATAATCAATCTTCTTGCTAACAATCAATTTCTAAATAAAATAATATTCTCTCCACATGAAGAAGCAAGCGCACACTACTAATTATATATTGTAAAAGTGGTAACAAACAAAACAACATTTTTGAAGAGTGATATAAAGTCTGAAAAGTGATTAAAAAGATAAACTAGGTTAAATAATTTTCGTTATTTGTTTTTGGGGTGTTATGCCGTGTTGCGCTACCTCCTTCTTTAGCCAACGTTTCGGACATCGTTGCAGTGTCCATCATCAGGGCAGATCCGGTAGATGTGTAATTTTTAGTGGTGAAGTGTGTGCTTATTTACTTTGAAGCGATACCGTGTCGCCAGCTTCACTAACTTTATAGTATAAGCTGGCGACAAGGTATCGCTTCGAAGTAAATAAGCACACACTTCACCACTAAAAATTACACATCTACCGGATCTGCCCTGATGATGGACACTGCAACGATGTCCGAAACGTTGGCTAAAGAAGGAGGTAGCGCAACACGGCATAACACCCCAAAAACAAATAACGAAAATGCTTATGGCCGTGAAAATCTTAAAACGTACCTAGGTTAAATAAGTTAGGCAAGATTTAATTATTTTTTCACTTTTGAAAAGCATTATTTTTTGTCACTGTTTTATCATGGAACCATAAAAGTTACAGGTGTCGGAATACATGCAATGTTACCCTATCCCAACAGACAGAAAAACTTTTATATGTAAATTATTTTATTACTATATTATTAGATCAAGTTAATTTGTTTATTCAGCAGAAAGATATTAAAATATTACCACGGGGAACCAAATCCCAACAAAGATTATTAATGTTACCAACTAAAAGTTAAATAAATATAGTAAAATGTAGTTTCAGCAATCTCAGATTACAATGTTACACACCATTAATTTACATATTAAATTTAATGTAACAGTAACTATAACATTAGTTTAGTAGTCAACTATTGCTAAGTTTACGATTTTTCTGCCTCAGAGTATCATTCATACTATCTAGTGTGGTGGAGCATTATTTGTGCATAATGATGTGCTACCAGAAATATATATTCTCAAGCTAATATTAATTCCCAAAAGTCCAAAGTAATTTTAAATAAGATTGTCTCAAATATGATTTGAGATTTTTATGGCCAAAAAAAGTATTATATTACCTTCCTCTGTAGAGCCTATTTTAGCCAAAACGCATAGATCACACCTATTTACGGAGGCAATTGAAATTCACAAAAATCCCGTTAATAAAGATGATAAGACTAAGCTCAATAGTTCTTGGTATCCGGTAATTAACAGTTACATCAAAACTAAATGCCGAAAACCATTTAAATTTATGTATACGGTATTACAGTTCATAGATGATTAGAGCTGGCAACACGGTATTGCACACTTCACCACAAACTTCGATCACATCTGCCCTGACGAAGGACACTGTAATGCTATCTGAAATGTTGGCTAAAGGAGTTAGCGCAACATGGCGTAATACCTCAAAAATAAATCACGATAAAGAGGTTCTCTCCTAATTAGGTTTATCATAATATAATGCAGATGAATGTGTATTATTTCTTTAATAATTGTTTAAATTACTTTATAGTGTCATTTTGAATAAAAATAACTAACTTTGTTTACATCACTATTTTCAAAATAAAAAAAAATCGAAGGAGTTAATAATGACAGAAAAATTAGTGTTTTAATACCTCCAAAAATAAACAAAGTTATGAGCTTTCCAAGTTAACTTGGATAAAAAGTATACAATTGTATCTTGCTACATACGTAAGACAATTCCGTACAATTCACTATTTGATTGGTAGTGGTGCCGCACCAGTCATTGCACTTCACATTCTTATCGGCCGGCTTCAATATCAACATTGTGACGGCTTACATCTTTGTTAATATTCAATATTTTCCAAAATTCAAAAAAGAGCGTGCTCTAACTAAGTTGATACATTTGTAAATAACATAAAATACCTTTGTATGACTGGGAAAAATTCACGCAATAATCCCTGTTTCGAGAATTCATCAATCACTAGTTGTGCGTACTTCTATGCCCAGTGTACCGAGAGTATTAAATTAATATTGTTAGGCCCGCCGATTGGAGGTTCTACTGAAAGAACAGGGTCCCAGAGACCAACAGTTAAACTGACCTGAGGAGAAGGGGGTGGCCAGAGACACTTCACTTTCCGACGAGTTAGATTCCAAGTGACCCTCTGTAATACGCAACCCAACAATTGTTTACTTCAGATAGACTAACTTATGTCTAGCCCATCATTTATCTTTTGGATTACGATATTACTAGTTGCTACCCGGCATTGTTCATATTTCAATAAAAACTTTTTCTTAGTAAACAATTGACAAATACATATATATAACAAACAGTATGTCGTTTCTTCAATCATTTTAGTCATAATGGAAATAATGGTGCAAGCTGAAAATAGGTGCGTTGACCAAGACATTCATGACTGAAGGAAATATTATGACGGCAGAGCTTACCGTTGAGTTTTATTGAGATAAAAAACAGATTTACTACATTACAGTTTTCATTAAAAAAACTATTATTTAAAAAATAAATATATAATACTAAATTTATTTGGAAAATAAAGGCAAATCAGTATGCATGTCTGTTAAATCACTTTTTTTAAAATGTTTATAAACAGAGCAGAACAATAAATAAGTAAAAATACATAATACGCTAAAAGTACTACTATCTACTATGTACTTAAATTTTGAAATAATAAATACTATTCCAAATTAAACATAATAAGGAAATCCAGTAAAAAATATTATGACTTTAAAAAAGTATGTTCATACAGACCAATAAACGCTGATTCTGAATATATAAGTTTTTTTTATAATATTAAACGTAGTGTTTGTAAAAAAATATTAAAAGGTGCATTTTTTAACATCTCGTTAAAATACACTGTAAAGTTGGTACGATTGAATGGTTAGTGCTGACGTCACGCGTCACCAGTCATTGTATCACATTGTATTGAAATCAATTGACATGTAGGTATGGCACAAGCCATCAGTATTAACAACATTTCATGTTATTCTTTATTTCGTACTGTTTATAAAGATTTAGTTGTAGTGTTTATTGAAACAATATTTAAGCCTAAATAATTCAGTATCAAAAATAGAGGTATCTCTATTAGTTTATCTCTATTATTTAAAATATTGAAAAACTACTGCACAAAAAAAATAATGAATGAAAAAAGTAATGCTTCTTCTAGGGAGAATACTTCGAACAACGGAACAACGGATTTCAAAATGGCGGCAGTAGATCAGCTGATTGCCCAATCCCATACTAATTTTTCGGGAGTGATGACGTCACACGATTTACCATATTTCCGGGGGGTCTTGAAAAATTAAAACTTTGACAATTATTTTAACTATTAAAACTAACTCTAAAAATAAAAACAAAAACGCAGTTATTTAAGTTATAAGGTCATTATTCATAAAAAAAAATTAAAAAATTGGACTGGAGTTCTCTATTACGAGTATGTAAAAGTAAACAGATTAAAATAACATAATTTTATCACTAATGAAAGTAATTAACTACTGAACATGCATACAGATTTGAAAATAAACAATATCAGTATTATAAAATTTAAAAAAAAAACCAATCCATTACAATAAAATCACCATGCAAACACATTGATTTAAATATAATGTAACGAATAAACAAACTGATATACTCTGGAGATAGTTTGACACTAACACATAAATAAAAATAAAAACATAATCATCGACAATTTACACAATTTAAAAAGGGTGCTCAACAAAGGTAGACATAAATATTTTAGAGAATCTCAAAAAGTTGACGATAGATATTGTAAATTAGAGATAACATCAGTGGTAATTAGTGTTGATTTTCATCAGAATATCCAAGAAATTCTTTTAGTTTAGGACTACATATTTGCCACAGATGACAATATTATAGTTCACTAAAATATTGCATAACAAGACAGAGGGGTTTTATGGAAGGTGATATAATTGAAATGAATTCCATTCTTTCCAAGCAGGGAAGTGCAGTCCATAGAGGCTAAAAAGTTGAGCAAGAGTAAAATAAGAGTTATGAATTATTTGGACATTCACAGTGTGACAACAGAAATGGACAGCATGGCCTGTAGAAAGGGCAAAGATAGTACTAATGGCCAAACAAAGCAAATAAAAGTATATAAAAGGTGTTAAATGTCGGATTCAATGTCTCAATTGATTAAATGCTACAGAAAAAGTGTAATGATTTTTCATAATAAGCTGGTTCTTAGTTTAGGGAATGTTCAATTCATTTCAATTTGTGGCCCTCGGGGGGGGGAGTCTGCGACGGTGAAATGGTAGTGGGGGTTATATTCACCAGCGATCTCGGCCCCGCCCAGGTCGTTGAGGATCTTGCGGTAGGAGGGGCGGCGCGTGAGCAGGTCGCGGCGCTTCTTAGGGCTCTCCTCGTCCGAGAGGCTGTCGTCACTGCACGAATCCATCTGCATAGGGTCAGCAACCAACCTCGGCTCAGGTTTGATCTGAATAATGCCAACATTAGACCATCGGGGGCAACCCTAACTAACCAACCAACCAACCACCATCGACAACTTGTAAAATATTCAATATACAGATCAACTCAATTACATTTGTAACAGGTTCGCTGGCACTAAATTTTAAGAACTATGAACGTTCCCAATCGGTGGCAGTGAACCGGTTATAGTACACGCCAAACTTTAATGCCGGCCTGAACTTGTACGATCCATCCTAGCGCAGTTACTGACTTTACAATGAACGTAAGCGAAAGAGAAAAATGCGCAAAAACATATGTGCAACAGAGAAAGGCTAGGGCGGGGAGGCATGCCACTTTTCTGACCTTAACTCGCCTATTGTGACGATTTCTGTACCAACATCAGGCCGGTATTAAAATTTGAAATGTACTGTACCAGTGAATTAGCATTCAAGCATGGTTATTTATCCATAGTCACACAACAAGTGACTTTGGATAAATATGGTTAAATCGAATGCTCTGCAGTGGGAGAGATATATGAACTATAAATAACAGATGAGAGATAATCCAGCATATCATTGCTGCACAGATAATATCTATTGAATGGCACTTTCTTAACCCGTCTGCTTGTTTAGGAATAATTACATCCCAAAACACGTAATTGCGTTATACTTTCATAAGACCAAGAACGTCCCGAGCGACCTTACATTTTAAAAGCTTTATATCTGTCTTCCTCTCATGCAAAAATATTTATTTTTCTTTTAACCAGAAAGAGAACGAAATAATGGTTCTTATTGTCTTTGAAATACGAAAGCTATCTTGCATAGATATTTTACAATCTCGATCCAAAGTGACGGTTTCCGAATTTACGCGAAAAACTGAGGCTTCCGGATTATGAGGTGCGAATATATTGAACCAAGTAGACGGGTTAATAGTTCAGTTGAAATTACTAACGGGAGATATTAACTAAGCAAACTTAACGTCAACATAAATTCTAAATTGTCCACTTCCAGGAGAAAGAAACCAGCAATGATTTGGAGAGCATCGGAGATCATTATCCTGTACAATATCTGATTTTATTTCTACTGATGGTGTAGGACTATTGCCTTTGTAAAATGGTCAACTTTCAAAATGACTATGCTGAATTATGGTGGATCCACTGCAATGAGAGGAGAAATTGAATATATTTTTGACATTCATAGACTTGCTCCTTTCACGGAGCATAAATTACAAAACACCGGCGTTAATTTATGTACAATTTATTCCGCCAGCAATAATGTTTATAAAGGAATAAATTTATTCAATAGATATTAAGTATGTGAAGAGGAACAATGCAGAAGTAAGGTGACTGGGTCAAAACTAAGAACTATGAAACATTCAATGTTCTTTAGTATATGTATTCCTGGGTATCTAGCATGGTTGATCGATATAGGTTTTATCAAAAATGTCGGTAACATGTCGTCGCTCTCGAGCACAACTGCAGGACACTAACGAAAAAATAACAATTCATGTCAAATAAACTAGGAACCCTCAGTCGTTATGAACTGTTGTTTGTTTGTAAGTGGCCTGCAATCGTGCTCGGGGGCGATGGCGATGACAAGTTACCGACATTTTCAATAAAACCTATATCGATCGACCATGCTAGACACCCTGTTTTTACTACATTGGATGAAGTCGATAACAAACACACAAAATATGCATTTACGAAAACAGCTGATAAAATAAAATGCAAAAATACTACCAAAACTTATAAACCTAATTTAGATGAGTGTGTATGTAATTACTAAAAGCATATAAATAGCTAATTACTATTCAGTCGGCCCATTATCATGGATTACATAGTCACAATAAATAGTGATGTGATAAATGATCTCACTACGGTTTGAAAGACTCTTGGCAAGACAACGTGCTTACGCAATCCTATTAAAGTGCATTTATAAACAAAGTTATTTTTTAAAACCAGGACGTTGAACTGCAATTACACTCTTGCCCATAGAAAAAGCAATTGCAAGCCATAGACAATCACACAAATCTGTCAGGTGATTACGTATGGAATCGATTCAGTATCGACAAAAGATACAGAATCGCTCTTCACTACCGAAACCCTTCAGGTTATAGGTTAAGACTTTCTAAAATAACACATCAAATCTTATTTCTCTGCATCACCCCTCTCCGCAAAAAATTAGATTTTGGCCGTATAGTATTTAGAATTACCTGCAGCGTCTGCATAGTGCCCTGGGTGGTGTGTATGACGGAGCCAGGTTTGCCAACGAGGATGACGTTGGTCTTGTTGGCCAGCTGTACCGTCTGCAGGTTGCCGGGGGTCTGGATCACAGACTGCTGATTGGCCTGGATCACCGACTGCACCTGGACACATTGTCACATCACTGATACACTGTCACACACATATATACATGCAGATACCAAACTATCAACTAGTTTTAACCAGAGTTATGCCAGATGTTGTCGAAGCCAGAGTTAAGTTAGCCTCTCAAAAACTAGGCGTACTGTACAGGGCCCGCAGATACTTCAATTGTACACAACTGCTACACACAATTAGGCAGTCACCTCTGGTTTGAAGCCCCAAAATACCTGAAAAAAACCTCGACTCTGTGCAGAGACGGGCGGTCTGTTTGATTGATTCTCCCATCTTAAGATGAATATATACGTGAAATCCTATTTAGATACTATTTTGATTAATCTTTACGACGAATCGGCTTACAGCATAAACATCAAAAATATGCTACCGATAAATCGAAGCTTTTACTAGCTTTTCTATGTATTGGAATTACAATAAAATTATTATTTACGTAACAAAAAATATAAGCGTAAACCACCAAAATAAATGTTTTTTCATGACTTAATAACTATGAAGTAATACAAGAAACAATTTTTTTTAAAATACCCCTTTACGGCTAAGACTATTTTTGAGGTTTTCCATGTTCTAATTTTTTTTCGGTCTTATAAAATTATGCACGAAATAAATGAAAACCACTTTTTCGCTTACTAGCCTCATGCAAAAAGACGCTCGATTTTAAAATTTTGCAGGCACAGGATTCAAAATATTTTTAGTGTTTATATTCCTCTTAACAAACGGATTGCAATCCTAAGAGCACACACGTCAGGTAGGAATGAGTTCCTTGTTCTATCAGTATTTCAATGGAAGATGCTCCGAGGAACTAGTGTCATTGATCCCGTCGGCATCAGTACATAGTTGTCATAAAGCGGGGTCCAGAGCTCGTCATTTGTCTCAATTTGTCTTGATAAAATCATTGACAGTCTCACAACAAGTCAATGATTTTATCAAGCTTGTCAATAATTCGAGTTTAGTTGTGCTTCCCGTGTTCGACGGAAAACATTTCCAAAACACTTCATCCCGGGTGAAACGGGAAGCAGGCGGGAGCCGGCGGGGGGGTATAATTCATTTAATTGACAGGAGCCGCGCGGTGTGGTCGTATTTATGGAAGCACAAACCGAACGACTTTTTGAGGTTATGTGTAATGTATAATGAGCGAGCTTATATAATCACGAGTTTAAAATATTATTATACTTACGTATAATATTATAATAAATATATTTGATAATATAATTATAATATAGTAACAAATATTAACATAATTATTCGGTATTGAGAAACGCCTGAAATATTCTCCGCGCCGCGCGGGAACGTGGATGCGTAACATGTCTTTGTACAGTAATGTACAGTGCCCTTGAAATGATTTTACACAAAAACGCAAATTTCATAAACAGCCATACATTGTTATTATGTACTTTATTATTATGTTATGTAGGTACTGCTTGTCAAATTGTGTTCACCATGCCAACTTGAATAATCAGGAAAGATTTCTGACTAATATCGATTACGGCACGACCTAAAGTTACGAATTTAGAGTGCGTAAATATTTACGTCAAAAACAGAATAATTATAAATATTTGATATTATATTATAATTTTATTATCAAATATATTTATTATAATATTATACGTAGTATAATAATATTTTAAACTCGTGAATATGCCTGCTCATTGCACATAACCACAAAAGTCGGCCGTTCCGTTAATTCTCCCCACACGACCGCATTGCGCGGCATCTGTCAAAAAATGAATCCCCCCCCCCCCCGCCTGCCTTCCGCTTCACCCGGGATGGAGTGTTTGGGAAATGTTTCCCGTCGAACATGGAAAGCACAACTAAACTCGAAACAACAAAAGTTGAGAATATTTATTGACAAACTTGATAAATTCATTGACTTGTTGTGACAAATGACGAGCTCTGGACCCCGCTTAATAGAAACACGCCAAACGCGTGCTCAATATATGTACACGTTTGATATTTGTCACATGAGAACGGATCGCTTCTACGACTCGTTCTTGAGTTTAACAGCTCGGCTGTGGAATGATTTTTCGAAGTTTCCTCCTTTCTACAACACGGATCTCTTTAAGACCCATGTTCACTCCATCTTCTCAAAAAGACCTCCACACGGCGTCTTCAAAGATGACATGAGGAAATTATTTTCCTCGGGGCCCCCTGTGTGGACTTAACGTAAAAAAGTGCAAAATTACAAGCAATAATTTCAGATAGTCAAAAGCTAACACTCGGACTTCCTCGCCTGGGAAAAAGTTTTGCCAAATGCCTCGTTGAAACTGTAAAGCAATGGTTCAGAATTAATATTATGTTCCCATACATTTTTGCACTTGTTATCTCCTCTATAATATCCACAAATATTTCAAACATTTATAATATATATAATAAAATATAATATCTGTACGAACCTAAACTCACTGTAGGATGGTAATCAAAACAACTTAACCCCTCAGCAACGTAAGCAAGTATTCTCGTTAAAATAACGATAGCAGTCAAGTACAATAAGCGAGTTTACTCGTCAACGCGTGTGTCTCCATAGAAACCGTTATAACTCCGTTATTGTTTTAGTTACATCCGTAAAATAAAAAGTGAAAGGTCGATAGTGAAACATGCTGCACATCTCTATTCAAGTTGTCCATAGAAATACCTAAAAAGAACATTCTGTCAGACGCGCAATCTGACACAAAATTTATCCCGCCAAATTTCCTACGGGCGGGTCGCCCGCTCCCGACATTGTTAATTTTTATTAAACATTTTTATATGAAATGATTGAAAAGTGAGGTGACAAAAATGTTTATTACACATTTATACAATAGAATAAGTATTGTTGTTTACATAATCTGTGATTTTAGTACCATTTTTACATAAATACATCACGTGAGTCATTTTGACATTTTTTTAATGTTTGCATTCTAAATTTTAATATTTACAAATATTAATATTTATTTATAATATAATAATTCGCAAGCTTATTTTGTAACCTGTCTAAAACAGTTATTACTATTCGGCTACGTTCAGAAATGTTTCATTTATAGAGCATTAAATGTGAAGCGGTAATAACATAAGTTTTCGTAAAATGTCATTTCGTTTAAGACATTTAAAGTGCAAATTGGCGATTTTCTGAGGGGTTAAATGCACTTTGAAGAAAAAAAACTACTGGACTTCCTAAAGAGAGTATTAATTTGAGCAATTTGCACAATTTGCAATTTTGTACAATTGCCAG
Source organism: Limnephilus marmoratus (assembly GCA_917880885.1). NCBI lineage: Eukaryota > Metazoa > Arthropoda > Insecta > Trichoptera > Limnephilidae > Limnephilus > Limnephilus marmoratus. The sequence goes on along the minus strand of OU862912.1, from coordinate 30,070,951 downwards.
TTACCTAGATGGATATAAATCAGTGATTCCCAAAGTGGTCCAGGTGGACCCCCTGGGGTCCATGGGAGACTCAACGGGGGTCTACGTTGGCGTGATAAAAAAATGGGTGTCCACAAGTTGTACGTGGGGGTCCACGAAAATTTATCTGGTTTCGATAGTAAAGAACAAAAATGTTGGATTGACTTTAACTATCAATTTACGCAGATTACTACTCAAAAAAATTAAGGGAGCAAAAAAAATCAAATTTTTCGGTTGTTTTTGACAGGCTGTAATTTCGGTGAAAAGTGGTCGTATTGAGACTTAAAAAAGCAATTTGAAGCTTTAAGATTAAAATTTTCATATTTTTGGCAATTTTTTTAGGAGCTACGGTTCTCATGCAATCCTAATTTGTTGCTATTTTTTTGGTACACGGGCTTGAAATTTTTTGAACGAATAAATTTTTATTTAAAACTTTGGGAACATATTCGTAAATAGTTATACTAACAATTAGTGAAAAAAAAATTGAGTCATCTACATTTATTTCCCCTCTAGTATGTAATAATATTATTTCAATAAATAGAACTCAAAAAAATATATTATTTTTCTTTTTATTTATACCACTCCGAATTTAGGGTTGGAATGCAAATTTCGATCGTTAGATCTAATCTACATATTTTTGATGAGTTTGGGAATATGGTAGAAATGTAGCAGCAGGGGGTCGACCGAAATCAGTAAAATTTTGTAAGGGGTCTATGAGAAAAATAAGTTTGGGAACCTCTGATATAAAAGCATGTTTATTAACACTTTATTTTAGGAATAATTTCGGTTTACGGAAGGTCTTCCAAAATAATTTTTTTTTTTTTTATATACTAATTATGGGCCGGAAAATCCAAAACTGAAAGAATTTTTTTTCGGAAAGCAATATTAACAAAGTTACACGACTTTAAAATTTTTTATACACACACACAGGAAAATAGTCATTTTGGATGCATTCTGATTCCTACAAAATCAAACTAGTTATTTTTATACTAACTATGGGCCGGGGAATCCGAATCTGAAAGAATTAGGCGGCGGTAAGCAATATTAACTAAATTACACGACTTTAAAATTTTCTATACACACACACATGAAAATATTCATTTCAGAAGCTGGTTTTGACTGACGCAATACAAAGTCATAGAAAAACAAGAAATACAGGAACATGTGTTGGCAGTGTAAGCGTTTACGCCAAAAGTGAGTAAAATTTATAAAAAATAATTACTTAAGTTAGTTATTGATATGGCAACACTTAATTTTATGTGGCTGTTTCTATGACTTTAAACTGTCATAATACTTCCAATATGTCGATTTTCATGTATGCGTATAGAAAATTTTAAAGTCGTGTAACTTTGTTAATATTGCTTTCCGAAAAAAAATTCTTTCGGATTCGGATTCTCCAGCCAATAGTTAGTATAAAAAAAAAAAGTTTTATTGTTTTGGAAGACCTTCCGTAAACCGAAATTAAGCCTTATTTTATTCACTTTTAAGGAGGGAATTTAAAATATCAATTGTTTAACGAAAGAAATAATTTAGAATTAGTTATACATGTGTAATTGTGGCATAATGGAGATAAGCCAAACTCAATACAACGTGTCCGGAAACTTGTAGTACAAGCGGGAAACTGGTGAATCTACATCACGTAGAGAACCCAAAAAACTTATTTTTTTCGATCTGAGCATTACGATTTTAATATATTTTTTTTCTATTTTTCCATTTTTTCGGCAACTAAAGGGTTAAAAAAACTTTTGAGCCCGGTTTACCCTTCGGTGCATTTTATAAGACATTACGCAGCTGAAATCAACCCCCTAGTGAACAATTTTTTCAAATTTAACCAAAAAAAATTCCAACTTCGGACCCGATTTACTCGAAAGCGAAAGCTCAAATAAAAAAAGTTATATCACAAATCGACTCCGAATGTGATGTAGATTTACCAGTTTCTCGCTTGTACTACGAGTTTCCGGACACCGTGTATATACCTACATAAACAAGCTTCAACAATTTATGAGGAAGACTATAAATTGGTATTCATAAAATGGATATTTTACACAATTCTATTTTTTCTATAGAAATTTATTTTTGACAAAATGAAATATTCCATGAAGTAATGAAAGTTCATCAGACTCATTTTGGAGGAAAAATTAAAATAAAAAAATCACCCGTTTTATAACTATGTATAAAACCACAATGAAAATATATAAATAAAATGACATCATTTTAATGTAGACATAAGTGATAGTTCTTCCTCAGACATATCAGAGATATCATATATATAAACTAGGTTAGGTTACAATATATAAACTAAAATTTTTCTCATTTATCGCTTCCTAATGTCTTCCTTGGATGCTCACAGAATGGAATTTATTATATTATTTATTTGCAACACTGTTTCCACAACCAATAAAATAATAAATTTATGACTGAATCATGTATTATCGTACATTATTAGTTAGTTCAGATAAAGAAGCAGTCATGCCCACTGCCTCTGAAATTACCCTCGAGCCTCGAGGTGATAATATGCATTACACTATCAAAATGTCAAAACAAATAATTTGTGTAATTTAGTATCTACACAAGATTGAACCCATAGCTAATTTGGAGAGTGCAATAAGCTATAATAATATTTATGAGGAATAGATAATAATAAGCCCTGACACATCAACAAACAGTAAGGTTGGTTGGGGCACTGGGGCACATACCTGGGCAGAGGGCGCCTGAGCGGGGAGGGACAGCTGTACGATGCTGGTAACGACGTGTGGGCCCGCGGGGGCCGAGCCGGGGGCCACCTTCAAGCCGTCCCCGGAGCCTCCCGTGCCGTTCTCTTCCACCATTCCGTCCATGCCACGGAGGGGCGCCTGTAACAAGTGGCCAAGGTCATCAATTCGCGGCTCCCAACGCACATCACGTCATGTTCCCTGGAAGGAAATATCCCCGTACACGATATTGGACATGTCAGCCGAGATTATACTACGCACTGCCGACGGTGAACAAAGATCTACGCAACGACAACTTCGGCCGTACCAATATCGGCCGCGACGAGCGTTGCTGCGACGTAATTCTAAATTTACACTCGTACAGCCAGAGTATTATTTGAGACGCCATATTCAACACAAATTCCCAGTAAACTGTCAACACATGTCGTTCATTGTCCATCGGATAACGTTCACGTTGGACCATTTTTCGGGGGTCAGTTTTCGCTTCCCATGTTGGGTTGTTATTCTTCAGCAATGGATACTCACCAGTTACGTATTCCTCGTCACCGACTTTCTGTGTTCGGAGTGGGTAGACTGGATCGTACGTAGTAGCCACGTCAAATACGAGCTCTCTCGTCACTGGCGGAGAACTCCACTGGGTAGCGCGTCATCCCAACATGGCCGCCGCCACTCCCGCGCCTGCGCGCTGGCCCCTTCTACTTCTACCGCCACTGTACAATTTATTATTTTGAATTATTTTCATTCATTTTTCCCTATTTTGAATTCCTTGCTTACATTTTCCATCTTTGAAAAGTTCTGAACATATGAGAATATTTTTCTTACCTTTTTCTTCTACAAACTATGCATTTGAAAGCCTGTTGTACTGAAACACATATCACAAAAGACAATATTTTGTTGTTTTGAAATTAATACAATGCCTAAGGATTATTACCGACTGCGACGAATAATAATACGAATAGTCCAGTATTGCCCGTTTTAATGAAAAATGGAGAAAAATGCAGGTTGGAGATGACTCCACACTCCACAATAATAATATTATTTGAATACGTACATCGACGCTCCCAGTGAGTCAATCGCTGTGGGCGAGACCAATATTTTTAGCGGGAAAACTTATATCTCAAATTAAAATTTCGTTCGCGCCAGCTCAAAATAATGCACAGAGATAACAATATTTCAGAACTAAATTTAGTGCATGTAAGTGCACAATAAAATTATTTATTATTTTCAACTATTCGCTTTAGAAAACACAAATAATACCAATATATATAATACATAAACACAAAAAATAAAAACACTATTACAAAAAAATAACAAATTGTGTTCTACTCTGATCTGTATTCTGTATAGTTTGGATTAGGTAGGTATATTATAAATAAACCAAACCACTCCCGTTTGGATTGTTGTAACGGAAGTGGCACCCTTTGTTATTTTCAAAAAGAAACGTTGAAGTTTTCAAACTCATCCCTCAAGAAATGAAATAACGTCGAAGTGAAAAATTTAAAAAACTTGGATATTCTATTTTTAAAACTTTTGAAAAATTTCCCGACCCATTTTCCAATTTATACGGAAAATTAAAAAAAAATCCAAGCTTCACACAACAAATTCAAAAAGATAAAGTTTTTTTATACAAAATTCCCGATATTGCATTGCATTTTCCAACTCCAATTTTCCCTGGAGAACTTATCCAGAAAATAATTTCAATTTCAAATAATACCAAACAATTAATGTCTTTACAAAAAATACCGACCCCTTTTTCCGACCAATTTTCCGATTATCCCAGAAGAATTTTTTTCAGAAAAATAAAATTATCCAGGTTTAAAAATTTCCCAACATGGAAATTTTCCAAACTTCAAATATCAAATTGAAAAGATAAAAATCTAACCGTATTGATGTTTTTAATTCTTCTGGGAAAAACATTTAGATTTTTGATTTCGTTACGGGAAAATTAAAAAAAATTCATTTTGGAAAAATTTTCATACCGAAAAAATATTCCAAAAAATTCCTTCCGGGAAAATTGGAAAAAATATAACTCGGAAAATGTGTCGGGAAGTTTTTGAAACAGAAATTCCAAGTTTTATAAATTTTCTTTGTAACATTTTCTCATCCGGGGATACTGTTTACAACACTGTCAACACCCCATAATACCTACTATCAGATAATAATAATAACTTGCAGTTAAAACCCCACTCCACAATTTTGCTGCTAGGCCTTGCGGGCGGCGGGCGACGCAACAGTAGGTACACGACAGTAGCTTTATAACAAACTTCACGTACGAATATAGTTTTGCATAAGGGGCGGCGTCAGAGATTTACTCGAAGTCGGGTTCTTAAATTTCAACCGTATAGACGCTAGGGTATTAAAACTATCAGATCAGATGGATAATTTGTGGAGCGCTGTTTTAGTGAAAAATCATATCAAGGGTGCTGTACAATTTATCACGAGTTCCTGTGATCTAATTTTATTAGTTACAATAGATACTGAAAATATACTTATATGGCGGGTCTCTTCCGAAAAACACACTTCTATTAAAAAGTTTATGCTTGAAGGAATACGACTTTGCACGCAGAAGACACTGTAAGTAGGTACATTCAAAACACTTGACATTGCATGATTTAACATCTGCTATTATACCCTCCATTTCTATCGATATAACATTTATTGGAAGATTAGTGGTAGAAGTAGAATTAACGGTTATTTTAAAAAACTGGAAAATTTAGGACTCTTTGGTTGGAAAATTTTTATAAATTTAATAAAAAAAGCTTACAAGTAGGTAGTTGTTATTTGCATCCATTTTTTACATACTTAATTATTTACAATCAGGGCTGGGCAGTATTTGAAATACTTGTAATTGAAATACGTATTTGAAATACAAATACGTATTTTGTATTTGTATTTCAATTACTTCCTAAAAATGTATTTTGTAATTGGTATTTCAATTACCTGGGGCTGAGGTATTTTGTAATTTGTATTTCAAATACTTATGGCTTCAAAATACATTTTCAAATACATTTAGCGATCTTAATAATGATAATGAAAAATAAACTGACATAGATAAGACGTAGACTAAAAACGCTAGAATCCAGAGCTAGAACACACAAGCCTTGCTTAATTATGGGGGTACATCAAATATTCTACTATGTAATTAATTACTGTATAAAAATTATTTGTAATTTATGTACCTTCTATTACTAATAAAAAAAAAAATAAAAATATGTTATGTGTGTTAATATTTAGAGTTGGCAACAATGGCAACACGTCCTGTGCTATAATAGCACTGTTATTGTACATTTTCTATCATATTTGTATCATATTATGTAATGCTTGTCATTGCTTTGTATTGTACATTTTTGTGTCATAGTATTAGATCAAGCACTATAGGAATAATTTGACTGAATACTAAACTATTTTTCAGTTAATTACAGTAGAGCTCACTTGAAGTGAAATAACTAGTGTCCGACCGAAACAGGATTTTCTGCCGAAAACGAAACCGAATATTCGATATCTGTCTCAGTTTCGGCCGAAACCGAAACCGAAACTTTTTTAGACATGTTAAAAATCTATTGTTTACTGAAATTCGGCTTATTTTTTACACTTTTAACCACTATAAAGTAAGGACCTCATAAATTGAGTATTATAATTTTAATTGCGTTTACAATCACAACATTTTTTTACATTAACTCCACATGAGAGACCCTGAGGAAAATAATTTCCCTCAGGGCGTATTTCATCTTTGAAGATGCTGTATGGAGGGTCTTTTTGGGGAGAGGAAGGAGGGAGGAAACGTAGAGGCCGGGTTCCACAGCCGAGCTGTTGAACTTTGAACTCAAGAATGAGTCATAGAAACGACCCGTTCTCATGTGACTATATAGTATATTTCGGATAGCGCCGTGTACGGAGACTAGCATTAAAAAGTAGTACCTATGTATATCAACAGGGTACTTGTGGTTTCGTCACAATTACGTAGATTGTAAGTATCTCCATGAACGGAGGGCCTTACACCAAGCACATCAAAGGAGGCACTGTTCGGAAGATCGCTTCCGTTGAAGGAGACTAGATTTTATTTTTTATTTACACTTGTTAAATAAAATTAAAATTAGAATGAAATAAATAAAAATAATTGAAGTTTGTGATTACATAAACTCACAATACAAGCACGCCGGACCGGCCAGCGAACTCAGTTGATGATGGTGGATGACACACGAGCCACGAACTCACCCGAAGTCAGTCAAACGGCACGCGATAATTCACAAATGCAGAGTTTCGGTGCGGCCGAAGGTTTGGCAGATTTTCTGCCGAAACCGAAACTGATGCCGAAAATCGATTTTTTTACCGAACCTTGACGAAACCGAAACCGAACCTTCGGTCGGTCACTAGAAATAACACAAAATAGCGTTATACAAATGTCGTGTTATAATAATAATATATTATTATTATATTACCTAACACCTGAGTCCTTTACCACAAATTTTACAAGTGAAGCGGAGATGAGATGTGTCTTTTGAGCAATATGATTGGTCAATTTTTGCACGTCTCTGTTTCACTCTGCTCAACATTGCTTCTATGGAAACGCACCCTTAGATAAGGGCATTTACGACAATTTATTGCAACCAAAGGTTCTACCAAAACCAAATGTATTTTGTATTTTGTAATTTGTATTTTGTATTTGAAAGAAAAAATGGTTAAAATACTGTATTTTGTATTTTGTATTTCAAATACACGACTTGAAAGTATTTTGTATTTCGTATTTTAAATACATGCGAAAAAGTATTTTGTAATTTGTATTTCAATTACAGCAAAGCATGTATTTTGCCCAGCCCTGTTTACAATGTCGCGGGCTGTGAAGGTAGAAAGTTTCTGACTTTATGGATACGAGTTACGACTGTCTGAAAATATGGGTTTTAAGTTTAGCTCTAAATTCTGTCTGTCTGTGATCATTCTTTAATCATGTGGTAGGTGGCAGTCCATTTCAGGCTTTAGATCCTAATACTCGAAAGCACGCTCACCTTGGTATAGGTACACCTTTGGGGGCATGCAATAATTATGTGAGCTCAAAATGGGGGGGGGGTCAGCAAAACCTCACGTTACTTGAAAAGAATGTACGAAGTGGCCCAAATTTATCTCACCAAGGGGGGGGGGTCTAGGTTGGAAGAAAAACTGCTCACGTAATTAATGTATGCCCCCTTTGGTTCTTTCAACCGTCCGATTGCCGATGACGCTCCTCACCTAAGGCTACGTCCGCACAGGCAGGCGGCTGGCTTAGCGCCTAGGCCCTAGAGCAGAGGTTCCCAAACTTATTTTTCTCGTAGACCCCTTTCAAAATTTTACTGATTTCGGTGGACCCCCTGCTACATTTCTACCATATTCTCAAAACTCAACAAAAATGTGAAGATTAGATCTAACGATGGAAATTTGCTTCGCGGCTGAGTTCCAACCCTAAATTCGGAGTGGTAAATAAAAAGAAAAATAGTATATTTTCTTGTCAAAAAATTAAGATTGCATGAGAACCGTAGCTCCTAACAAAAAATTGCCAAAAATATTAAAATTATAATTTAAATGAATAAATTACTTCGTTTTTACCACTTTTATTGTTTACAAAACCAACATGTTTCGTGAGCAATGCTCACTTCTTCAGGGTTTTTATTGATACTAATTAATTAATTATAAATAATAGACGTAGACAATGGTGTCAATTGAAAAAGAAGAAAACGTCTATTATTTATAATTAATATCAATAAAAATCCCGAAGAAGTGAGCATTGCTCACGAAACATGTTGGTTTTGTAAACAATAAAAGTGGTAAAAACGAAGTAATTTATTAATTTAAATCAAAATGGTGCCACAAAATAAGTTTGCTGTGTTAGAAGAATTAAAATTATAATCTTAAAGCTCCAAAATGCTTTTTTTAAAGTCTCAATACGACCATTTTTCATCAAAATACAGCCTGTCAAAAGTCACCGAAAAATAGTTTTTTTTCTTCAAGTAGTATATTATTTGCCTACATTGATGGGCAAAGCTAAACCAACATTTTTGTTCTTTTCTATCGAAACAAACGGACAAATTTTCGTGGACCCCCACATACAACTTGTGGACCCCCATTTTTTTATCACGCCAACGTAGACCCCCGTCGAGTCTCCCATGGACCCCTGGGGGTCCACCTGGACCACTTTGGGAATCACTGCCCTAGAGCCTAGTGGCAAAAAACCAACACGTTGGTTTACCTGGATACACGCTAAGCGGCTATCTACTACCTATCTAGGCTCTAGGCGCTAAGCAAGCCGCCTGCCTATGCGGAAGGGTTTTTGAGAAATTTTTTTAACCGAAATAATTTTCATTCGTTCAATGAATTTAAAACTAACGAATTTATACCTGCGACATACTTGTGTAACGCAAGGTTTGTAAGGGAACGTACCCATACTACGTGACCAACTTTTTGCCATTTTTAACCCCCCCCCCCCCCTCCCCGGTGACCAAAAACCTAAGCCCGCCGCCGCTCATTTGTACCTTGTACCAAGCGTGACATTTTGAAGACCCCCCCCCCTAAACGTAGGCATTCACAAGTGGCTTTTATTTGGATGAAAAAAAGAATAGGTAACTTACCTTTGTGATAAGTCATTTTTACACACATTCTAATAATGGCCGTTGTACACACAAAGGGGCAAAACTTTACCTACTATCAGAGAACTTAAGTAAATTGGGCGAAGCCCATTAAAAAGCCTCCAAAAATCCCCGAATTCGGGTTTTTATCTGCTATTCATATTAAATATTACTCTATTACTATTACTATAAAATATATTGTAGAACGTTTAAATTAATAATTTTAGTTGCAAAAATTTATTGATGAAGACTAAAGCAAAATAATAATTTCGAAGTACTTAAGAAGGTATTTCTTATTTATATTTATGTGGTGTGGTCGGGGAAATTTTACGTGGTTTATCAAGGAAGTTTTACATAAAATCCCTGTTTTTTTACCTAAGTTATATTAAAAGACATATATATATATATATATATATATATATATATATATATATATATATATATATATATACATATATATATATATATATATATATATATTGACATGTATAGAAATGTTACAATCATATTAATTGTTATGAAACCAAAAGATAGATATTTATTATTATTTATTTATTTGACATAATATCTAACATTTTTAAACACAATTCAGCAATGTCGGCCTCACTGGGTAGCTCACCTGTGCTGAGGCCTCCATTTTATAAAACAAAAATTTATACATTTACTGCACTTTTATTGCACTCATAAGTACATTATTTGATTATCTAGCTATTAAAGCTTCTTCCTCAGCCTCTCGCCTTTTTTACTTTTCAGTTTCCGATAGCTTTTAGAATATCTTCCCTTTTTAAAAGGAATTTGTAAAAATCAATGCAGCTACATTCTTGGAAATTGAATTTAATTTTAATTAAAGATAAATGAAACAATGTTACTTTGTTTGAACCACTTTTATATTTGTTTAAAACCGAACGGTTTCAGAACGATTGTTCCTTCCTCAGGGCAAACGTATACGTTTGACTTTAAATTTTAAGACTTTATTTTTTTTTAAACCCGGACATCAAATGAAACCCCGCCCGGACGCTCCCCGGACGCCCTCTAAACTAGGACAAATCCGGGGAAACCCGGACGGATGGCAACCCTATATGGAAGGCTCCCCGTGGAATGTCCTGAATCGGAGAGAATTTTGTCCCTCACGGTCTTTTTTATAGACGAAAGTAGTCTATTTCTGAAATTCTCTAGCCCTCCCCCCCCCCCCTCCAGGACGGACCAACTTTCTACACATTTGTGAAGTCGAAATTGGGGGGGGGGGGGGTGACGGGTGATACCACGTTATCCGCCCCGGGTGCCACCCATGTTAGCTACGCCACTACATTAGTATTAAAATATCAGAATGTGTAAAAACCTAAATAAAACCTATTTCATAAAATGTAGGTTATAGGTAGGTAGGTACCTTACATTTCGTCAATAAAAAGAATACAAAGAGTTTTCAAACATTTCCAATACAAATAAGTCATTGGAATCAAGGGCATACCTATATATATAAATATATAAGAGGGGGGTAGGGGATTCACACCCCCCGCAGCATTGCATAGGAAAAAAGAGAAAAGTACTCGTAGATTGTAACCCTAAGTGACCAGCTTAGGTATGGGGGCTCCGTAGAAGCCAGAGTAAAGTTAGCCTCCCAAAAACTGGGCATACTGTACAGGGCCCGCAGATACTTTAATAGTACACAACTGCTAACCCTGTACAAATTACAAGTGCGCCCCACGGTTGAATTTGGCAGCCACCTCTGGTCTGGAGGTCCAAAATACCTGAAATATACCCTCGACTCTGTGCAGAAACGGGCGGTTCGCTTAATAGATTCTCCCATCTTACAGACGGATTGCAATCTTTAGAGCACAGGCGTCGGGTGGGAATGCTATCCTTGTTCTACCGGTATTACAATGGAAGATGCTCCGAGGAACTAGCGTCATTGATCCCTTCGGCACCGGTGCATAGTCGGGAAACACGCCAAACGCATGCCCAACATTTGTAGGTACACGCTTGACATTTGTCACATGAGAACGGGTCGTTTCTTCGTTCTTGTGTTCAACAGCTCGGCTGTGGAATGATTTGCCGGCCTCTGTGTTTCCTCCTTTCTACAACATGGGTCTCTTCAAGACCAATATTCATTCTTTCCTCTACTCAAAAAGACCCTCCACACAACATCCCAGATGACATATGCCCTGAGGGAAATTATTTTCCTCAGGGGTTTCTGTGTGGAGTTAATGTAAAAAAAAGATTACATTCCTGGAAAATATCAATATTATTTTCACCATCTCTTTTATTATCTATCATAAGTTGCTGTAGGTCAGTGGTCTTCAACCTTTTTGAGCCGGCGCACCCCTTGTCTCTTACTACAAATTTGTTATTCCCCGTACCCTCCATTAATCTTTTTTACACGTGTAATGAAAGACGTGTTCCATTTATAATTTTTTATACTCTAATTATTACATTAATTTAACAATGAAGTCACCCAAAAACAATTATTAAGTAATGCAATTTTATACAGAGTGTAACACACTTTAGGCATTTTAACCAGTGATTCTACATGGATGCGTGCCACGTTATTGCGTACCCCCAATTCGTACCACTGGGCAAGGGCGGATTTCCCAGACGATATTTTTGTGTACTGTGGAGATTCCATCGCAGTACATACTTAGAAGCTAAAACTGTCTTTATTAAACATTATAATAAATTTATAAAAATTAATGATAAAAAATTATATAATAAATTTTCCAACCCTCCCCCCCCCCCTTGCACGAGCATGAGTTGGTTGGAAAAATCCACTCCGCGTGTTTTTGCGGCTAGGTTCTATGGGCGACAGGCGACATGGCGGTTGCTTCGTAACAAACTTCACATATGAAAATGTTTTTGCATAAGGCGCGGCGTCAGAGATGTACCTACTCGTAGTCGACTTCCGTACAGACACTAGCATATTAATACTATCAGAATAATGAAATTCGATTATTTTCATTAGTCCACTATCTATTATGATTTATGTGGTATATTTTACATGTGCGTTATATTATTTTGTTCACTATGTTTTTAAAAAAAAATTATATAATTGCCTTGCGATTTGTTGATTACTATACTACCTGTTAATTAATGCCATGTTCCTTGTTTTGTTTTGTTTGTCTTTAACTGTTTCAATGTTTTACTGGATGAACTGAACTCCAATTTTTTTCCCTATTCCCAAATGGGGGTGTGCTGGACCTCGTCTTAGCTTCATCTTTAGTTACATTACTAATTTTGCAGATCCTTCTCAAATCTATCTGCGCCTCCCCCAATAACATGTGCAGGCTTGAGGCTTGATCAGACGACCTTGACTTGACTATTCTTTGTCCTGCCTCTGACTACCCAACGCTGAATTTTCTTTTAGTCTTCGGGTATTTTACACCAAATATTCAGTTAACATTCTTTGAGGCTTCACTGAGTGGTTGGCTAAGGGACACGGAAGCTAAGTGTAGTTTATGGTCAGACCGAAAGCCATTCACATTTTTTGTTGGTACTTGCCAATTGATTTGATATTTATTGTATTACTTATGTTCTCTATTTTACGCAGGTGCTTGCGGGTTTTTACAGATGCAATGCCGCCTCATGGAGCCTCATGAATGAGTTTTTCTTTTGCCCTGTTTAATTTATCTTTGTCTTACTCACCTATTTTTTGCATTTTGTTTTTCCTGTTAAAAAGCACTTGCATACTGCTTACTAACAACGTATGCAAGGACACTGGAGGTCTAGATTCGTTCAAAATAAATAAATGTAGCTTCGTTTAACAAAAAAAAATAGAATCTTGCGAGAGCCTTAAAGGAGTAACCATCAGTTACTTATACCAGGGCGGGTAAGAGGTGGATTACCTCCACAGTCCACTATCTACAGTCGGTGAAGTAATGCTTGCATATTAAATTTGTTTAAAATGT